>CM038681.1:119123936-119607844 GCA_021605205.1 Aegilops longissima
TTCCGTGTCCCTGAATGTGGGCTGAGTAACCATGTTAGGTTGTCTTTGTACTACAGGCCTTTTTTCAACATCAGCAATGCAATCGGGCCGACAATTGTACACAATATCCGGTCAACTTGTTATCCGCCCGCTAGGCTGCAAAGTTTCCTAGGAGGTATGCATTAGGCTTAACAAGAAAATGGACTTTAAGAAATGATAAATGGGATGTAATTATAATAACTGGCAATTACTATGCACCAAACACGTAATTAGTTTGAAAAATATATTATTTTTGGAATTTGGAAATTTTAATTTCATTACTTGTTTGTGCAATATTTCGTTGGATTTTAACATGATACAACTTTATTTTGAAATTATATTTAACCTGACTAGAAATTTCAGATAAAAATATTTGGATCCCATCAAAATGTAGAATTTTTTGAATTCTGTTTTGAGCGGTTGTTTGAAATTATTAATCGTTGTCCTAGCTAGAAGTTGGGCTGTACTTTTAACAAACCCGTAATGGGTTGTAGTAAATTCCATTAGAATTGAAAAATGGGTTGTACATTCTTACAAATCGCAAATGGGCTATATGTTCTCTGCCAAATCCGAGCTGTGGGCTTACTAAGTTGACGCGTACCAAGGAATTTGTCAACTTAGTCAATATAAACGATTCTAGCAGCAGTGATCGTATGATGTCCATCCAACGGCCGTAGTGCTTCTTTAACCTCTGGTCTTCCTGCTCCAGCCGCCCAAAGCAGCGCCGGTCGTGTCGCATGCTCCTGCCTCCCGTGGCCGGCTGTGATGCTGCGGAGGCCTCACCACCCGTACTACTCCCACCGCTGGCCGGCCATCCTCTACTCACCCACACCCCTGTTATTCTGCGGCGACGGCAGCCTCACACCGCAACCGAACCGGTGAACCTCGTACTCCTCTCCGGCGGGCTACCTTTGCTACGTCTTCCCGGCTCCGGTCGTCCCTTCCTAGGCCTCGCCGTCGTCCGGACCACCGCCAGTGCTCTCGGCGGGCGTGGTCAACGTGGTCAACGACCGACTTCCATCGGAAGAGTCTTTGACGTGGAGAGGCTGATAGCTGGGTCCAGCGGCCGCAAAGAAGTGCCTCCTTATTCGCTGCAAAATAATTATTCCTCCACCTGACAGCAGGGACCCACCGGACGGGCCACCTTATTTCGCGAAAAAAACGTTTCCCCCCTGACTGATGGGACCAACCGGACGGGCCAGCGTATTTCACGAAAAAAACGTTCCCCGCGCGGTCAGCTCGGACCCATCGGAAGTGCCTCCTTATTACGAACAAAAAAAATGAATACTCCCCCTGCTAGCTGGGACCCACCATGGTGGGAGGCTGACTTGTGGGCCTACTAAGTTGACTGGGACGGGGGCCTTTGTCAACTTTAGTCAATATGAACGATTCTAGCTCCAATGACCATATGATGGCCATCCAACGGCCGTAGTGCTTCTTCAACCTCTGGTGTTCTTGCTCCAGCCGCCCAAAGCAGCGCCGGTCGTGCCGCATGCTCCTGCCTCCTGTGGCCGTCGTGCTGCAAGGAGGCCTCACCGCCCTACTATTCCCACAGCTGGCAGGCCCTGCGGCGGCAACCTCACACCGCAGCCGACAGGTGAACCTCGTACTCCTCTCGCGCGGGCTTCCTTGCCGCGTCTTCCGCGGCTCCCCGTTGTCCCCTTCCTAGGCCTCGCCGTCGTCCACCGCCGTGGTGCTCTCGGTGCGGCGTGGTCAATGTGGTAAACAACCGACTTCCATCAGAAGAGTACTGTACTGTAACACCCTGGATGTAAACTTTCCCTTTTGGGCAATATATCAATTTGACCTCATCCAAGTCTTGTGGGTTTTTGTCATGCTTGGCCTCTTGTTTGGTTATGTTGGGTTTTTCTTTTCTTTGTTTTGCTCTTTTACCATATTGCATTTGTGCCTCTTGTCATCTTGCATTCCCTTCTTGGCATATGGTTGTGGTTTTCCCTTGCATGTCATGTGGTTGCATGTTTCTTTCTCATCTTGCATTACCATCCCCTCCTTCCCTCTACTTCTTTCTTTTCCAAGTGCCATATATTCCCTCTTTCAATTAATGTTCATCTTCTCCCTAAAAATCATGCTCTTTGCATTAAACCTCTCTGCCAAATATCTCCTCATTTAAAGTTGTTATGGTCAGGTTCAAAAATGGCACAAGTTTGAAATATTTCCAAACTTGCATTATTTTTCTACCTTTAAAAAAAAGTCCATTACAATTTATTTAAATAGTGGAGAATTCCAGGAGTGTGGGGATATTTTCCTTTCACTCTAAATCTTTTCATTTCTCCCTGTACTTCTTTTCTCTTCCCTTTTATTCTAGAAAAAGGAAAAGAGAGAGGAGGCAGCAGCAGCAGTGGCAGCCCAGCCACTCCTCCCCACCTGGGCCCCGGCCTCTCCGAGCAAGGCCCGGCTTCCTCAGCCTCGCAGCCCAGTGGGAAGAGCGCGCCAGCCCGCACGTTCCCTTCTCCCTGCCTTTGCGCACCCGCAGCTCCCCTTACCCCCGCTGGATCCCGTCCACGTGGACGCGTCGGTCCCGCTTGGCAGCGACAGCGCTCTCCTTCTCACCCACCTTTCCCTCTCCTCTCGCAGCGCCATGGGGACCCCGAGCTCGGAGAGCACGAGCTCGTCCTCGCCACCTAGCCCCCTACTTATCCCCTCTCCTCATCAGACCGAACCCTAGGGTTCCCCTCTCCGCCGCCGCCGGTAGTAATCCACCCAAGATCGCGCCGCTTTCGTTCGGAAAGATGTCGAGGGCGTGGCCTCGTCGCCTGGCGCTCTCCGCCACCACGACCGGCGGCCTTGTCCATCTCCTTCCTCGTCGTCATCTTCGCCCACGGCGTCGACTCTGAGGCCCGGATCGCCAAGTCCGGCGACGCCATACCTGTCTTCCTCTCGGTCAGTTCCCGGCGAAACTTAGAGCTCAATCTCGCCGCCGTCGGCCCGTCTCCGTCGCTGAATTCTTGTCCTAGGGTAAGGAGGTATACCCCACTTCCCCTGCTCCTTCTTGTCGTCGCTAGTTCTCCGTAGATTAGGGTCCGCCCGTGTCTTTGTCGCTTCGGCGTGCTCGGCGTGTTCATAGTTTTGGGTTGAGTAGTGTCTCCGCTGCGTGTTTTGCCGCTAGCCCCGCTCGGTTTGCCCCTCAAGACCCGTGGTGCCTAAATGCGCGTCCGTCGTGTCCGAGCGCGAGAACCCCCAACCGCCGTTGACTCGCCGGGCGCTGCCGCTTGTTGGTTCTGCCTCGAGTAGCGCCTGGCGTTGTTGGTCAAGTGGCCAGCTTCCGCTTCCTACCAGATCCCTACCCTAGCCGAGCTGGTCGACTCCCGCTCTCACCGCGCGCACTGGGTTCGAACCCAGCGCGCCTTCCCTTTTATTTTGCTGATTTTTCGCCCTCCTCGGTTCGCCTCTCAGCGTGAGATGCAATTAAGCCCGAGGCCCTTCCTCTGTCGATCGCCAAGATAGCCCGGTGGTAGCAGGAGGGATTCCAACGGGGAGACCCGGGTTCGAATCCCCCCTGGGGCTGTTTTTCTTCCCCCCTTTTTAACCTGTTAAACCTCTGACCTCTATGACAGTGGGGCCACCCTGTCAGCCTCTCAGCGCCCCCCCCCTTGTGCATATTTTTTTTTCCTGTTTCCCCACGTTTCCATTTTCAGCTTTGAGTCCTTTTCTGTTTTAGGCAAGTCCAAATCTGGACATTTTCAAATCTGGAAATTGCCAATTCTGTCAACTTCCTTATTAGGCAGGTTTTAACTTGATGCTTTTGTGATGATTTTTCTACTGCAACCCTAACATATTATATATGTTTTTGGGGTAGAAAAATCCCACCAATTCAGTGGTGGCAATAGTTTTTGCATTTGAGCAAGTTTGTGATCATGTCTTTTGCATCATGGTTATGTGTTGTCCTTCATGTGCATATTTAGTTGATTTGTGCTATGAGGTAGTTTTGTGCACATGCATGGCTTTGTTTCTTCATGCTGTTATGTAGGTTTCTCACCAATCTCGTTTGGCTTGCCATTTCCAAACTGTGCATCCGTTTCCGGTGATCTTTATATCGATTTCAACCGAAATCATCTCATCTTTCCGATGGCATGCTTGGTTTGCCAAGTTGATGCCTGGTTCATCATTTTCCTTCCGAGTGCCCATACGCATTGCATATCTCATCATGCATATCATGTCATGTTTTGCATCATGTTGATTGTGCATTGCACCGTGATTTATTGTGGTTCCTTGTTTTGTTGTTGCTTTGGGTAGAGCCGGAGACGAGCACGTGAACGAGGAACCTGTTGAGAACGCCGAGGATCAAAGCTTTCGACAACTCGAGAACATTGCGAGCAAGATGACCATACCCTCGAAATCACTTCTATCTTTGCTATGCTAGTTGCTCGCTCTTTTGCTATGCCTATGCTGCGATGCCTACCACTTGCTATGTCATGCCACCCATATTGCCATGTCAGCCCCTAACCATCCTTTCCTAGCAAACCGTTGATTGGCTATGTTACCGCTTCGCTCAGCCCTCTTATAGCGTTGTTAGTTGCGGTGAAGTTGAAGTTTGTTCCTTGTTGAACATGGAGATGTTGTTCCTCTTTGGAACATGATTACTTGTTGGGGATATCACATTATATATATATCTGCTATAATTTAACACATCTATATACTTGGTAAAGGGTGGAAGGCTCGGCCTTATGCCCGTGTTTTGTTCCACTCTTGCCACCCTAGTTTCCGTCATACGGTGTTATGTTCCTTGATTTTGCGTTCCTACACGGTTGGGTGATTTATGGGACCCCTTGACAGTTCGCTTTGAATAAGACTCCTCAAGAAGGCCCAACATTGGTTTTACCATTTGCCACCTAAGCCTTTTCCCCGGGTTTCGCGAGTCCGAGGGTCATCTTATTTTAAACCCGGGCGGTGCTCCTCCGAGCGTTGGTCCAAACTAGAGCACCGTGCGGGACCATTCCTTGGCAACATGGATTACGTCGGTTCCTGTACGCTTAGCTTATCCGGTGTGCCCTGAGAACGAGATATGTGCAGCTCCTATCGGGATTTGTCGGCACGGTCGGGTGGTCTTGCTGGTCTTGTTTTATTCTGTCGAAATGTCTTGTAGTCCGGGATTCCGAGATTGATCGGGTCTTCCGGTAGAAGGAATAATCCTTCATTGACCGTGAGAGCTTATAATGGGCTTGTTGGGACACCCTGCAGGTAATATCTTTCAAAGCCGTGTCTGCGGTTATGAGGCAGATGGGAATTTGTTAATGTCCGGTTGTAGATAACCCAAAGAAGACCTCAATTAAAATACACATCAACGCGTGTGTTACCGTGATGGTCTCTTCTCGTGAGTCCGGGAAGTGAACACGGTGTTGGAGTTATGTCGACGTAAGTAGTTCAGATCACTTCTTGATCAATACTAGTTTCACGACCGTGTTTTGCTCTCTTCTCGCTCTCTTTTGTAAGTAGCCACCATATATGCTAGTCGCTGTCGCAGCTCCACTTTACTACTATGTCCTTCCTATTAGCTTAAATAGTCTTGATCTCGCGGGTGTGAGATTGTTGAGTCCCGTGACTCACGAGATACTTCCAAAACAGTTGCAGGTTCCGATGAGGCCGGTCAGATGATTCCACCGAGCTCAAGTGGGAGTTCGACGAGGAACGTGGTCGTTACTATGTGTCGCTTCCAGATGATCGATAGTGGTGCCCAGTTGGGACGATTCGGGATCTGTGTTAGCATTTGGGGTATCTTCTTCATTTTGGTTCCGTAGTCGGACCTTGAGTGTACTCAATGATGTATGTTTACTTATGTCTTGTGTGACGTGGCGATTGTAAGCCAACTATGTATCTTTCCCTTAATTATTACATGGATTGTGTGAAGATTACCTCACTTGCGACATTGCTTTCAATGCGGCTATGCCTCTAAGTCGTGCCTCGACACGGGAGATATAGCCGCATCGGGCGTTACAAGTTGGTATCGAGCCTTCCCGACTTAGGAGCCCCCTACTTGATTGTTTTCGACGTTGTTGAGTCTAGAATGGAAAATGTTTTGAGTCTTAGGATTATATATACCGGAGAGTAGGATTCTTTTGCTTCCAGTCCTTGACCTTCGGCGAGGTATCCTGACGAGAGTTTTGACTCTTCTCTCCTCAAATTTCACTAAAATTTTTTTAGGATCACGTGGGTATCTTGGAATCGTTCGATGGTTTTGTGACGAGAACATTGTTCTTGGTGCCTCGACATTTAGGGGTTGTGGCGGTGTCCCGGGAGTTGAGCTCCGAGGTGTTGTCGTCACAATTTTATCGTTGCGATTCTCGAATACTGAGTTTTGCCGACATCGAAATCTCTTTTGTGCAGTTGTTGGTGAGATAACCTGATAGCCCGAGATTGTGGCGAAAAGGGAGTATTGCCATGACTTGTATAACGGATGTTTTGAAGGTCGAGGTACACGATTTCGAGGATTTCTTGGTTATGTGTTGACGGATGGATACAAATGGATCTAGGTATTGTTAGTTTGGGTGATATATTTTGTGTCCCCTGTATCCCCAACACCAGATTGCATAACGAGAAAGTTTAGGGAGTTTATAGGTGGGAATTCTAGTAGCTTACGGGATATTCTTTCCGACGGATGTATGATTTGAGATTGGGGTTCAACGTCTAGTGGTCCGCCCATTCACGGTCGATTTATGATGGTCGCGAGGCGTCTTAAAGAATCCTTGGCTATGCTGATTCGGGGCGTCTTGTTAGTCATTCGTGACGTCCGCTATCGTCGTGTCCGTGTGGGCCCCACCACGAACACTTTGAGCGAAATCTCTATCATGTGTTTGTTCCGGCTCATTCTAGCAGTCAACCTTTTGTTTTCAGTTATGATATTCGAATTGTTTCTCAGACAGATGTTGTTTCCATATTCTTTATCTAAGTGGCTTCTCACCTTAATGGATGTGTGATGATTAACTTTGGGAATTCATTCGTTCATTCTTTTTCGAATGTTTATTGTGAAGACTATATGTTGCAATTTCTATCCGTTGATTCTACTTATCTTTTGTCTATCAAAGGACTAACGGATGTCACCCTCTTCAGGATGGCTCCGCCAACGCGTCTGAATCCGGATCGCAATGATGGGGATCAGTCGAACCCTCCACCTCCACCTCCACCTCCGCCTCCGTGGCGTGGCAAGCTATCATGGCAGCCACCAATGCCAATGCTCGATGATTTTGCAGCTCTTGCAAGAAGCGTACTCAGGGCAAGGAAATCAAGGCAATCAAGGCAATCAAGGTCAAGGCAACCATCAGCCACACTTTGCTACTCTCGATCGGGCCTCGCTAATCAGCCAAGTCTTTCGGTTTACGTGTTGAGGCATGCAGTGGCGATAATTGGTTAGTGGACATCTGCAAGCACTTTGACTGTAGCAATGTCGGACTCGAGGACTTTGTCAAGTTTGCATCGTTTCAACTCAAGGATCAAGCTGCTGAGTGGTTCCGACAATACAAAGATTCCAGAGGAGGTCGTGTCATTACAGGATGAGTTCCGCCGTGATTTCGAGCTCATCACATTCGAAGAGTGTTGTTGAGAGCAAGCGTGAGGAGTTCCGCAATCTCAAGCAAGGCACCTTGTCTGTCTATCAATACAATATCCAGTTCGAAGCTCGCTGCTTTGCTAAGCAAGATGTACCGATGAAAGGAGTATGATCTATCGGTTCGGGGTGGTCGAGAGAGGATCTGCAATTACCTCTTGTGCTGTTTGAGCGAGATAAGTATGATGATTTCTACAACATGGCACTCAAGCAAGAAGCAGCACAGCTCAAATGCGAGGCTTCTAAGAAGAGAATCAGGATGCAGTTCAGTCCTCCTCGTCCTCTCAAGTGGCAGCCAAGCAGCGAAGTTTTATCTGCCTCCTCCTCGTTCCGCCTCTTTACCAATGAAGAATTCAGGTGGCCGTGGATCTTCCCACCCACCCAACCCAAGCTATCGAACAAGTCTAATTCTCAAGCTCCAAGGTCAAGTGCTCCTTACCACCGTCCGCTCTCTCGAGGTCACTTGCAACAAGTGTCGCAGAAGGGTCACTATGCTGAACAAGTGCTTCAACCAGAGGCGTCTTCCGCCTCCTCCTCCGTGAAATCTTCCAGCAATGCGGTGGTCAAGCATAATCCAAAGTATGCCAAGGTCAATATGATGAATGCAGCTCAGCAGAGGATTCTTGAGATGTGATCATGGGTAATCTTCGATTAATGATATTCTGCAAAAGTCTTATTTGATCTTTGGTGCATCGCATTGTTTCATGTCTAGATCTTTTGTTGCAAAGCATGATTTCATTTCGAAATGTTGGAAAACCCTTGGGAGTTGTTTCTCCGGCCTCTTCTATGAGGGCTACCACAAGGATTCCGGATGTTTCTATCAAGATGGGTGATTATAGATTTCGGCTAAACCATTTGTTCTTGGTGACTCGGACATTGATCTTATTCTCGAATGGATGGCTTTATCAAGACAAAGCTCAGCTTGATTGTGCTGCTGTGGAAATTCAATTGACTCATTCTTCTAATGATGTGATCATTTATGCCTCTCGTGATGAAACTATTCGGTTGTTTTCTCTCAATGAGAAGGGCGAATTGAATGCCATCTCTCGATTCCGATCGTTTGTGAGTACCAAGATGTCTTTCCGTAAGAGCTTCGGGTATGCCTCCTCATCGCCGGTTGAGTTCGTTATCGATCTTGAGCCGTGCATTGAACCCGTTTGCAAGCGTCCATACAAGCTTGGACCTGATGAGCTGAGGGAATTGAAAAAGCAGCTCGATGAACAAGAGCGCCTGGGTTTGATCGACCGAGTTCATCTCCTTGGGGTTGTGGTGTTCTTTTGTCCGGAGAAGGATGGCTCCGACCGACTTTGCGTCGATTACCGTCCATTGAATAAGAAGACAATCAAGAACAAGTATCCACTTCCCAACATCAATGAACTTTTCGAGCAACTCAAAGGTGCTACGGTGTTCTCTAAGCTTGACCTTCAGATGGGGTATCATCATATTCGCATTCGTGAACAAGATATTCCCAAGACAGCATTCGAACAAGCTTTGGTTCTTATGAATATCTTGTCATGTCTTTCGCCTCGTCAATGCTCCTCCGACTTTCTCTCGGATGATGAACTTCATATTCAATCCCTACACCAATGAATTCGTCTTGGTCTATCTTGATGATATCTTGGTCTTCTCCAAGAATAAGAAGGATCATGCCAAACATTTGCGATTGGTGCTAGACAAGCTCGAGAGTACCAATTCTATGCTAAGTTCTCCAAATGTGAATTCTGGCTTGATGAAGTGCTTTATCTTGGTCATATCATCTCTCGCCAAGGGCATCGCTGTTGATCCCGAGAAGGTGTCCGCAATTGTGAATTGGGAACCTCCTCGAATGTCAAGCAGCTCCGCAGCTTTCTTGGTCTTGCAAGCTATTGTCAAGATTCGTTGAGAACTTCTCCAAGATTGCAAAGCCTCTTTCCAACCTCCTCCGTAAGCAGGTGAAGTATGTCGGTCTCCCGAGTGTGACGTTGCTTTCAATACTCTCAAAGAGAAACTCGTCACAGCTCCTGCTCGACTCCTCCGATGAATCCAAGCCTTATGAAGTTTTCGTGATGCTTCTCTTCAAGGTCTCGGTGCTGTGTTAATGCAAGAGAAGAGAGTTGTGGCTTATACCTCTCGCCAGATTGAAGCCCAACGAGAAGAACTACCCCACTCACGATCTTGAGTTGGCGGCAGTTGTTCATGCTTTGATTACTTGGAGACATCTCTTGTTGGGAAGGAAAGTGGACATTTTCACAGATCACAAGAGTCTCAAGTACATCTTCACTCAGCCTAACCTCAACCTCGGGCAGACTCGATGGGTCGAAATGATTCAAGAGTACAACCCAAGTATTGAGTATACTCCGGGCAAAGCCAATGTCATTGCAGACGCTTTGAGCAGGAAAGCTTACTGCAACAGTCTAATCCTCAAGCCCTTTCAGCCGGATCTCTGTGAATCTTTCCGCAAGCTGAATCTTCAAGTTGTTCCTCAAGGCTTTCTTGCCAACCTCATAGTCTCTCCTACTTTGGAAGATCAGATTCGTGAGGCTCAACTTCTGGATACCATGGTGAAGAAAGTGAAACGTGGTATCGACAAGGGCATTTCAAGTACAAGTGCTTCCGTTGATGACAAAGACACTCTGTTCTTTGAGGACCGGATTGTGGTTCCTAAGGGTGATCTGAGAAAAGTCATTATGAACGAGGCTCACAATTCGCTTCTATCCATCCATCCTGGAAGTACGAAGATGTACCATGACCTCAAGCAGTCATATTGGTGGACTCGAATGAAGCGAGAAATTGCTCAATTCGTGAATGAGTGTGATGTCTGCAGAAGAGTGAAAGCAGAACACCAAAGACCAGCTGGTCTCCTTCAACCTCTTGCTATTCCTGAATGGAAGTTTGATCATATTGAAATGGACTTCGTGACTGGCTTTCCAAAGTCCAAGCGTGGAAATGATGCTATCTTCGTTGTCATTGACAAGCTTACTAAAGTGGCTCATTTTCTTCCTATCAAAGAATCCATCACTGCAGCTCAGTTGGCAGAGCTATACACCTCCAGGATTGTCTCTTTGCACGGCATTCCACAAGTGATCTCTTCAGACCGTGGCAGCATCTTTACCTCCAAGTTCTGGGAGTCTTTTCAGAAGGCCATGGGCACCAACATTCGTTTCAGCACAGCTTTCCATCCTCAAACAAGTGGCCAAGTTGAGCGAGTTAATCAAATTCTTGAAGATATGCTCGTGGCTTGTGTCATTTCTTTCGTATGAAGTGGGAAGATTGTCTTCCTTATGCCGAAGTTCTCTTACAACAACAGCTTCCAAGCGAGTTCGGCAAGGCCCCATTCGAAATTCTCTATGGCGAGAAAGTGCCGACTCCTCTCAATTGGTCTCGACAGTGAACGCCAACTTCTTGGCAATGACTTGATCACGTAGCGTAAGAAATGTGCAAGGTCATTCGTGAGAATCTCAAAGCGCATAATCGCGCGTAAGAGCTATTATGATGATAAGCACCGTGATGTGACTTTTGAAATCGGAGACCATGTCTACCTCCGCGTCTCCAATGAAAGGTACTCGCCGCCCGGTATCAAAGGGAAGCTTGCCCCTAGATATGTGGGTCCTTTCAAGATCATTGGGAAAAGAGGCGATCTCGCCTATCAACTTGAGCTTCCATCCAACTTTGCAAATGTGCACGATGTGTTTCACGTGTCACAGCTTCGCAAGTGCTTCAAGACTCTGAACGCACTATCAACTTCAAGAGATTGACCTTCAAGAAGATCTCTTATCATGAGCACCCGCTGCCATTCTTGAAGAAACCGGCGCAAGACTCACAACAAGTCAATCAAATTCCTGAAAGTGAAGTGGTCACACCATTCCGACCGAGAAGCTACCTGGGAGCGCGAGGATCACCTCCGTTCCGAATATCCGGAGTTCTTTCAGTCCTAGATCTCGGGACGAGATCCTCTTGTAGTGGTGGAGTGTTGTAACACCCTGGATGTAAACTTTCCCTTTTGGGCAATATATCAATTTGACCTCATCCAAGTCTTGTGGGTTTTTGTCATGCTTGGCCTCTTGTTGTTTGGTTATGTTGGGTTTTTCTTTTCTTTGTTTTGCTCTTTTACCATATTGCATTTGTGCCTCTTGTCATCTTGCATTCCCTTCTTGGCATATGGTTGTGGTTTTCCCTTGCATGTCATGTGGTTGCATGTTTCTTTCTCATCTTGCATTACCATCCCCTCCTTCCCTCTACTTCTTTCTTTTCCAAGTGCCATATATTCCCTCTTTCAATTAATGTTCATCTTCTCCCTAAAAATCATGCTCTTTGCATTAAACCTCTCTCGCCAAATATCTCCTCATTTAAAGTTGTTATGGTCAGGTTCAAAATGGCACAAGTTTGAAATATTTCCAAACTTGCATTATTTTTCTACCTTTAAAAAAGTCCATTACAATTTATTTAAATAGTGGAGAATTCCAGGAGTGTGGGGATATTTTCCTTTCACTCTAAATCTTTTCATTTCTCCCTGTACTTCTTTTCTCTTCCCTTTTATTCTAGAAAAAGGAAAAGAGAGAGGAGGCAGCAGCAGCAATGGCAGCCCAGCCACTCCTCCCCACCTTGGCCCCGGCCTCTCCGAGCAAGGCCCAGCTTCCTCAACCTCGCAGCCCTGGGAAGAGCGCGCCAGCCCAAGACGCTCCTTCTCCCTGCCTTTCTTTTGCAGCTCCCTTACCCCGCTGGATCCCGCCCGTGGGCGCGCTGCCGGTCCCGCTTGGCAGCGGCAGCTCTCCTTCTCACCCACCTTCCCTCTCCTCTCGCAGCGCCATGGGACCCCGAGCTCGGAGAGCACGAGCCTCCTCGCCACCTAGCCCCTACTTATCCCTCTCCTCATCAGACCGAACCCTAGGGTTCCCTCTCCCTCTCGCCGCCGCCGGTAGTAATCCACCCAAGATCGCCGCCCGCTGCTCGTCGAGCGATCTGAGGGCGTGGCCCGTCGCTGGCGCGCTCTCCGGCCACCACGACCCGGGCGGTCTTGTCCATCTCCTTCCTCGTCGTCATCTTCGCCCACGACGCCGACACGGGGCCCGGATCGCCAAGTCCGACGGCGCCTGCACTGTCTTCCTCTCGGTCAGTTCCCGCGAAACGAGCTCAATCTCGTCGCCCGTCGGCCCGTCTCCGTCGCTGAATTCTTGTCCTAGGGTAAGGAGGTATACCCCACTTCTGCTCCTTCTTGTCGCCGCTAGTTCTCCGTAGATTAGGGTCCGGCCCGTGTCTTTGTCGCGCTCGGCGTGCTCCGGCGTGTTCATAGTTTTGGGTTCAGAGTAGTGTCTCCGCGCGTGTTTTTGCCGCTAGCCCCGCTCGGGTTTGCCCCCTCAAGACCCCGTGGTGCCCCTCGTGCGTGCCCGTCGTGTCCGAGGGCGCAGAACCCCCTGTAGCCGCCGTTGACTCGCCGGCGTCGTCGCTTGTTGGTTCTGCCTCGAGTAGCGCCTGGCAGTGTTGGTCAAGTGGCCAGCTTCCCGTTTCCTACCAGATCCCCTACCCTAGCCGAGCTGGTCGACTCCCGCTCTTCTCACATGGCGACACTGGTTCGAACCTCAGCGCCTTTCCCTTTTTATTTTGCTGATTTTTCGCGCTCCTCGGTTCGGCTCGGCAGCAGAGATGATTAAGCCCGAGGCCCTTCCTCGATCGCCGCCGCGCCAGCCCAGTGGTAGCGGGGAGGGATTCCAACGGGAGACCGGGTTCAATCCCCTCGGGCTGTTTTCTTCCCCTTTTTAACCTCGTTAAACCTCGACCTCTATGACGGTGGGGCCACCTGTCGACCTCTCAGCCCCCCCCTTGTGCATATTTTTTTTTCCTGTTTCCCCACGTTTCCATTTTCAGCTTTGAGTCCTTTTCTGTTTTAGGCAAGTCCAAATCTGGACATTTTCAAATCTGGAAATTGCCAATTCTGTCAACTTCCTTATTAGGCAGGTTTTAACTTGATGCTTTTGTGATGATTTTTCTACTGCAACCCTAACATATTATATATGTTTTTGGGGTAGAAAAATCCCACCAATTCAATGGTGGCAATAGTTTTTGCATTTGAGCAAGTTTGTGATCATGTCTTTTGCATCATGGTTATGTGTTGTCCTTCATGTGCATATTTAGTTGATTTGTGCTATGAGGTAGTTTTGTGCACATGCATGGCTTTGTTTCTTCATGCTGTTATGTAGGTTTCTCACCAATCTCGTTTGGCTTGCCATTTCCAAACCGTGCATCCGTTTCCGGTGATCTTTATATCGATTTCAACCGAAATCATCTCATCTTTCCAGTGGCATGCTTGGTTTGCCAAGTTGATGCCTGGTTCATCATTTTCCTTCCGGAGTGCCCATACGCATTGCATATCTCATCATGCATATCATGTCATGTTTTGCATCATGTTGATTGTGCATTGCACCGTGATTTATTGTGGTTCCTTGTTTTGTTGTTGCTTTGGGTAGAGCCGGGAGACGAGTACGTGAACGAGGAACCTGTTGAGAACGTTTTCGAGGATCAGGCTTTCGACAACTCGAGAACATTGCGCAAGATGACCATACCTCGAAATCACTTCTATCTTTGCTATGCTAGTTGCTCGCTCTTTTGCTATGCCTATGCTGCGATGCCTACCACTTGCTATGTCATGCCACCCATATTGCCATGTCAGCCCCTAACCATCCTTTCCTAGCAAACCGTTGATTGGCTATGTTACCGCTTCGCTCAGCCCCTCTTATAGCGTTGTTAGTTGCAGGTGAAGTTGAAGTTTGTTCCTTGTTGGAACATGGAGATGTTGTTCCTCTTTGGAACATGATTACTTGTTGGGGATATCACATTATATATATATCTGCTATAATTTAACACATCTATATACTTGGTAAAGGGTGGAAGGCTCGGCCTTATGCCTGGTGTTTTGTTCCACTCTTGCCACCCTAGTTTCCGTCATACCGGTGTTATGTTCCTTGATTTTGCGTTCCTTACGGTTGGGTGATTTATGGGACCCCTTGACAGTTCGCTTTGAATAAGACTCCTCCAAAGAAGGCCCAACATTGGTTTTACCATTTGCCACCTAAGCCTTTTCCCCCGGGTTTTCGCGAGCCCGAGGGTCATCTTATTTTAAACCCCCGGGCCAGTGCTCCTCCGAGCGTTGGTCCAAACTAGAGCACCGTGCGGGACCATTCCTTGGCAACATGGATTACGTCGGTTCCTGACGCTTAGCTTATCCGGTGTGCCACGAGAACGAGATATGTGCAGCTCCTATCGGGATTTGTCGGACAATCGGGTGGTCTTGCTGGTCTTGTTTTATTCTTTGTCGAAATGTCTTGTAGTCCGGGATTCGAGATTGATCGGGTCTTCCGGTAGAAGGAATAATCCTTCGTTGACCGTGAGAGCTTATAATGGGCTAAGTTGGGACACCCTGCAGGTAATATCTTTCAAAGCCGTGTCTGCGGTTATGAGGCAGATGGGAATTTGTTAATGTCGGTTGTAGATAACCCAAAGAAGACCTCAATTAAAATACACATCAACGGCGTGTGTTACCGTGATGGTCTCTTCTCGGCGGAGTCCGGAAGTGAACACGGTGTTGGAGTTATGTCGGCGAAGTAGTTCAGATCACTTCTTGATCAATACTAGTTTCACGACCGTGCTTTGCCTCTCTTCTCGCTCTCTTTTAAGTAGCCACCATATATGCTAGTCGCTTGCTGCAGCTCCACTTTACTACTATGTCCTTCCTATTAGCTTAAATAGTCTTGATCTCGGGTGTGAGATTGCTGAGTCCCGTGACTCACAGATACTTCCAAAACAGTTGCAGTTCCGATGAGGCAAGCAGATGATTCCACCGAGCTCAAGTGGGAGTTCGACGAGGAACGTGGTCGTTACTATGTGTCGCTTCCGGATGATCGATGAGTGGTGCCCAGTTGGGACGATTCGGGATCTGTGTTAGCATTTGGGGTATCTTCTTCATTTTGGTTCCAGAGTCGGACCTTGAGTGTACTCTGAATGATGTATGTTTACTTATGTCTTGTGTGACGTGGCGATTGTAAGCCAACTATGTATCTTTCCCTTAATTATTACATGGATTGTGTGAAGATTACCTCACTTGCGACATTGCTTTCAATGCGGCTATGCCTCTAAGTCGTGCCTCGACACGTGGGAGATATAGCCGCATCGGGGGCGTTACATGTACGTGGAGAGGCTAACAGCTGGGTCCACGGCAGCCGCAAGGAAGTGCCTCCTTATTACACGAAAATAATTATTCCTCCACGGACAAAGAGGGACCTACCAGACAGGCCACCAGTATTTGAAAAAACGTTTCTCGATGCTGGGACCCACAGGACGGCCACCGATTTCGTGAAAAAACGCCTCCCTGGCTGTCACTCGGACCCACCGGAAGTGCCTCCTTATTACGCACAAAAATGAATACCCCCCCGCTATTGGGACAAACCTTGGTGGAGGCTGACTTGGGCCTACTAAGTTGATCGACGGAGGCCTTTGTCAACTTTAGTCAATATATATGAACGATTCTAGCTCCAAAGGATGACGATGTCCATCCAACGGCCGTAGTGCTTCTTCTACCTCTGGTCTTCTTTCTCCAGCCGCCCAAAGCAGCGCTGGTCGTGTCGCCTGCTCCTGCCCGCCGTGGCCGGCTGTGATGCCGGAGGCCTCACCGCCCCTACTACTCCCACGCTGGCCAGGCCATCCCCCACGCACCCACACCCCTCGTTATTCTCGAGGCGCAAAGCAGCCTCACACCGCAGCCGAACGAGTGAACCTCATACTCCTCTCACGCTGGGCGCCCTTGCCGCGTCTTCCCGGCTCCAAGTCGCCCCTTCCTAGGCCTCGCCGTCGTCCACCGCCCTTGTGCTCTCGGCGGCGTGGTCAATATGGTCAAGGAATGGCTTCCATCGGACGTGGATATGCGTAGAGAGGCCGACAATTGGGTCCACGGCCGCAGCAAGGAAGTGCCTCCTTATTACGCTGCAAAATAATTATTCCTCCACGACGGCGGGACCCACCGGACGGGCCACCGTATTTAGCGAAAAAAACGTTTCCCCCTGTCTGCTGGGACCCACCAATTACATCTTTGCACGCAAGGAAGTGCGTTTGAAAAAAAACGATTCGCCTCGACATTGCTGGGACCCACCAGCTACATCTTCGCACGCAAGGAAGTGCTCGACAGCTTGGGACCCACCTGGTGAAGCGCACGTGGCGTTGTCATTCTGGTCGCGAACATGTACGTACATATATCTTTGGTGGATGTAGAGCGCGCGCACGCGTCGTAGTAGAGGCGCGACGAGCATGTACACGCACGCATAACTGCGAGGGTGCAAGAAAAATATGGCCACGCATTACATACGGGCAGGGTCTCAACGCCTATCGCGCATACGTACATGGCTGGGTCGGAACGGAGAAACAGCGTCGTCGTCGTGTTCATGGGGAGCCAACCGGCTGGGTCGGAACGGAATGCGTGGTCGTGTTCATCGGGAGAGCTTGGAAGGAACAGGCGATGGAAACGAGGCCTGGCGTACCGCACAACGGAGGAAATGGCCTTGTGTTCGACCGACCACGTTCGAAACGGGGTCCTGTTGATCGGGAGGCGCCTGGCGTACCGCAAAACAGAGGAAACGGACCTCCTACGGTCGAAATGGGGGTCATGTTGATCGGGAGGGGCCTGGCGTACCGCAAAACGGAGGAAACGGACCTCCTATGGTCGAAACGGGGGTCCTGTTGATCGGGAGGGGTGTGGCGTACCGCAAAACGGACGAAAGGGACCTCCTACGGTCGAAACGGGGGTCGTGTTGATCGGGATGGGTGTGGCGTACCGCAAAACGGACGAAACGGACTTGTGTTGGAGCGCTACGGTCGAGACGGGGGTCCTATTCATCGGGAGGGGTGTGGCGTACCGCAAAACGGGACTCCATGGGATACTGTTCATCTCCACCGTCGACCTCCTCCAGCCTCCACGGGCTCCAGTTCATCCAGCCTCCACCGCGCTACTCCACCGCTCTCGCTCAACCACCCTCCACGGGCACCCTCCACCGTCTACTATTCATCTAGCCCTCCACACCAGGGGTCCTGTTCAACCACCCTCCACGGCCACCCCTCCATCGCTCATCGCTCATCCAGCCCTCCACACCACGGGTCCTATTCATCCGGAGGCAACGCCACCGCCATCGTTCATCCAACCCCTCCCACCCATAGAACGCCATCGCTCATCCAATCGATCGGCTTCGATTAGCAGCAGAGCGGCGAATCACTCCATCGGGTTCGATTAACAGCCATCGATCGATCGCCGGGTTCGATGAACGCGTAGCCTACAAAGGCAATCACTCGGGTTCGATTAGATCTCAACGCCGCCGGTTGATTAGAGCTAACGCCTACGCACACGCAGCGCACGTGTACGAGAGAAACGTGCATCGCTCGGCCCCCGACCTCCCATCGTAACCGGCAACTCCCCAAAATTTTCCTCCCCCTCGCTTCTACCACGGTTTTTTCCCGTCATGGACGGCCCAAAGAATGTCATGCGGCTGCGTCTCCGGCCCGCCCAGGACGAAAAACCCATTTTCTGTCATGATTTTTTGTCATAGAAGTAGGAGCCCACCACATCTATGATGATACCGGGTTTTGTCACAATTATCGTCATAGAAGGGTCATATGTATGACAGAAAAAAAATTCGTTCGGCCCAAAATGTCACAGATGTGTCTTTTTTTGTAGTGAAAGGGACGATTTCGAAGATTAATTCTTTGGTACGGTAATTGTCTGGTGATCCGAAGACTACCTCAAGGGCGATGGAGCCTGTACAACTGGCCTCCACACCTGGTATAATACCTCTGAAGGTGGTTTTAGTGGGTTTGATCACCGAATGATCAATGCCATCTTGCGCACTGTGTCCTGGTAAAGCAGGTTTAGACTGTTGCCTCCGTCCATAAGGACTCGTGTGAGGTGGAACCCGTCAATTATTGGGTCTAGGACTAGTGCGGCTGGATTGCCCTGATTGGTGTTAACCGGACGATCCATGCGGTTGAAGGTGATTGGCCTGAGTTTATATTGTGGGATGACTAGATCCGTTAAGTCGATATCCCTAAGGGTGCTCATCCGTTCCAGGCTGGGGATGTGGGTAGCGTTTATCACGTTCCACCGCTTCAATTTATGGGGAAATTTCTTTTGCCTCCTGTGTTCGGGTGATCTGGGCTCCTCGTCGCCATCATCGCTTTGAGACCCTTCTCCTTGTTTTCGCTTTGACCTGCGGCTTGTTTGAAGACCAGCATTCTCTGTTGGTATGATTGGCTGGTGTTCCTGGGGTGCCATGAATTTGGCATGGACGGTCAAGTATGCGGTCCAGACTAGACTGGCCCAAATTGTTATTTTTGAATGGCTTTTTCCGCTGACCGGACTTAGAGCCACTGAATCCGGCATTGACTGCCGTGTCATCGGCATTATCACCATTTTTGCGATGCTTGTGTTTGTTGCGTCGGGGTTTGCCGTTGTTATCTCTGGCCTCTGATGTGCCAGGATTGCTTGCTTTGTTGTTGCTATGGGCCAACCAGCTATCCTCTCCCGCGCAAAAGCGGGTCATGAGTGTCGTGAGGGCTGCCATGGATCTTGGCTTCTCTTGGCCGAGGTGTCGGGCAAGCCACTCGTCACGGATGTTATGTTTAAAGGCCGCTAGGGCTTCGGCATCCGGACAGTTGAAAAGCGTTATATCGACTAGAGGGGGTGAATAGGCGATTTTATGAATTCTTCAGCGAGGAATTTGCTGGTGAGGAAATTCCTTAGCTAAGAACTACTTGCAGCGGAATAAGTACTCGAAGTAAGCATAACAGATTACAAGCATAGTCATCATGATGAAATGAAGACAATCACAGAGTACGTAAAGCGTAATCACAGGATAACACAAGATGAAGACAAAGCGGTGAAGAAATTGGGCTGAGGAAATTGAGAAAGTCTTGATCAAAGTCTTCAAACACAGATATGAACAAACACTCAACACAAGAATGAGGAAATGAAAGGGTTGAGGAAATAGAACCGATTAGGTTGGTGAAGACAATGATTTGGTAGACCAGTTCCAAGCTCTTTGTCTCGGTTATACGTCTGGTTGGAGCGGTGAGTATTTAAACTCGAGGACACACAGTCCGGACACCCGATCATCGAAAGCACGCAGCTCGGGACACCAAGTCCTCACCGTATTCTCCTTGAACTAAGGTCACGCAGACCTCGTCCAATCACTCGTGGTAAGTCTTGAGCGACTTCCAAACCTTCACATACTTGGTCACCGGCGATCCACAATTCCTCTTGGATGCTCTAGACCTTGGCGCCTAACCGTCTGGAAGAAGCACAGTCTTCAAAGGTAACAAGCGTCGGATCCACGCAGGATCAATTTCTTGATGATGCTCAATCACTTTGGGTTTGTAGGGGTTTGGTTTTTGGGATTTTCCTCACTTTGGGTTTTTCCTCACTTGATGATTTTCTCTCAAAGTCCTCAGAGGATGGGTTGCTCTCAAATGACAAGTGTCAAGTTCTCTCGGAGCAGCCAACCAGCTAGTGGTTGTAGGGGGCGGCTATTTATAGCCTAGGGAGCAGCCCGACATGATAAGACATAAATGCCCTTCAATGATATGACCGTTAGGTGGATAAGATATTTTGGGACAGGTGGCGCAAGAAGACAGAACGGTCGGAAATTTGAACATCAAATTCCTCGGGGCTATCATGTTCCTCCTTTGTGTAGGCAATTCAGATGGCGAATTCCTAACTCCTCGGTCAGAACAAATTCCTCGGTGACCGGAAGAGCTTCGTCTACATCACATGAAGAAATTGGTGAACTGTATGAGATTTCCAAAAGCTTCACTCGAAGGGATTGGTAGGTGTAGGATTTTGAGTTGAGCATCAAATGGAAATTTTTCCTTAGTATTTCCTCGACCCCCTTTAACGAAGACGGTGTTTCCTATGACTCAAGAAAAGAAAATGAAACTACGAAAACAAAAGTCTTCACGCTTCATGTTCCTCAAATGAATACCAAGTCTTCAAGGTCACACCAATTTCTTCACTTTCAAAGTCTTCAGAAAGTCTTCAGAATATCAAAGTCTTCAGTTGAAGAACTTCATTTTTAGGGGTCGACTTTCTTTGTAAATATCAAACTCCTCATAGACTTATAGGCCTGTGTACACTCACAAACGCATTAGTTACTTAACCTATAAGTCTTCAATACACCAAAATCACTAAGGGCACTAGATGCACTTACAATCTCCCCTTTTGGTGATTGATGACAACATAGGTTAAGTTTTCAACGAGGATAAACATATGAAGTGTAAACACGATAATGAGGAATTTGATTGCAAGATATAGAAGAACTCCCCCTGAAGATGTGCATAGTGAGGAATTTGCTTTTGAGGCAATGCACATTTGAAGAAATGAATCATGGAGATCTCCCCCTATATCTTGTAATTCATACACGCATTTAACATATAGTATGAAGAATTTGAAATGCATGATGAAATATGGTGCTTGATGTTATGCAATGTAACGCATCAAGAGTACCAGAGCCCAAAGGCCAAATTGGATCAGAGCATAACAAATATCAAAACTACTTCTAATCAGAGCATAGAGCAAAAGCATAATGCATCAGAAGTATCAAAGCACCATCGGGTTTAAGATTACAACTCGATCCAATAAAAGGTTTGGAAGAGCGAGAGTTGTAACTTAATAAAATACTGTATATAGACAAAAACTAGACCCGCTTGAAGACTAACTCAAATTTCTCCCCTTTGTCATCAAATGACCAAAAGGATCGGCGAGGACTAACGCTCTTGAAGAATTTCAAGTTGAAGGCGGGCCTTGACATTGTCGGGGTTGTTTGTTGAAGTAGGACCAGCAGCGGTATCTTCCAAATCTTCATTTTCATCGATGTCGCGAGATGAAGAATAGGAGCTAGCCACCAAGGAAGGAACTTTGACCTTCTTGAATTTCTTGGAGGAGGTGCAGACCAGTCAAATTCTTCCTTGAGTCCCATTGAAGTCAGTTCTTCTTCATTGTAGACATGTGAAAGAACAACCCAAAGCGCTTGAAGGTTTCATGAAGGTAGTAGTGGTTTTTCTTCACTTTGCATTGTGTGTTGAGGTCATGTTGTAAAGAAGAGTACCAAGCGGCGCTTGACCCACTTATGATTGCGATCAACCTTCCGATGAAGGCGAGGAGTAATTCACGATCAGTCATCACCACAGGTGCGATAGCTTGAGGACTTTGCTTGGTGAGGTATTCTTCTTTGAGTCATGTGTGGCGAGTCATCATTGGTGGAGTAGGATGCTGCTTTATAAACTGTCCATCCAATGGGCGAATGCCTTCATCGATCACAGTGATGGCCTTGTCCTTGTCATCGGTGAGGTAATTGTCCGTTTGAGGACTTCAATCGAAGCGAGTAGCTGCAATGGTTCAAAGTATCGCCTTGTAATTCAGTGAAGATCTTGACTGATGAATCTCATAATCCAAGGCGCATAAGGTTTCAGCTCAAAAGGTGACATGGCAATGTTAGCGAGTCCTCATGAAGAAATCATGGAAGTTGACGGAACGCCATGGATGATGTTGAAAAGCATATTCTTCATGATGCCAACGACTTCTTCATCGTTCGAGTCGTGGCCTTTGATAGGACTCATAGTCTTCGTCGAATTCGATAGACTGTCCGAGGCACATATAATAATTCCTTGACGAGGAATTTGGTTCTTGGGGCCTGCCTTGGCTTCAAAGGCTTCATCAAGACTTGCATATAGTGATTTGAAAGTTCTTTTCTTCATAGATCTGACGTGCACCATCAAGCGGAGGATCGAGTGGTAGGGCACGAAGCAATTCACTTCTTTGGTGCCTTGTAGTGAGTGTTTTCAGTCATCAATCTAAGACCCATGAATTTACGTCTTGAGCGTCTCCGGTGATGTGCAGGGTTGCATAGAACTGAAGAATTAGCTCTTCATTCCAGTCACAAATATCAGTGCAGAAATTTAGAAGTCCTGCGTCGTGAAGAACACTGAGGACTGGCTCAAAGCTGGCGGCGACTCCATATCCACATGAGGAATATGAGCATGATCGAAGATTTTGTCCTTGTTGAAAAGCGAGGAATAGAAGTTGGCTTGGTGGCAGTCGTAAGCGCCTCTTCCTAATGCGAGCAGAATCATAAGGATTATATTCGATGAAGAACACGTGCTCGGCAAAGAAATCTTCAGCCTTGAACTTTTGCTTGGTTGAGAGCGGATTCTTTTGCTTGGGCAGAGGGTGTCGATGAGTTGCATCACCACCTCGGGAATCGTAAGTTCAGGTTCTTGACTGAGGAATTTCTTGTTCCTCAACAAAAGTCTTTGTCGAGGATTAGCGGCAGCAGCAGTTTCATCGACACTAGTGGCTGGAATTTCTTCATGCAGAACCGGTGGGTTGATTTTCTTGAGTCCATTTGGACTGTTTGAGCAGAGGTGAGGAACTTGTTGGAGCGGGGTGAAGAGAGGAGTATTGGGATCTTGACTTTCCCAAAAGTCATCATTTATCACCGGAGTGGTGCATCCAATATCCACATCTTCATTTTCAATTTCCTCGCACGGCTTGAGGAATTTCATAGTCGATGAGGAAATAAGCGGGGTTGAAGGATTGCTTCCACTTCAATTTCTTCATCAATTTTCTCGACGAAGCAGCAGATTGATGTTCTTCATCGAGATCCGATTGGGATCTCATAGTCTTCTCCAAAAGGAACAACTTCCTTTGATGGTATGGAGGAAATTGGAACAGCATCAATTGGGTTTTCAAATGAGCTGGTCATTGGCTTCATTTTCTTCGTGGCGAAGAATCGACGCTGGTGATGCTTTCCTTTTCTTCACAGACAGCTCGTTCGCAGCCTTGGTTTTCTTCACATCGAAGCGGATGGAAGAATTGGAGTTGGAGTTGGCGCAGGAGGAGCCGAGGAATTTGGTGCAGTTTCTTCAGAGCAAGCGATGCGTTCCCTGTCTTGAGCAATTTCTTCAGCGCACCACTAGTGGGTGCCCTGGCAGTTTCTTCGGTGGCTGGGATGGGATCATCAGCCACGGAATCAGCATTTTCTTCAAAGAGGCTGAACAACATCAGCGGTCTTGGCATTTTCTTGATGAGGCTGAGTGAGGCTCCACTGAGGAATTTCATGTTGCTTGGGGCAGCAACACTTGTGAATTTCTTCGTCGGGTTGATGAATCTGGTCTTGACTCCTTGCCAATCAGCATAGTGCGTATCGAAGTTTTCTTTGAGGTCTTGAATTTCAGTTTGAATTTTGAGAAGCTCCTCGGTGTCATCTTGACAACGTTTTCTTGAGGAACTTCTCTTTCTGTATTGAGCCTTTTTGATTTCCCTCGCCTTCTCAAACTTCCATTTTCTTCAGCGATGAAGTGAGTCACGTATGACTTTGACCAGTGTCGATGAAGATCGAGCAGAGAGGGTATTGGGATCATTGTGCGAGAGATCAATAAAGTCGAGGACTTTCTTGGATCAATAGCGATGTGGCACAGATGTACCTTTGGCTCTAGCGGCCCTCACTTGACGGTCTCGATGATTTCTTGAAGTTCTTCATCGGATGCCTCATCATCGGATGGTACATGAAATACAACTTGTTTCTTCCTTGGACTAGGCCGTGGACCTCGTCCACTGTTGCTTTGATCTTGGTGAGCCGGGCCCGATGAGGAAGTTGGAGCAGGTGAGGAACTTGCGAAATGCTCGAGGCAATTGAGAAACCAATGGTCCTTTGACAAGTAGCAGTGCACAGGAGGCGAAGGTTTTGACGGAGCTGTTGAGGACTTTGATGGAACAGCAGCGGTGTGAGAATTTGCTTGGAAGGTGCTGGCGAGGAACTTGGCCGTGAGGCGCAGATGATGAAGCACTTGGCTTATTAGCAGGCTTCTTTGCATTGATTTCCTCGGTTTGACCGAGACCTCGATGGCGATAGCAGCAGCAGAATCCTCATTGAATTTCTTCTTGCCTCCTTTGCTTGCTTTGCCAACTTTGCTTGGCGTTTAGCCCATTCATCGGAAAGTCCTCACCCGTTTGACGCTAGTGGGATCAGCTATTTGGCCAGTGCCAAAGGAGCTCTTGGGCATGGAGGATTTAAAGCGAATTTCTTCATGTACTTAGGAGTTACATATCTGTATTCCTTCCATTCCGTGCCCATCTCCGTTCAATCTTTCGAATCGCACCTTGCGTTGATTTTTGCTTTCTTCATCCGGAGTGCAATAGTCAGGATATATTTCCTCGAGGATTTCAAAAGCTGTCATAACCTCGGTTTCTTTCCTCCTTCTGCGGCTTCTTACCGTCGCCATTTTCTTGATTGAGGAAATTGAACAATTGAGTTCTCTCAAGAAGTGTGCAGTTTTTCTTCGAGGAACGCTGCAAATGAGTTAAGTTGATGAGAACCTAGGGATTCAGCAGCGGACATTTGTACCTGTGAACAGAGTATAGGTGCGAGGAATTTGGAGAGGTCATATCGTTCTCGTAAGGTTTTCAAAAGAACAAGTTTTGAGGATTTTGACCAGATGAGCCTTGAAGAATTTCACTAAGCGTTCTTTGTCTTAGGTTCGAGTTGTATAGATCGAGGATCCACACAATTGAGGAATCTTGAAGAAAATTATTGCTTAGAGAAACGAATCAAGAGATTTGAGGTGTTCATATGTGTGAAGAATTTGAAGAATAAACACCTTTGAAGAATTTGAAGAAGATTTGAGAATCAAAGCGAGTAATAAAAGTAACTTTTAATTTACAAGTGAAGAACACGATTTAACTGAGAAGAACAGTTGGGAAGTTCGTCCGTTCAGATCTTCCACGCCCTAACTTGGCAGAGGAAATCAGCTACGGCGACGGCGGAGTGAAGATTTTCCACGGTCGGCGCGAGTACGTCGGCGAAGAGGTCAAGGCAGTGAAGCTTTTCCTCACCGGCGACGATGGAGCAGCGGCGGCGCTAGGGTTTTGAGGAGCTCGGCGAGAGAGAGGTCGGCAGAGTAAAAGAGTGAGGAAGGGAGAGGGTATTTATAGACACGGTGAAAAGCGGATCGCCGAAGATTTAGGACGAACATGCCTGACCGCTTCCTTCTCACGACATGTGTCACCCACGTCTTGTGTAGTGGAGATCGTGTACGATCGTGGGTGAATAAAATAATGCATCGTGGGATGCGGAGCGGTTTGATGGTAAAACCGAAGGTTTGAATAAGATTAGTTTTAAAGTTCCGTTCGCAATTTCTTCAGTTGTCAAGGACACAGTGAAGAATTTGAACGAGTTTCAAAGTAGAACGCACATGAAGAATTTGTGAATGGATTGGGTTGAGTATAGCATAGAGGGGAAGGGTCCGATCACATTCACTTAGCAGAAAAAGCGACTTGAAGAAATAGCCATAAGTGAATCTTGTAGAGGACATAAACCCATATATATATATATATATAGTCAATGAAGAAAGACGACGGAAGCAGTGAAGATTTTGCAAAGTTGAAGAATTTGAAAAAGCGAAGAATTTCAAAAGCGAGGAAAAACTCAAATTGAAGATTTTCAACTTTGGTGGTGGCGTGACCCACCGTATAAGAATGATGATTTCAGACACGCGTACAATTGTCGAGGGTTACGAGAATCAAATTCTTCATTAATTTCTTCACACTTAGAGTGTTATTCTTCATTGATTGAAGAAAACGTTTCTTCATGTGTTGCACATCTAAGTCATCAATTTTGCATAAGTGTTAGGATGTGTGTCCTTTTCAAAGAACATTCAAGATTCTAAGATATTTAGCTCACACCGCAACTTGCTAAATCTCTTCTCATCCAAGGGCTTAGTGAAGATATCAGCTAGCTGTTCTTGAGTCTTCACGTGCTCGATGGAGATGTCGCCCTTCAACACATGATCACGAAGAAAATGATGGCGAATTTGAATGTGCTTTGTCTTGAGTGCTGAACTGGGTTGTGAGCAATCTTGATGGCACTCTCATTGTCACAATAGAGAGGCACATTCTTCACGTTGATGCCGTAGTCCTTGAGGTTTGCTTCATCCATAGTAATTGAGCACAACACGAGCCAGCAGCAATGTATTCAGCTTCCATGATGGGACGGTGATACATAGTTACATTTCTTGAGGACCAATGGACCAAAGATCGTCGAGAAATGACAAGTACCAGATGTTGACTTGCGGTCCACGATCACCAGCATAGTCGAGTCAGAATATCCAATGAGATCAAAAGTAGAGCCCTTGGGGTACCATAATCCTAGTGTTGGTGTGTGAGCTAGATATCGAAGAATATGCTTCACAGCCTTATGGTGTGATTCCTTGGTGTAGCTTGAAATCGGGCACACATGCAAACACTAAGCATTATATCTGGCCTAGATGCACATAAGTACAATAAAGAACCAATCATGGGCGGTATACCTTGTGATCGAAGTCAATACCATTTTCATCGATTGCATAGATGGCCATTTGTGGGCATAGGAATTTTGACACCTTTGCAATCTTGCATGCGAATTTCTTGAGGACATCTTTGAGGTATTTCTCTGAGATATGAATATGCCATTGTGTTGTTGATTGAATTTGAAGACCTAAGAAGAATTTCAACTCTCCCATCATAGACATTTGATATTCTTCACTCATCATATAGGCAAATTCATCACTATAACGTTGGTCAGTACAGCCAAAGATAATATCATCAACATATATTTGGCACACAAAAAGTTCACCATCATAAGATTTAGTAAAGAGAGTAGGATCGAGTGAACCGGGTGTGAAGCCATTCTTCACGAAGAATTCCTTCAATGTATCATACCATGCCCGAGGGGCTTGCTTGAGGCCATAGAGGGCCTTATTTAGTCTGAAGACTTTGTCAGGATTCTTTGGATCTTCAAAACCTGGGGGTTGAGCAACATATACTTCTTCCTCAAGCTTACCATTGAGGAATGCACTTTTCACATCCATTTGATATAAAGTGATATTGTGATGGTTAGCATAGGCGAGTAATATCGAATAGACTCAAGTCTAGCGACAGTGCAAAAGTTTCATCGAAATCAATTCCTTCAACTGCGTGTAGCCTTGAGCTACTAGTCGTGCCTTATTCCTCACCACAAGACCATTTTCATCTTGCTTGTTGCGGTAGATCCACTTTGTGCCAATGATATTATGCTTGCGAGGATCTGGACGTTTGACCAGTTCCCGACATTGTTGAGCTCGAATGATGTAATTCTTCTTGCATGGCCTGAATCCACTCCGGCTCGAAATGCTTCATCTACCTTAGTGGGCTCTGTGATAGAGACAAAAGCATAGTGCCCACAAAAGTTAGATAAATGTGAAGCTTTTGAGCGAGTGAGAGGACTGGCGCTTTAATGTCATCGATGATCTTCTCCACTTGTACTTCTTTTGCAACGCGAGGATGAGCTGGTTGTCTCGAGGAATTTGATCATTTTCCTAAGCACCATTTTCTTGACATTATCTTGGTGCATCAGCTCGGCGTTCTTCAGCGTCAGGAATGAATTCTTCAGCAGTTTCTTGATGGGAATGACATCCTCGGTTGCCTTGAACTGATAGAATCCTCGGTGCTGGTTCATCTAACACGAGAAGGTAGGTGCTCTCTTTGCGAGCCATTAGTTTCATCGAACCGCACATCTCTGATGTCAACAATCTTGTGAAGTGTGATGTTGAAGACTCTGTAGGTGTGCGAGTCCTTTCCGTAACCAAGCATAAAACCTTCATGTGCTTTCGGTGCAAATTTAGAGTTGTGGTGAGGATCTCTAATCCAGCATTTAGCACCGAAGACTTTGAAATAACTTACATTAGGTTTCTTGTCTGTGAGGAGTTCATAGGCAGTCTTTTTGAAGAATTTGTGAAGATATACTCTGTTGATGATGTGGCACGTGTCAATTGCTTCAATCCGAGAAGCGACTAGGCGTTTTGTATTCATCAAGCATAGTGCGAGCCATCTCAACAAGAGTTCTGTTCTTGCGCTCCACGACGCCATTTCTTTGAGGAGTATAAGGAGCAGATAACTCATGAGTAATACCAAGTTCATCAAGATAGTCATCAAGACCGAATTCTTGAACTCAGTTCCATTGTCACTCCTGATGTGCTTGATCTTCACACCAAAGTTAGTTGAAGCCCTCGAGGAAAATCGTTTGAAGATTTCCTGCACTTGATTTTTGTAAGTAACAATGTGTACCCATGTGTAACGAGAGTAATCATCAACAATAACAAAGCCATATAGTGATGCTTCATTAACGACTGACTGAATAATGATTGGGACCAAAGAGGTCCATGTGAAGCAATTGAAGGGGACGAGTAGTGGTCATGATAGTCTTATTTGGATGCTTGGCCTTGGTCATTTTCCAGCTTCACGGGCTCGCATAAGTGATCCTTGAGGAATTTGACATTCTCAATGCCAATGACATGCTTCTTCTTTGCAAGCGTGTGCAAATTCCTCATGCTGCGTGACCAAGTCGTCGATGCCATAGCCAGCCTTCGAAGCTTTTGCAAGTAGGCACACGGCTGGTTGTGGTCTGTAGAGAAGTCAACAATATACAAGTCTCCTCTCCTAAAGCCTTGAAGACTTTGGAATTGTCGACTTCCATAATCACAACACAACGATACTTGCCAAAGATAACAACCATATCAAGATCACAAAGCATTGAGGCCGACATGAGGTTATATCCTAAAGACTCAACAAGCATGACTTTGTCCATGTGCATGTCCTTAGAGATAGCAACCTTACCAAGTCCCAATACGACTTTTGCCTTTGTCAGCAAAGATGATATGTTTCAGATGTGTCGGTGATAAGGTAGCATCCATCAATAGATTCTTGTCACCAGTCATGTGATTTGTACATCCACTATCGAGAACCCACTCAGTGGCTTTGGGTTG
The DNA here is from genome assembly GCA_021605205.1 of Aegilops longissima. Classification (NCBI taxonomy): domain Eukaryota; kingdom Viridiplantae; phylum Streptophyta; class Magnoliopsida; order Poales; family Poaceae; genus Aegilops; species Aegilops longissima. The sequence goes on from CM038681.1 coordinate 119,153,350, forward strand.
ATCATCCTGCAGATGAATTAGTACAACTTACGATCTCATATACTTCATCAATGAAGAATATGATATCAAGTTCATCAGATGAATTTCATCAGTCAGTATTCAGATAAGCAGTATGAGGACGTGTGAAATGAAAGTTCATTTCATCATGATTAGCCTGCGTCCTTTCAGGCATTTTGTCGGGCCCAAACAAATTCTTGAGACGTTGAGGCACGTCTGGAGACCTGACCTCGCAGAAGAGATTAGTTCTTTTCTTCACCACCCACATCTGAAGGGGTGGCAAAGAGTTCATCATTCTGCGAGCACCATATGAGAATGGTGGCATAGAGGCCAAACCATTTCGTTTCACATAAGAGGGTTAGGGTAAGCATATGAATAAGCGAGAGAAATTCTTGAGGACTTATGAACATATTGGTTTGAAGAATAATGCACATATTCATAGCCCTTAGCTCTACCTGCGATGAGCAGAGTTGTTAGCACGATGATGATCATATGAGGACTTTGATCCTTTTGAGGAATTTGATCCACGTGAGGAATTTGGTCCGTATGAGGACTTGGATCCATATGAAGAATTTGGTCCATATGAAGAATTTGATCTGGAGTTCCTATTCTTCACAAGTGGTGTCATGAGGACATTCACCTGAAGACTTTCAAGGCACTTCTTGGGAACCCAGATTTTCTTCATAGGGGAACCGTTCCTGCAGTTTATGCCAACATATCTAGCAAATACTTCACCATTCTGATTTTTGAACAGTTTATAGTTTGAGTCAAATGACTCATCAACAGAATGAGGAAATTCACATGTAAAACCAGATAAGGTAGATGGATCAAGCTGGAGGTCCCTTTGCAGCAACCCATGAGGTTTTGGGATCTTTGCTCGGGCTTCGACGTTCCATCAGCATTGAGTTTCCTCTCAAAGGCAATACCCTCTTTCCTAGGGTTCTGTTGAGGATCTGCTTTTAAGCACATCACAAAGAGTCGATGCCCTTTGAGGCTTTTGTACATGCTGTCATGTACAATTCCTTCAGCCCTGCATCGTCGGTGATACTAGCAATGTCCTCGGATGAGGAATTAGTGATAGTAGAGGCAGGTGAAGAATTTGTAACAGTTGAAGCATTTGAACATTGGTGAAGAATTAGCGATTCACGTTCAATGCACTTTAAGCATGGAGGAACAAATTCTTCTTGAGAAGCGCTGATTTGTTGAGCAAGTAATGAATCGCGCTCCTTCGAAGATCTTCATAACTCGCTCTTAGCTTCTCAAGATCTTGCTTTCTTTGAAGAAATTCATAAGAAAGTTTCTCATGATCGAGATAAGAGAGTGTTATGATGACCTTGAAGGCTATCAAGCCTAGATGAACTCTCTGAAGATTTTCGATCGGGGCTTGAGTGCGATCCATTTCTTCACCTAACATATCATCACTCTTATCTAGCATGTTTTGAACCTTTTCAAAAGCCCTTTGTTGTTTATAGCAATCTTAGCAAGTTTAGAGTAGCTGGGCTTGAGATCCTCATCGATTCATTTTCACTAGATTAGGAGGAGGTGAAATTGAGTACCTTTGCACCTTTTGCCATGAAGCAATAGGTGGGGCGTAGTCATCATTTTCCTCATCGGGCTTGTTGGCGAGTCAGTTTCTTGATGTTGAAGATGGACTTGCTAACATAAGCGATAGCAAGAGCCGACTAGCCACACCAGATTCGGATTCTTGGACTCCTCCTCTTCCTCATTTTCCTCGATTCAGCTTGAGTCCATTTCCTTGCCAATGAATGCCCGAGCCTTTTGGAGCTGCTCTTCTTGTGAGAAGAAGGTTTTGAGGATTTTGATGATGAAGATTTTGATGATTTCTTCTTCTTCTTCATGTCATCGTAAGCTGTAATCCTTGTGTTTCTTCTTCCTTAATTCCTTTTCCCATCGAGGACAATCTTGGATATAGTGACCAGGTTTCTTGCATTTGTGGCAAAGTCTTCTCTTATAGTCACTAGATGAGGAATCACCGCTTCTTGAGGATTTTCCAAAGCGACCACGTCTTGTGAATTTCTGGAATTTCTTCACGAGCAGTGCTAGCTCTGGCCAAATTCTTGGGATCTCCAAGGCTACTACCGAGTCTTCACTCTGATTCGAGACACAGCCTTGGCCTTGAGGCACGTGTTTTCCATAGCGTAACCATAGAGATCTCTCTTTTCACAAGCTGGAACTCGTGAGTATTTAGCCTTTCGAGGATATCGGCAGGATCAAGAGACTTGTAGTCAGCTCGTTCTTGTATCATCGGTGCGAGTATCAAATGAGGAATCAAGCGATCTTAGCAATTTCTTCACCACCTCATGGTCGGTGATGTCGGTGGCACCAGTGCTTGAAGCTCATTTGAGATGTCGGTGAGGCGATCGAAGGTTTGTTGAACATTTTGTTGTCGAGTCTTTTGAAGCGGTTGAAGAGATTCGAAGAACATCAACTCGAGAGTCACGCTGAGTTGAAACACCTTCATTTACTTTGGACAGCCTGTCCCGGATGAGTTTGGCGATTCCAAAGCACTCACTCTTCCATATTGACCTTTGCTCGATGGCCACATATGATATTCTTCGCTTGAGAATCGAGTTGCTTGAATCTCTTCACATCAGCATCATTCGGAGAGGTGTGGTGAGGAAACACCTTTTGTCACAACATACCGTAGATCGTTGTCAATTGCTTCAAGATGCATTCGCATTTTGTTCTTCGATGAGGGGTAGTCCGTCCCATCGAAGGTAGGACACCTGCTGAGACCTTGATCATACTGCGGTCGACATAACTAAAACTCCGGTGGTTAAACCAAAATCACACGTAAAAAGGAGTACCTTGCTCGATACCAATTGAAAGTCGTTATATCGACTAGAGGGGGTGAATAGGCGATTTTATGAATTCTTCATCGAGGAATTTGCGGTGAGGAAATTCCTTAGCGAAGAACTACTTGCAGCGGAATAAGTACTCGAAGTAAGCATAACAGATTACAAGCATAGTCATCATGATGAAATGAAGACAATCACAGAGTCTGAAAGCGTAATCACAGGATAACACAAGATGAAGACAAACAGTGAAGAAATTGAACGAGGAAATTGAGAAAGTCTTGATCAAAGTCTTCAAACACAGATATGAACAAACACTCAACACGTAATGAGGAAATGAAAGGGTTGAGGAAATAGAACCAGTTAGGTTGGTGAAGACAATGATTTGGTAGACCAGTTCCAGCTGCTGTCTCGGTTATGCGTCTGGTTGGAGCGGTGAGTATTTAAACTCGAGGACACGATCCGGACACCCGATCATCGAGCACGCAGCTCGGGACACCAAGTCCTCACCGTATTCTCCTTGAACTAAGGTCACGCAGACCTCGCCCAATCACTCGTGGTAAGTCTTGAGCGACTTCCAAACCTTCACATACTTGGTCACCGGCAATCCACAATTCCTCTTGGATGCTCTAGACCTTGACGCCTAACCGTGCGGAAGAAGCACAGTCTTCAAAGGTAACAAGCGTCGGATCCACGCAGGATCAATTTCTTGATGATGCTCAATCACTTTGGGTTTGTAGGGGTTTGGTTTTGGGTTTTCCTCACTTTGGGTTTTCCTCACTTGATGATTTTCTCTCAAAGTCCTCGGAGGATGGGTTGCTCTCAAATGACAAGTGTCAAGTTCTTCGAGCAGCCAACCAGCTAGTGGTTGTAGGGGCGGCTATTTATAGCCTAGGGAGCAGCCCGACATGATAAGACATAAATGCCCTTCAATGATATGACCATTAGGTGGATAAGATATTTTGGGACAGGTGGCAAGAAGACAAGAATGGTCGGAAATTTGAACATCAAATTCCTCGGGGCTATCATGTTCCTCCTTGTGTAGGCAATTCAAGACTGGCGAATTCCTAACTCCTCGATCGAACAAATTCCTCGTGACGGAAGAGCTTCGTCTCATCCTTTGAAGAAATTGACTGAACTGTATGAGATTTCAAAAGCTTCACTCGAAGGGATTGGTAGGTGTAGGATTTTGAGTTGAGCATCAAATGGAAATTTTTCCTTAGTATTTCCTCGACCCCTTTAACGAAGACGGTGTTTCCTATGACTCAAGAAAGAGAAAATGAAACTACGAAAACAAAAGTCTTCACGCTTCATGTTCCTCAAATGAATACCAAGTCTTCAAGGTCACACCAATTTCTTCACTTTCAAAGTCTTCAGAAAGTCTTCAGAATATCAAAGTCTTCAGCTGAAGAACTTCATTTTTAGGGGTCGACTTTCACTGTAAATATCAAACTTATCATAGACTTATAGGCCTGTGTACACTCACAAACGCATTAGTTACTTAACCTATAAGTCTTCAATACACCAAAATCACTAAGGGGCACTAGATGCACTTACAACAGTCGACAATTTGGTTCTTTTCAGTTAGGAACCGAGTCCAGAATTTCCTGGCTGACTCTCCGGGCTGTTGTGTTATGTGACTTAAATCGTGAGCATCAGGTGGCCGCACATAAGTGCCCTGGAAGTTGTCCAGGAATGCGTCTGCCAGGTTCTCCCAACTTCCAATGGAGTTTTCCGGCAAGCTGTTCAGCCAATGACGAGCCGGCGCTTTGAGTTTTAGCGGGAGATACTTGATGGCGTGTAGATCATCCCCGCGGGCCATGTGAATGTGTAGGAAGAAATCCTCTATCCATACCGCGGGGTCTGTAGTGCCATCATATGATTCAGTATTTACGGGTTTAAACCCTTCTGGGAATTCATGATCCATTACTTCATCAGTGAAGCATAGGGGGTGTGCGGCGCCTCTGTGCCGGGCTATATCACGACGCAGTTCATACGAGTCTTGTCTGCTGTGTTCGGCCCGGCCGGATTTGCTTTTAGTATATCAGGCATGACGGTTGTCGTCTCGCGTTGAGGCGCACCCCCGTGATCCGTAGATCGATCTTGTATGTCCTGCTTTGTTTTCCAATACGTCTCGCAGGTCCCGCGTGTTGCCCCGGGCCTTGGTATTTTTGTTTGAATGGCAGCGGGGTGCGGGCTGGACTTCGGGCTGATATGCCCCTCTGTCTCGGCCATGAGGTGGCCAATCAGTCGCATCATACGCTGGTAATGTAGGTTTTAATGCTTCCAACTCGAGTTGGGGTAGCAACCTGCGCTTTGGGTAACTTTTGGTTGGGCGCTCAAGTTTGTATTCCTCGGCCGCTAGGACCTCAGTCCATCTATCCGCTAGCAGATCTTGGTCAGCTTGAAGCTGCTGTTGCTTTTTCTTCAGGCTATTTGCTGTGGCTATAATCCGGCGCTGGAAGCGCTCCTGTTCGACAGGATCCTCGGGCACGATAAATTCTTCGTCGCGAGGCTCACCTAAATCTTCGGAGAGAGGCATGTAATTGTCATCCTCTGATTCTCCGTCTGCTGCATGTTCCTTAGGGCTAGCTTGCCCATCCTCCCGCTCGAGGTCTGGCTGGAGGGGATTGTCTTCGTCTTCGGCACTATCCGCAGCGTTATTTTATCTTGTGCCGGTATCGCTGCTTTTGCTATGGCGGGTGTCGGTGTCAAAACGGCGGATCTCGGGTAGGGGTCTGAACTGTGCGTCTAGGCGAATGGTAACAGGAGACAAGGGACACGATGTTTTTACCAGGTTGGGCCCTCTCGATGGAGGTAATACCCTACTCCTGCTTGATTAATATTGATGATATGGGTAGTACAAGAGTAGATCTACCACGAGATCGGGAGGCTAAACCCTAGAAGCTAGCCTATGGTATGATTGTTGTTAGATCCTACGGACTAAAACCCTTCGGTTTATATAGACACCGAATAGGGTTAGGGTTACCAGTCGATTACAATGGTAGGAGATCTACATATCCGTACGCCAAGCTTGCCTTCCACGCCAAGGAAAGTCCCATCCGGACACGGGGACGAAGTCTTCAATCTTGTATCTTCATAGTCTTGGAGTCGGCCAAGATGATAGTTCGGCTATCCGGACACCCCTAGTCCAGGACTCCTCGGTAGCCCACGAACTAGGCTTCAATGAAGACAAGTCCGGGGCGCATATTGTCTTGGCATTGCAAGCGGGTTCCTCCTCCGAATACTTCATAGAAGGTTTTGAACACAAGGATAGTGTCCGGCTCTGCAAAACAAGTTCCACATACTACCGTAGAGAGAATAACTTTTGTACAGATCTGCTGACGTATTCCGCGGTGTGACTTCACACCACGGCCAAGCCTTTATTCGAATCGTTTTTTACTGTTCCACCTTAGCGCGTTTAGCGAGGCGGTTTCCTTTGCACGTCTTATCAAAGCATAGATAGTGCCCCCTTATTCCGGGATTCTCATCAATACGGACGTGGGTAACCCATCCGTGCCATTGATTACGGCGCTTGGGAGATAAGCGAGTTTTACCAGGCTGGTGGGGGACGCATAGCTTCGTCCTTCCATATAAGGGGATAAGGATCCACCTTTTCACCTACGCCTTCGTCCTCCTTTGCTTATCCATTTCCTTTTCGAGCTCCAGCGCCCAAGTCCGCACATCCCACCTCAACCTTCTCCAACTATGTCCGGAACAGGAGGCAGGTGGATGGCCTCCTCCGTCACGGAGGGGCACATCACAAAGCTGCGGGAGGCCGGATACTTGTCCGGCAACATCGCATGTCGGCTCCCCAACAAGGGGCAGCTCGTCCCCACCCCCAGGCCCCATGAGAGGGTGGTGTTCCTCACCCACTTCCTCTGCGGACTAGGTTTTCCACTTCATCCATTTGTCCGGGGGCTCATGTTCTACTACGGCCTGGATTTCCATGATCTGGCCCCAAACTTTATCCTCAATATCTCGATGTTTATCGTCGTGTGCGAGGCTTTCCTCTGCATCCAACCCCACTTCGGTTTATGGTTGAAGACCTTTAGCATCAAGCCGAAGATAGTGGGCGGCCGACAGTCGGAGTGTGGAGGCGCCATGGCGGGCAGGAAGCCCAATGTTCTATGGCTCGAGGGCTCCTTCATGGAGACAGTAAAGGGGTGTGTCGGGGTGGTTCTACATCACCGAGCAGCGACTCAAATGGCGGCGGCCCCGAATTCAGATCTGGCTCCCCACACGGCTCACATCATGGAAAGAGCGGGCTGGCGTGGGGTGATTCGGAAGAGCTGACCGGACTCCAAACCTGTGTATGCGAAACACTGGTGGACAAGAAGCTCAAGCTTGTCAAGCGTAGTCGAGTTATGCTCATCCGCCGGATTCTCCCGTGCCAACAACGGGCCTTCAATTTGTGGGAGTTTGATCCGGCACAGCACTAGACCTTGATCCGGCTCTTGATACTACGTGCGAAGATGCAGGAAGAGTCTTTGTTCAAGGGGCGAAGCCCTGCATCCGCTCTCGAAGATCATGGATTCAGCTCGCAACATCAAGCCAGCGAGGTAAGTTATTTTACCCTTTACGGGACTCTTTTTCATAGATTGACTCTATGTGGGATCTAAAACTCCCTAACCTTTGCGGGATCGGGTGAAAGGCGTCCGGACAGATTAACTGTCCGGCTCCTTTGCCGAAAGACCAGCGGACGCCCGATTGACGGGACTGCTGGCTCCGGCACCTCACGTGGTGGCGAGAAAAGAAGGCCAAGAAGGAGGCCACGGGAACTCGAAGGAGCTCCCGGCGCCAAGTGCTGTCAGATTCTGAAGCAGAATCCTCTCCACGAAGCGAGGAGGAGGAAAAGCCTCTCCCCAGTGAAAGAGAGGAAAAGGAAGGCCGCTAGCTGGGGAGGCGGAGGAATCAAGAAGGAAGGACCCTTCCTCCGGACTTCTCCACCAATGCCGACAACGACGAGGAGGAGTGGCCAACAAGGGCTAAGCCCCTGGCGAGATTGTAAGTGTCCGGATACCCATGGCTTTTTCATTGCATAGTGTTCTCTGATGCCGAACAATTATGCGGCCCGCCCAAGGATGAGTTCGCCGCTTCGTCGAGTGGGTCCCTGAGTTCGTCAGAAATGGAGAGTGCTTCACTTCCGGCCACCTCCTCGCCTCATGCTGTGGACGACGCCGAGGTGGTACCCCAGGGGGGGCCTGGTCAAGAGGAGGTGGCACAGGAGGCGCCGCAAGGCAACCTCCTGGACTCCAGGCGCGAGGGGAGCGAGATCCCCAGGGGCTCTAAGCCCGACCCTCGTCCGGACTCCATACCGGAACCTTCAGCGGCCCCAAAGTCCGACAAGCAGCCCCTTCGTAGGAAGGGTAAGACACCGGTGTCCTCCGTCCAACCGGAGGCATCGGATAGCTTATCGGAGGCGCTTAACAGCGCTTCCATCGAGGAGGAGCACCGCCTTTGTTATGAGTGTGGTGATCCGAGAAAATTCGATCCGCCAAGGCGGGCGGTCAAGCTTGTACCAGCCTTCTAACAGGCTTTGAGGTAAGTTTAGAATATGTAAAAATATTACCGCATAGACAGTAGCCTGATGCTTAGTTTGGTATTAGGAAAGAAAAGCGGATGAGGATCTAAAAGATATACGTAGGAGTCTAACATAAGTATGTCTATATGGGAATGCAGGTTGCTTGCTTGACCTCTGCCGCCTTGACCTGCGGAGGTCAATGCATTGAAGCGAGCCTCGGCGGTTCGAGCGAGGCTCGGCCTTGCCAAAAAGCAGCTCGAGGACAAGGAAGGTGAGTAACACCTTTATTAAAGAAATAGCTTATAGAAAGGATTTGGTTGCAAAGATAACAGGAATAACATGGGTCTGCGGGGCCACGGCGAGGTGGCGACCCTAAAGGAGGCGGTGTCATGGCCGAGAACAAAGCGGCCGTGGAGCGCGCGCAGCGAGAGAAAGCAGGAGGCGGGTGGCGGAGGTGCGGCAAGAGCTCCAGGCTCTCGTGGAAAAACACGAGTTTGGGCGTGACTTCGAACTTCGAGTCGAGCTCGCCTCGGCTCTTGAGAGTGCCAAAGCCGCTAAGGCGAAGCCAAAAAGCCCTCAAGAAATTGAATCATTAAAGAAGATAGCGGCGGGTAAGGCATTCTTTATGCAAAGCAAGCATGTGAAAGTGAATTACCTATTACTTACCGGTTCGGAGCTCTCCGGGGCATTCGCAGATCTGCCCCATAGTGTATACGATCTTTGTCGCGTTCTACCGCGCCAAGGAGGAGCTCGGCGGAAAAGGTGTTCTGGTCTTAGTATGTTGAGGCGGACATCCGGTGCCCTAAGCGACCAGTTGAAGCAGCTGCTCGAGCTCCACAAGGTGCCGAACAGGCCATGAAGGGCCTCATAGTTTGGTTGTGGCCATTGGAAGCCATGCACAGGAGCTACTTTGAGCTAGTCGGTGGTGATGGGCCTTTGTCCATGGATTGAAGTCATCAAGCGCTCCGTCTGCATTGAAGGTGCCGTCGGGCCTTGCCGTGCTAAAGTGCACTAGGGCAAGCTGGATCTGTGAAGCTTGTGACGGATGGGCCACCGAAGGGCAAGGAGCATCATACGCCGAAATGTACTATGAGGCGTCTGAAGGTGCCCGTCGTATAGCGGATGAGTGCTCCAAAGATGTAATTTTTAATAGACTCGCATTTGTTATCACATGTCTGCTGAAAACTTGTTCATATCGCTAAGCAAGCGCTTGTTAATTTAAAATATTACCTTACATGCGGCCGTTTATCAAATTTGAGAGATGGCAAGTCGTTGGCTTCATCCCCATGCCACAGTCTTTGGGGTGTTAGGGATAAACTTGGCGCTTTTTTCCCATTCTTGGGTCCATCGAGGCGCTCAGCATAGCGAACAAGGCAACGGACTTATAATGCTTGAACACTCTCCTTAGCCATAGAATTCTATAATTTTAAATTTGGTGAAGCCCCTAGTATTCGGAAGACCGAGTTGAGGCGCTATCACGCCTTGGTCGGACAATGCGGTTCCTCGCTCTAGCGGCATAAATCTTTAGGGACCGAAAAAACCTCTCGATCAGCGACCGGCTCTCGCCCTATCATGACGGTTAGTTTTAGCTTTCTCCTTTGAGGTGCTCAACCCAGCTCAGCGGGGCACAATCGCGGTGGTTCTCCTAGTGCTACCTTAGCCGATATAGCGGAATGTAAGTACCAAAACATAGGGCAGGCAAACCCAACTATTGACCCAAGACATGATTGAGCCGATACATATAATGCTATAAGTTCGGGGTGCCGCACTTGTGAAAGTGTTCGGACTTATCACACCATAATTTTGGGGTACTTAAGCCCCTGGTGTATTAGCCGTACCAAAGTGTCGGATGCAACATGTCATGAAATGAACATATATATAGATAAAAAGGAGTGCAATAATAGGCAAAAGCTATGTATTGTTTATTAAAAAGGTCTGCAATGAAAGCGAGCGATACAAATAGTGTGATAAGCAAGGGATGGGACTATTTAACATGTCCCCCTCGAGGGGTAAGCTGCGGGATGGTATGTAAAACAGGTATAATGCTCGTAATAGAGACCACGAACACTCGGCGTAGCTACGCTTCCACAGCTATTGCATCGTGAGATCGGCGATTCTAGTGCGGACGGGACTTCGGAAAGCGGAGTCTGAAAGTAAGAAAAAGGAAAAGAAAAGAATGACACAATCGGGGCCCACAGTGCGGTTGAGCCGCGTGCAGGCGTGCGGTGGTCGTGCCCTCCCTTATGCCCATGGTATCTCGGGCGTAGTTATGCAGCGTAATCTTGGCCGCAATTTCGCGAGGCTGGGGTTGGGGCGGATTGCTATCGTGCTTGGATCGTGCGAGCGGTCTTGTTGTAGGTTACTCGGTAGCGCAGCGATATCCGGACGTTTAATGGCGGACTCGAGAATTGCTGTGAGAGGCTGCTTTGCACCTCCGCCCGAGAGTCGCCGTGTGCTCCTCCGTTCGGAGAGGCGTTCGGTGTTTCCATTGACCGTGATTACTCCTCGAGGGCTGGCATCTTGAGCTTGAGGTATCGTAGTGCGGCACGCATTGAACTTTACAAATCACGGTTCGTCCAAGCGATCGCGTGATAGCTTGCTGCGGAGCGGGACTATGTCGAAGATTAACTCTTCGCCGGAAGTTATCCGGGATCCGAAGACCACTTGAGTGTAGCGAGCCTGTACAATTCGCCTCTACACGGTATGGCGCCTTTAAAGGTCGTCTTTTAGGTTTAATCCTTGAGGGTCTATGCCCATTTTGCGCCTTGCATCGATAAAGCAGGTTCAGGCTGCTACCGCCGTCCATCAGGACTACGGTGAGGTGAAATCCGTCAATAATTGGGTCAAGAACCAATGCGGTGAAACCGCCATGCGAATGCTAGTGGGGTGGTCCCTTGATCGAAATTGATCGGGCGGGAAGACCATGGGTTGAACTTTAGGCGTGGCTCCATCGCATATCGTCCCTTAAGCGCGCTTCCGCTCCCTTTTGGGTATATGGGTTGCGTATATCATATTCACCGTCCGCACTTGTGGGGAAAGCCCTTACATCCTCTATTGTTCGGCGCGGGGCTCTTCCTCGTCATCGCTATGCAGCCCCTTGTCATTGAGTTCGGCACTTAACTTGCTGCTTGCTTGAACACCCAACAATCCTGTTGGTGTGATTGGCTGTTTTTCGGGGTGCCATGCATACGCAGCGATCAGTATTCGGTCCAAGTTGGACGGGCCACAGGTATTTCTTTTGAATGGCTTCTTCCGTGACCGGGTTTAGAGCCTCTGAATCGGCATTGACTGCCGTATCTTCATCATTATCGCCGTTAATGCGGCGCTTGTTCTTATTGCTTGACGCGACCTGCCATTCTTGTCCTTGGTATCCGAACTACGGGGTTTTGGTCAAGTTGTTACTACGAGCTAGCCAGCTGTCCTCTCTGCATAAAAGCGGGTCATGAGTGTGGTGAGGGCTGCCATGGATTTGGCTTTTCTGTCCTAGGTGCGGGCAAGCCACTCGTCGCGGATGTTATGTTTGAAGGCTGCAAGGGCCTCGCATCCGGACGGTCGGCGATTTGATTTTTCTTGGTTAGGAACCGTGTCCGGAATTGTGCGGCGATTCTTACGGCTGCTGAATTATGTGGCTGAGGTCATCGGCGTCGGTGGTCGCACATATGTGCCTGGAAGTTATCAAGGAATGCGGCTTCGGGTCCTCCCAACAAACAATTGATTCTGCTTGGCAAGCTGTTGAGCCAATGCCGAGCTGGTCCTTTAAGCTTGAGTGGGAGATATTTGATGGCATGTAGATCATCACGCGGTCCATGTGGATATGGAGAGATAGTCCTCGATCCGGACGCGAGGATCTGTGAGTACCATTGTATGATTCGATGTTTACGGGTTTGAAGCCCTCAGGGATTTGATGATCCATTCCTTCATCTGCGAAGCATAGTGGGTGTGCGGCGCCTCTGTATTGGGCTATATCACAACGTAGCTCATATGAGCTTTGTCTACTGTGTTCGGCCCGGCCGGAGTTGCTGTATCCGGCGTGATGGTAATCATCTCGAGTCGTTGGGCGCCCACGCGATCCGTAGATCAATCTTGTATGTTTTTTCCTTATCCTCCAATATATCTCGCAAGTCCGGCGCGTTTTCCCATGCCTTGGTACTTTTTGAGCGGCGTCGGGGTGCGGCTTGAATGGAGAGTCTAGAGGCCTCTCTGTCGCGGCCACGGGGTGGCCGATCGGCCGCATCATGCACTAGCGATGTGGGTGATTCCTCCTCTGATCAAGGCAACGGCCTGCGTTTGGGGTAGCTTTTGGAGGGGCGTTCGAGTTCATACTCTTGGCTGCAGGACTTGATCCATCTGCCGACTAGCAGGTCTTAGTCAGCTCTAAGTTGTTGCTGCTTTTCTTGAGGCTGCTTGCCGTGGCTATAAGCCTGCGTTTGAAGCAGCTCTGTTGGCGGGATCCTCGAGCACGACAAATTAAGTCGTCGTCGAGGCTTGCCTCATCTTTGGAGGGGCGCATAATTATCGTCCTCTACCTCTCTTTACGCCGCCTTTGTTGTGCGGTCTTGCTCTCCCTCCTCTGCGCTGAGTCTGCTTTGGAGGGTGCGTCTTCAACTTTGTCCGGGGTGTTATTGTCTCCGTGCGGAATCACCGTTTCTTGTGGCAGGATTTAGAAGCGGCGCGGCGTCGGCGTTTGGGTTGTTTCTTGGAGGGTCATCCTCCGCGTTCCATCGCCATTCCCATCTTTTGGGATGTCCACCATGTATATCGTATGTATGAGGTGGCCTTCGGTGCCACATGGCGCTGGCTCTTGAGTCGTCTCCGGCATCGTCGTCCATACCGTCGATGTCTTGAGTCAAGTCGAGCATGTCGGTTAAATAAATCGGCAGTGGCTACAAAGTGGGTGGTGGGTGGGCGTTGAATTTCTTCGTCGTCCGCATCCCAACCTTCTGTCCGTAGTCCGGCCAGGGCTCTCCGGATAAAGAGAGGACTTTAGTGAGTTCAGGATACCGCCAAAGGCGAGTGCTGAAAGATGTGCGGCGGTGAACTCCATAACGCGTCGGTCGGATTCATTGGCGGTATGAGGAGGTTGAGTCGAAAAGTCCGGCACCTTGGAGTCACGGTCTTCGCAAAGGGCGAGGGATGGAGTTGGCTCAATCGCCGTTGAGATCCTAGCCCGGCGGTGTCCAACCACTCGACCTTGATCGGGAATCCGGCTCCGGATTAAGGGTCGGGGCGGATCTTGATCGGCCTCGAGGCCTTTGTTACGTGGCGAGCTAGATCATGCCCATCGAGATAGTCTGGCGGCGCTTGGCTGTGGCTCGAATCCGTCGAAGATCAATTCTCGGCGGATGTCGGCCGTGTAGATCAAACTTCAAATCTGACGATGGCGAGGCGTAGCTTCGATCTGCTCGGATGGCCTAGCGAATTGGCCCGATGCAAAGCCGCCGAATCTGAAGATCTGTCGGGGGAAAAGTCTCACCACGGACTGCGTCGTTCTGATTATTGAAGGAGCCATCGGGCCTATCGGTGGCGACGGATGAACTCTCAATGAAAGCACCAATGTCGGTGTCAAAACCGGCGGATCTCGGGTGGGGTCCCGAGCGTGCGTCTAGGCGGATGGTAACGGGAGATAAGGGACACGATGTTTTACCCAGGTTGGGCCCTCTCGATGGAGGTAATACCCTACTCCTGCTTGATTAATATTGATGATATGGGTAGTACAAGAGTATATCTACCACGAGATCGGAGGCTAAACCCTAGAAGCTAGCCTATGGTATGATTGTTGTTCATCCTCGGACTAAAACCATTCGGTTTATATAGACACCGAATAGGGTTAGGGTTACGAGTCGGTTACAATGGTAGGAGATCTACATATCCGTATCGCCAAGCTTGCCTTCCACGCCAAGGAAAGTCCCATCCGGACACGGGACAAAGTCTTCAATCTTGTATCTTCATAGTCTTGGAGTCCGGCCAAAGATGATAGTTGGCTATCCGGACACCCCTAGTCGAGACTCCTCGGCGGGGCTTAGAAGCAGGCTTCTTGGCCTTGATCTTGGATTGGTTCTTGGAGGGATTATCCTCTATTGCCTTATCGCCATCGCCTTCTTTGGGGGTGTCCACCATGTATATATCATATGATGAGGTGGCAGTCCAGCGCCCTGTGGGTGGTGGTTCCTGTTCGTCTCCTACATCCTCGTCCATATCGTTGATGTCTTCCAAGCTGAAATCAAGCATGTCGGTTAAATCGTCGACAGTGGCTACTAAGTGGGTGGTGGGTGGGCAGCAAATTTCTTCGTCGTCCTCATCCCACTCTAGCCGGACAGAGTTCGGCCAAGGGTCTCCTGACAAGGAGAGGGGCCTCAATGAGTTTAGCACGTCGCCCAGTGGTGAGTGATGAAAGATATCCGCGGAGGAAAACTCAATGATCGGTGCCCAATCGGATTTGATAGGCATGCACGCAGGCGGTTCGGAGCCCGTGGCCGGGGACGAATCCAAGTGTCCGGCAACACGGGTCTCATAGGAAGTGAAGTCAGCGTTCGGCTCTATCGCTGTTGCGTGCGCGGCCTCCGTGGTGGGGTCTATCCACCCGTCCTCGGACGGCACGATCTGCTCTGGATTGAGGGTCGGAGTAGTTGTAGGTGCGATCTCCCGAACATTGTACGACGGCAGAGCTAAGTGGTGCTCGTCGTGGTTGTGTGGCGCACCTGACAAGGGCTCGAATCCGTCGAAGATCAAGTCTCCGCGGATGTCGGCAGTATAGTTCAAGTTTCCAAACCTGACCTGATGGCCAGGGGCGTAGCTCTCGATCTGCTCCAGATGGCCAAGCGAGTTGGCCCGCAGTATGAAGCCGCCAAATACGAAGATCTGTCTGGGGAGGAAAGCCTCGCCCTGGATCGCATCGTTGTCGATGATCGAAGGAGCCATCAAGCCTTTATTGCGGCGACACGGTGGAACTCTCAATGAAAGCACCAATGTCGGTGTCAAAACCGGTGGATCTCGGGTAGGGGGTCCCGAACTGTGCGTCTAAGGCGGATGGTAACAGGAGGCGGGGGACACGATGTTTACAGGTTCGGACCCTCTCGATGGAGGTAATACCCTACTTCCTGCTTGATTGATCTTGATTATATGAGTATTACAAGAGTTGATCTACCACGAGATTGTAGAGGCTAAACCCTAGAAGCTAGCCTATGGTATGATTGTTGTTGTCCTACGGACTAAACCCTCCGGTTTATATAGACATCGGAGGGGGCTAGGGTTACACAGAGTCGGTTACAAGGGAGGAGATCTACATATCCGTATTGCCAAGCTTGCCTTCCATGCCAAGGAGAGTCCCATCCGGACACGGGACAAAGTCTTCAATCTTGTATCTTCATAGTCCAACAGTCCGGCCAAAGGATATAGTCCGGCTGTCCGAGGACCCCCTAATCAAGGACTCCCTCACTCTCCCCTAGGCCCAATAAGGCCCATTACTTCTCCGGTGGTTCCGATAGCCCTTCCGGCACTCCATATTTATCCGGTGACCCCTGGAACTCATCCGGTGTCCGAATTGTTGGGGAACATAGTAATTTCAAAAATTTCCTACGCACACGCAAGATCATGATGATGCATAGCAACGAGAGGGGAGAGTGTAGTCCACGTACCCTCGTAGACCGTAAGCGAAAGCGTTATGACAACGCGGTTGATGTAGTCGTACGTCTTCACGATCGATCGATCCTAGCACCAAAAGTACAGAACCTCCACGATCTGCACACTTTTGGCTCGGTGACGTCCCATGAACTCACAATCTAGCAGAGTGTCGAGGGAGAGCTTCGTCAGCACGACGGCGTGATGATGGTGATGATGAAACTACCGGCAGGGCTCCGCCTAAGCACTGCAACGATATGACCGAGGTGGATTATGGCGGAGGGGGGCACCGCACATGGCTAAGAGATCAATGATCAACTTGTGTGTCTATGGGGTGCCCCCTCCCCCGTATATAAAGGAGTGGAGGAGGGGGAGGGCCGGCCCTCCTATGGCGCGCCCTGATAACCCACAAGTATAGGGGATCAATTGTAGCCTCTTTTGATAAGTAAGAGTGTCGAACCCAACAAGGAGCTAAAGGTAGAACAAATATTCCCTGAAGTTCTATCGACCACCGATACAAACTCACATGCGCTTGCGTTCGCTTTACCTAGAACAAGTATGAAACTAAAAGTACTTTGTAGGTGTTTTTGGATAGGTTTGCAAGATAACAAAGAGCGCGTAAATAAAAAGTAGGGGCTATTACACAATAAAGTAAATATAGCGAGTGTGGAAAAGTGGTGGTAGGAGTTACGAAATTGTCCCTAAGCAATTGACTACTTTACTAGACCGATAGCAAGTTTTATGTGGGAGAGGCCACTTCTAGCATGTCATCCCTGACTTGGAACTCTATGCACTTATGATTGGAACTATTAGCAAGCATCCGCAACTAATAACATTCATTAAGGTAAAACCCAACCATAGCATTAAGATATATTGGTCCCCCTTCAATCATGTATGCATCGGTTTCTATGCTAGGTAGAAGCTTACATCACTCTTGCCCTCAATACATAGTCCTATCAACATACAACTAACCCTATGGTGTGATCCTGCAGCGTGCTCATATGATGGGCACCAAGGACAACAACATAACCACAAAGCAAATTAAATCAATCATAGAAATTCATCAACCACCGATAGGACAACGAAAATCTACTCAGACATCATAGGATGGCAACACATGATTGGATAACAATATGAAACGTAAAGCACCAATGTTCGAGTAGAGGGTACAGCGGGTTGCGGGAGAGTGGACCGCTATAGATAGAGGGGGGAAGGTGATGGAGATGTTGGTGAAGATGGCGTAGGTGTTGGTGAAGATCGCGGTGATGATGATGGCCCGTGGCGTTCGGCGCCACGGGAGCGAGGGAGAGCCCCCTCCTTCTTCTTCTTCCTTGACCTTCTCCCTAGATGGGAGAAGGGTTTCCCCTCTGGTCCATGGTCTCCATGGTGTGGGAGGGGCGAGAGCCCCTCCGAGATTGGATTTGTCTCTCTATCCCTCTCTGTTTCTGCGCTCTGGATTCTGCCCTTTCACCGTTTCTTTTATAACCGGAGATCCGTACCTCCGATTGGGCTGAATTTTGGACACGGTCTCTATCCGGAAATTAGCTTTCTTGCGGTGAAAGAAGGGCTCCAACCGCCTTACGGGGTGGCCACGAGGGTCCAGGGCGCGCCTGACCCCCTGGGGCGCTCCCCCTGCCTCGTGGCCCCCTCGAGCATCGTATCGCATTGATTCTTCTTCCCAAAAATCATAATATTCCAAAAAAATCTCCTTCAGTTTTTATCCCGTTTGGACTCCGTTTGATATGGGTTTTTTTGAAACAAAAACATACAATGAGAAAAATTGGCGCTGAGCCTTTGGATCAATATGTTAGTCCCAAAAATAGTATAAAAAGTTGCCAAAAGTATATGAAAGTTGTATAATATTGGCATGGAACAATCAAAAATTATAGATACGACGGAGACGTATCACGCCCCATGGGGAGTCCTACTCCCACCGGGAGTAGGATTCCCCCCTTCCCTAGTTGGACTAGGAGTGGAAGGAAGGGGGAGAGAGAGGGAAAGAAAGTGGGGCCGGCCCCCACCCAATTCGGATTGGGCTTGGGGCGCCCCTCCTAAACCTCCTCTATTCTCCCACTATATTAATAAGGCCCATATACCTCCGGGGGTTCGGTAACTTCCGATGCTCGGTATATGCCCGAACTCACGGAACTATTCCGATGTCCAAATATAGGCTTCCAATATATCGATCTTTACGTCTCGACCATTTGAGACTCCTCGTCATGTCGTGATCATATCCTGGACTCGAACTACCTTGGTACATCAAAACACATAAACTCATAATACCGATCGTCACGAGCGTTAAGCGTGCGGACCCTACGGGTTCGAGAACTATCTGAACATGACCAAGACCGTCTCCGGTCAATACTTGGAACCAATAAGCGGAACCTGGATGCTCATATTGGCTCCCACATATTCTACGAAGATCTTTATCGGTCAAACCGGATAAAAACATACGTTGTTCCCTTTGTCATCGGCATGTTACTTGCCCGAGATTCGATCGTTGATATCTCAATACCTAGTTCAATCTCGTTACTGGCAAGTCTCTTTTACTCGTTCCGTGATGCATCATCCTGCAACTAACTCGTTAGTCACATTGCTTGCAAGGCTTATAGTGATGTGCATTACCGAGAGGCCCAGAGATACCTCTCCCACAATCGGAGTGACAAATCCTAATCTCGATCTATGCCAACTCAACAAGTACCATCGGAGACACCTGTAGAGCACCTTTATAATAACCCAGTTACGTTGTGATGTTTGGTAGCACACAAAATGTTCCTCCAATATTCGGGAGTTGCATAATCTCATAGTCATAGGAACATGTATAAGTCATGAAGAAAGCAATAGCAATATACTAAACGATCAAGTGCTAAGCTAACAGAATGGGTCAAGTCAATCACATCATTCTCTAATGATGTGATCCCGTTAATCAAATGACAACTCATGTCCATGGCATGGAAACTTAACCATCTTTGATTCAACGAGCTAGTCAAGTAGAGGCATACTAGTGACACTCTGTTTGTCTAAGTATTCACACATGTACTAAGTTTCCGGTTAATACAATTCTAGCATGAATAATAAACATTTATCATGATATAAGGAAATATAAATAACAACTTTATTATTGCCTTTAGGGCATATTTCCTTCAGTCTCCCACTTGCACTAGAGTCAATAATCTAGATTACACAGTAATGATTCTAACACCCATGGAGTCTTGGTGCTCATTATGTTTTGCTCGTGAGAGAGGCTTAGTCAACGGGTGTGCAACATTCAGATCCGTATGTATCTTGCAAATCTCTTTGTCTCCCTCCTTGACTTGATCGATGGAATTGAAGCATCTCTTGATGTGCTTGGTTCTCTTGTGAAATATGGATTCCTTTGCCAAGGCAATTGCACCAGTATTGTCACAAAATATTTTCATTGGACCCGATGCACTAGGTATGACACCTAGATCGGATATGAACTCCTTCATATAGACTCCTTCATTTGCTGCTTCCGAAGCAGCTATGTACTCCGATTCGCACGTAGATCCCGCCATGACGCTTTGCTTAGAACTGCACCAACTGACAGCTCCACCGTTCAATATAAGCACGTATCCGGTTTGTGACTTAGAGTCATCGGATCGGTGTCAAAACTTACATCGGCGTAACCATTTCGACGAGCTCTTTGTCACCTCCATAAGCGAAACATATCCTTAGTCCTTTTCGGGTATTTGGGATGTTCTTGACCATTGTCCGATGATCCACTCTGGATTACTTTGGTACCTCCTACTAAACTAATAGCAAGGCACACATCAGGTGCGGTACACAACATTGCATACATGATAGAGCCTATGGCTGAAGCATAGGAACAGACTTGCATTTTCTCTCTATCTTCTGCGGTGGTGGGGCATTGAGTCGACTCAACTTCACACCTTGTAACACAGGCAAGAACCCTTTCTTTGCTTGATCCATTTTGAACTTCTTCAAAACTTTATCAAGGTATGTGCTTTGTGAAAGTCCAATTAAGCGTCTTGATCTATCTCTATAGATCTTGATGCCCAATATATAAGCAGCTTCACCGAGGTCTTCCATTGAAAAACTCTTGTTCAAGTATCCTTTTATGTTATCCAAAAATTCTATATCATTTCCAATCAACAATATGCCATCCACATATAATATTAGAAATGCTATAGAGCTCCCACTCACTTTCTTGTAAATACAGCCTTCTCCAAAAGTCTGTATAAAACCATATGCTTTGATCACACTATCAAAACGTTTATTCCAACTCCGAGATGCTTGCACCAGTCCATAAATGTATTGCTGGAGCTTGCACACTTTGTTAGCATCCTTTGGACCGATAAAACCTTCGGGTTGCATCATATACAACTCTTCTTCCAGAAATCCATTCAGGAATGCAGTCTTTACATCCATTTGCCAAATTTCATAATCATAAAATGCAGCAATTGCTAACATGATTCGGACGGACTTAAGCATCGCTATGGGTGAGAAGGTCTCATCGTAGTCAACTCCTTGAACTTGTCGAAAACCTTTCGCAACAAGTCGAGCTTTATACACAGTAACATTACCGTCAGCGTCAGTCTTCTTCTTGAAAATCCATTTATTCTCGATGGCTTGCCGATCATCGGGCAAGTCAACCAAAGTCCACACTTTATTCTCATACATGGATCCCATCTCAGATTTCATGGCCTCAAGCCATTTCGCAGAATCTGGGCTCATCATCGCTTCCTCATAGTTCGTAGGTTCGTCATGGTCAAGTAACATGACCTCCAGAACAGGATTACCGTACCACTCTGGTGCGGATCTTACTCTGGTTGACCTACGAGGTTCGGTAGTAACTTGATCTGAAGTTACATGATCATCATCATTAGCTTCCTCACTAATTGGTGTAGAAGTCACAGGAACAGATTTCTGTGATGAACTACTTTCTAATAAGGGAGTACCTCATCAAGTTCTACTTTCCTCCCACTCACTTCTTTCGAGAGAAACTCCTTTTCTAGAAAGGATCCATTCTTAGCAACGAATGTATTGCCTTCGGATCTGTGATAGAAGGTGTACCCAAAAGTCTCCTTTGGGTATCCTATGAAGACACATTTCTCCGATTTGGGTTCGAGCTTATCAGGTTGAAGTTTTTTCACATAAGCATCGCAGCCCCAAACTTTAAGAAACAACAACTTTGGTTTCTTGCCAAACCACAGTTCATAAGGTGTCGTCTCAACGGATTTAGATAGTGCCCTATTTAACGTTAATGCAGCCGTCTCTAAAGCATAACCCCAAAACGATAGCGGTAAATCAGTAAGAGACATCATAGATTGCACCATATCTAGTAAAGTACGATTACGATGTTCGGATACACCATTACGCTGTGGTGTTCCGGGTGGCGTGAGTTGCGAAACTATTCCGCATTGTTTCAAATGAAGACCAAACTCGTAACTCAAATATTCTCCTCCACGGTCAGATCGTAGAAACTTTATTTTCTTGTTACGATGATTTTCCACTTCACTCCGAAATTATTTGAACTTTTCAAATGTTTCAGACTTATGTTTCATCAAGTAGATATACCCATATCTGCTCAAATCATGTGTGAAGGTGAGAAAATAATGATACCCGCCGCGAGCCTCAACATTCATCGGACCACATACATCAATATGTATGATTTCCAACAAATCTGTAGCTCGCTCCATTGTTCCAGAGAACGGAGTTTTAGTCATCTTGCCCATGAGGCATGGTTCGCAAGTACCAAGTGATTCATAATCAAGTGATTCCAAAAGTCCATCAGAATGGAGTTTCTTCATGCGCTTTACACCAATATGACCCAAACGGCAGTGCCACAAATAAGTTGCACTATCGTTATCAACTCTGCATCTTTTGGCTTCAATATTATGAATATGTGTGTCACTACTATCGAGATTCAACAAAAATAGACCACTCTTCAAGGGTGCATAACCATAAAAGATATTACTCATATAAATAGAACAACCATTATTCTCTGATTTAAATGAATAACCGTCTCGCATCAAACAAGATCCAGATATAATGTTCATGATCAACACTGGCACCAAATAACAATTATTCAAGTCTAAAACTAATCCCGAAGGTAGATGTAGAGGTAGCATGCCGACCGCGATCACATCGACTTTGGAACCATTTCCCACGCGCATCGTCACCTCGTCCTTAGCCAATCTTCGCTTAATCCATAGTCCCTTTTTTCGAGTTGCAAATATTAGCAACAGAACCAGTATCGAATACTCAGGTGCTACTGCGAGCATTAGTAAGGTACACATCAATAACATGTATATCACATATACCTTTGTTCACCTTGCCATCCTTCTTATCCGCCAAATACTTGGGGCAGTTTCACTTCCAGTGACCAGTCCCTTTGCAGTAGAAGCACTCAGTCTCAGGCTTAATTAGGTCCAGACTTGGGCTTCATCACTTGAGCAGCAACTTGCTTGCCGTTCTTCTTGAAGTTCCCCTTCTCCCCTTTACATTTTTTTGAAACTGGTGGTCTTGTTGACCATCAACACTTGATGCTCCTTCTTGATTTCTACCTCCGCAACCTTTAGCATTGCGAAGAGCTCGGGAATTGTCTTATCCATCCCTTGCATGTTATAGTTCATCACGAAGCTCTTGTAGCTTGGTGGCAGTGATTGAAGAATTCTGTCAATGACACTATCATCAGGAAGATTAACTCCCAGATGAATAAAGTGATTGTTAGACCCAGACATTTTGAGTATATGCTCACTGACAGAACTATTCTCCTCCATCTTGCAGCTGTAGAACTTATTGGAGACTTCATATCTCTCAATCCGGGCATTTGCTTGAAATATTAACTTCAACTCCTGGAACATCTCATATGCTCCATGACGTTCGAACGTCGTTGAAGTCCGGTTCTAAGCCGTAAAGCATGGCACTTGAACTATCGAGTAGTCATCGACTTTGCTCGCGGACATTCATAACATCTGGCGTTGCTCTGCTGCGGGTTTGGCACCTAGCGGTGCTTCGGGGCGTAATTCTTCTATGCAGCAATGAGGATAATCCTCAAGTTACGGACCCAGTCCGTGTAGTTGCTACCATCATCTTTCAACTTAGCTTTCTCTAGGAACGCATTAAAATTCAACGTAACAACAGCACGGGCCATCTATCTACAACAACATAGACATACAAAATACTATCAGGTACTAAGTTCATGATAAATTAAAGTTCAATTAATCATATTACTAAAAACTCCCACTTAGACCGACATCCCTCTAATCATCTAAGTGATCACGTGTTCCATATCAACTAAACCATGTCCGATCATCACGTGAGATGGAGTAGTTTTCAATGGTGAACATCACTATGTTGATCATATCTACTATACAATTCACGCTCGACCTTTTGATATCAGTGTTCCGAGGCCATATCTGCATATGCTAGGCTCGTCAAGTTTAACCCGAGTATTCTGCGTGTGCAAAACTGGCTTGCACCCATTGTATGTGAACGTAGAGCTTATCACACCTGATCATCACATGGTGTCTTGGCCCGACGAACTTTCGCAACGGTGCATACTCAGGGAGAACACTTATACCTTGAAATTTAGTGAGGGATCATCTTATAATGCTACTATCAAACTAAGCAAAATAAGATGCATAAAGGATAAACATCACATGCAATCAATATAAGTGATATGATATGGCCATCATCATCATGTGCCTTTGATCTCCATCTCCAAAGCACCGTCATGATCACCATCGTCACCGGCGCGACACATTGATCTCCATCGTAGTATCGTTGTCGTCTCGCCAACTATTGCTTCTATGACTATCGCTACCGCTTAGTGATAAAGTAAAGCAATTACATGGCGATTGCATTTCATACAATAAAGTGACAACCATATGGCTCCCGCCAGCTGCCGATAACTCCGTTACAAAACATGATCATCTCATACAATAAAATTTAGCATCATGTCTTGACCATATCACATCACAACATGCCCTGCAAAAACAAGTTAGACGTCCTCTACTTTGTTGTTGCAAGTTTTACGTGGCTGCTACGGGCTGAGCAAGAACCGTTCTTACCTACGCATCAAAACCACAACGATTTTTCATCAAGTATGTGATGTTTTAACCTTCAAAATGGACCGGGCGTAGCCACACTCGATTCAACTAAAGTTGGAGAAACTGACACCCGCTAGCCACCTATGTGCAAAGCACGTTGGTAGAACCAGTCTCGCGTAAGCGTACGCGTAATGTCGGTCCGGGCTGCTTCATCCAACAATACCGCTGAATCAAAGTATGACATGCTGGTAAGCAGTATGACTATTATCGCCCACAACACTGTGTTCTACTCGTGCATATAACATCTACGCATAAACCTGGCTCTGATATCACTGTTGGGGAACGTAGTAATTTCAAAAATTTCCTACGCACACGCAAGATCATGATGATGCATTGCAACGAGAGGGGAGAGTGTAGTCCACGTACCCTCGTAGACCGTAAGCGGAAGCGTTATGACAACGCGGTTGATGTAGTCGTACGTCTTCACGATCGACCGATCCTAGCACCGAAAGTACGGCACCTCCGCGATCTGCACATGTTCGGCTCGGTGGCGTCCACGAACTCATGATCCAGCAGAGTGTCGAGGAGAGCTTCGTCGACCACGACGGTGTGATGGCGGTGATGATGAAGCTACGGCGCGAGGGCTTCACCTAAGCATTACAGCGATATGACCGAGGTGGATTATGGTGGAGGGGCACCGCTGCGGCTAAGAGATCAATGATCAACTTGTGTGTCTATGGGTGCCCCCTCCCGTATATAAAGGAGTGGAGGAGGGAGGGCCGGCCCTCCTATGGCACGCCCATGAGAGTCCTACTCCCACCGGGAGTAGGATTCCCCCTTCCCTAGTTGGACTAGGAGTGGAAGGAAGGGGGAGAGAGGGGGAAGGAAAGGGGGGGCCAGCCCCCACCCAATTCGGATTGGGCTTGGGGGGCGCCCCCTCCTAGGCCTCTCTTCTCTCCCACTATGGCCCAATAAGGCCCATATACCTCCCGGGGGGTTCCGGTAACCTCCGGTGCTCCGGTATATGCCCGAACTCACCCGGAACTATTCCGATGTCCAAATATAGGCTTCCAATATATCGATCCTTACGTCTCGACCATTTCGAGACTCCTCAGCATGTCCATGATCATATTCGGGACTTTGAACTACCTTATTTACATCAAAACACATAAACTCATAATACCGATCGTCACCGAACGTTAAGCGTGCGGACCCTATGGGTTCGAGAACTATGCAGACATGACCGAGGCACGTCTCCGGTCAATAACCAATAACGGAACCTGGATGCTCATATTGGCTCCCACATATTCTACGAAGATCTTTATCGGTCAAATCGCATAACAACATACGTTGTTTCCTTTGTCATCGGCATGTTACTTGCCCGAGGTTTGATCATCGGTATCTCAATACCTAGTTCAATATCGTTACCGGCAAGTCTCTTTACTTGTTCCGTAACGCATCTTCCCGCAACTAACTCATTAGTCACATTGCTTGCAAGGCTTATAGTGATGTGCTTTACCGAGAGGGCCCAGAGATACCTCTCCGACAATCAGAGTGACAAATCCTAATCTCGATCTATGCCAACTCAACAAGTATCATCGTAGACACCTGTAGAGCAACTTTATAATCACCCAGTTATGTTGTGACGTTTGGTAGCACACAAAGTGTTCCTCCGGTATTCGGGAGTTGCATAATCTCATAGTCATAGGAACATGTATAAGTCATGAAGAAAGCAATAGCAATATACTAAACGATCAAGTGCTAAGCTAACGGAATGGGTCAAGTCAATCACATCATTCTCTAATGATGTGATCCCGTTAATCAAATGACAACTCATGTCCATGGCTAGGAAACTTAACCATATTTGATTCAACGTGCTAGTCAAGTAGAGGCATACTAGTGACACTTTGTTTGTCTAAGTATTCACACATGTACTAAGTTTATGGTTAATACAATTCTAGCATGAATAATAAACATTTATCATGATATAAGGAAATACAAATAACAACTTTATTATTGCCTCTAGGGCATATTTCCTTCACGAATAACATCGTCCAATATATTAATATTTATGTCTCGACCATTTCGAGACTCCTCGTCATATCCATGATCACATCCGGGGCTCCAAACAACCTTCGGTACATCAAAACACATAAACTCATAATACCGATCGTCATCGAACGTTAAGCGTGAGGACCCTACTGGTTCGAGAACTATGCAGACATGACCGAAACATGTCTTCGGTCAATAACCAATAGCGGAACCTGGATGCTCATATTGGCTCCCACATATTCTACGAAGATCTTTATCGGTCAAACCGCATAACAACATACGTTGTTCCCTTTGTCATCGGTATGTTACTTGCCCGAGATTCGATCGTCGGTATCTCAATACCTAGTTCAATCTCGTTACGGGCAAGTCTCTTTACTCGTTCTAATGCATCATCCCGCAACTAACTCATTAGTCATATTGCTTGCAAGGCTTATAGTGATGTGCATTACCGAGAGGGTCCAGAGATACCTCTCTAACAATCGGAGTGACAAATCCTAATCTCGATCTATGCCAACTCAACAAACACCATCGGAGACACACATGAGAGCATATTTATAATCACCCGATTCGTTGTGACGTTTGATAGCACACTAAGTGTTCCTCCGGTATTCGGGAGTTGCATAATCTCATAGTCATAGGAACATGTATAAGTCATGAAGAAAGCAATAGCAATAAACTAAACGATCATCGTGCTAAGCTAACGGATGGGTCTTGTCAATCACATCATTCTCTAATGATGTGATCCCGTTCATCAAATGACAACTCATGTCTATGGCTAGGAAACTTAACCATCTTTGATTAACGAGCTAGTCAAGTAGAGGCATACTAGTGACACTTTGTTTGTCTATGTATTCACACATGTACTAAGTTGCTGGTTAATACAATTCTAGCATGAATAATAAAAATTTATCATGATATAAGCAAATATAAATAACAACTTTATTATTTCCTCTAGGGCATATTTACTTCATTCCCTAGAACTAAAATTAAGCTACCTAATGAATCAATCACGAGGGCATCGTATGTATCTAGAAACAAAGATGCCAACACTTAGATCCTTTACATTATGCCTAGCTAGGGGCGTAAAACGATAGCGCTTGCTGGGAGGCAACCCAATGAATAAATTTTTTTATCTTTTTCTTTCTGTTATTGAGTGTTTGCACAATTATGCTACTGCTATGATTGTGTTTTTCATGTTTTAATTAGTGTTTGTGCCAAGCAAAGCCTTTGGGATCATGTTGGGTGATAGTTGATTTGATCTTGTTGAAAAACAGAAACTTTGTGCACCAGTCATAGAATTGTTTAAAATCACAGAAGCATGATAAAATTCTGAATTTTTTACACAAGATTGATAAACAAATTTCCTACGTTGTCCTAATTTTTTAGTATTTTTGGAGTTACAGAAGTATTCTAAATATCCAGATTGCTACAAACTGTTCTGTTTTTTACAGATTCTATTTTCTTTGCGTTGTGTGCTTGTTTTGATGATTCTATGGTTTCCTTTGAAGAGTTTTTGCCATAGAAAAGTCGGAATACAGTAGATATAATGCAAAAATGCACTCTCATTATCACAGTATAGAGGGATATTCTTGACCTTGATGCCATAATCCTTCACAGTCTGCTTCATCCACAATAACTGAGTGCAACAAGCGCCAACAACAATATATTCGGCCTCAGCCGTGGAAAGATATACACAATTTTGCTTCCTTGATGACCAACATACCGAAGATCTACCAAGGAAATGACATGTCCCCGAAGTAGATTTCCTATCAACCAAGTCACCAGCCCAATCTGAGTCTGGACATCCAACGAGATCAAATTGTGCTCCCTTAGGATACCATAAACCTAAGGTGGGGTGTGAGCCAAATATCTCAGAATGTGCTTGACCGCTTGGTGATGCGATTCCTTCGGTGCAGCTTGATAGAGGGCACACATGCAAACACTTAACATGATATCAGGTTTGGATGCACATAGATAAAGAAGAGAACCAATCATAGAACGATAAGCCATTTTGTACGGCATTAGGAGTTTGATTGCCATTTGCATTCAGAGAACATTTGCTTCGGTAGTGGCTTGACGAGTTCAGCTTCGAGTCATGGGGGCATCATCATCAGAGGATTCAGGAGCATTTCCTTCGAATGGCTTGACGCTCCCAATGGCCATTTGCCGAATAGCATCCAAAATCGGTGGTTCATCTATCACATTTGGCAGGTGCTCCTTTTGGGAGCCGTTAGATTCATCAAACCGCACATTTACCATTTCCGTAACCTTCCCATGGTGAGAGTTATAGACACGATAAGTATGCGAGTTCGAGCCATAACCAAAAAGAAAACATTCATGTGCCTTAGGTGCAAACTTGGAAGAATGATTCATATCAAGAATGTAGCAAGGTGCACCAAAAACATGTAAATAAGAAATATTCGGTTTCTTGCCAGTGATAAGCTCATATGAAGTTTTCTTAAGGAACTTGTGAAGATAAACACAATTGATAACACGACAAGCAGTGTTAATAGCATCAGCCTAGAAGCGAATGGGAGTTTTGTACTCACTGAGCATTGTTCTCGCCATTTCAATGAGATCTGTTCTTTCGTTCAACAACTCCATTCTATTGGGGAGTGTATGCAGCAGAGAACTCATGAGTAATATCATTATCATCGAGAAATTCATCGGTACGATTATTTCTTAACTCGGTTCCATTGTCACTTCTAACATGCCTAATTCGCACATCATACTCATTCTAGGCCTTCTTAGCGAAGCTTTTGAAGATATCTTGGGTGCAGGTTTTGTCTTACAGAAAGAACACCCAAGTGTAACGAGAGAAATCATTAACAATAACTAGACCATAATGACTGCCACCATAACTTGCATAATTTTGAGGACCGAATAAATCCATATGAAGAATTTCAAGAGGTCTTGTTGTGGTCATAACAGTCTTTGATGAGTGATACTTCTTAGCCAATTTACCGGCCTCACATGCAGCACAAAGACGACCCTTGTCGAATTTTACATCAGGAATGCCACGAAGATGATTTTTCTTCACCAAGGTCTGCAAATTCCTCATACCTGTATGACCAAGTCTTCGGTGCCACAGCAAACCTTCGGTTGCCTTTGCAAGCAAACAAGTTTGGACTGAGGGACCCTTAGAGAAATCCACAATATAAAGATCACCTTTTCTAATTCCCTCAAAGCCGAAGGTATTGTCAGAGGCCATGAAAACAATGCATTTGGATATGGAAAATAGAACTAGCATGCCTAGATCACATAGCTTGCCAACTGACATAAGATTGAACCCAAGAGGTTGAACAAGTAAAACATCATCAATGGACTTGTCTCTGGGTATAGCAATTCTACCTAACCCAATTACCTTTCCTTTGTTGTTGTCACTAAAAGTGATATACTTCAATGAAGAAGCAGTTAAGTTGGGGTCGACAAACAACGACTTGTCTCTGGTCATATGACTAGTGCATCCACTATCCATTATCCATTCGGTACACCCGGAGACATAATACTACACAAGAATTAGGCTTTCTTAACCACCCACATCTTTCCAGGTGGCTTCGAAATAGTAGGGCGAGCAGGATATGATTTCTTTCGGTAAACATAGTTTTTGCTCGATGAAGTGTGAGCATAGTTGAACGAATAAGCATTGAAATTCCTTCCAGATGAATGAGCATAATGATTGTATGAAGTATGCATATATTCATTCTGTCAAACTCTTTTTGCCTGCATGGTTAGACGAGCAGAAATAGGCAAATTATCGATAGTTTTCTTAGGTACCCAAACTGCTTTCTTTGGGGGGGGGCATTTCTGCTATTTGGTCCAACATAGCGAGCAACAGCCTCACCATGTTGATTTTTGAACAACTTATAGTTTTTCAGTGAATCATCATCAGGATATTCAAGGATGGGAGAGTTATATCCCGAAAGTAATGCTGGATCGAGCGTTTTGCTTTTGGCAGGCACCCACACAGTGCGAGGATATTGATGAGGTTCCCAATATGAACCATCTTCATTCAGTTTCCTTTCGAAACCGATACCTTCCTTCCTGGGATTTTTATGAAGAATAGATTTCTTCAGAACGTCACAAAGGGTTTGATGCCCTTTGAGAGATTTGAACATTCCCGTCTGAAGAAGATCCTTCAACCTAGCATTTTCATCAGAAATAGACCCATTTTCCTCGAACGAGGGGTTAGCACTAACAGATGATTCAGCATTTGATTCAACATTGGTTCGTTCAAGGCATTTCAAGCAGGGTGGAACAAACACTTCAGGTTTCTCCTTAAGTTGTTGGGTGAGAAGAGAATTTTCCCTGATCAAATCCTCATGAGCCTCTCTCAGCGCCTCGAGTTCCCGTTTCCTTTTCAGGTAATCATAGGTCAATCTTTCGTGGTCAGCTGAGAGAAAGTCATGACGAATTGATAGTTCATCCATTCGTGGCTTGAGAGTGGAATACTCTTCGGCCAACGAATGATTTTCCCCATCTCCTCAACCAATAACCCCTCAGATTTCCTAAGGGTTTTCTCAATTTTCTCAAGAGAGTTTTGTTGAATATTGGCAGTTTTGATCAGTTTAGCATGGTCATCCTCATCAGAAGAATATTGGTCACTAGAGTGAACCTTGTGATGTTTGGAGGATACATTTTCTTTCAAGGCTTTAGCCATGAAGTAGTAGGTAGGAGATTCATCTTCGCTTGACGAATTCCTGAAGAAGTTTGTTACAGAAGAAGATGCATATGCTATGCCAGCTGATACGTCTCCAGCGTATCTATAATTTTTGATTGTTCCATCTTGTTATATTATCAATCTTGGATGTTCTATACTCATTTTATAGTCATTTTTTGGTACTAACCTATTAACATAGTGCCAAGTGTCAATTGCTATTTTCTGCATGTTTTTTACATCGCAGGAAATCAATATCAGACGGAGTCCAAATGCAACGAAACTTTACGGAGGATTTTTTGGACGGAAGGAGCGTAATGGGCCTGGTTGTGCTGGGGAGTCGAGGAGGACAACCCACCGAGTAGCGCCAGAGGCCAGGCGTGCCCTGGTGGGTTGTGCCCACCTCGGGTGCCCCTGGACCGCCTCTTTGCTCTATAAATACCCCAATATTCCCAAAACCCTAGGGAAGTCGTGAAATATTCATCTAGCAGCATGAGTCTAGAACCACCAGATCCAATCTAGACACCATCTCGGATGGGGTTCACCACCTCCATTGGTGCCTCTCTGATGATGCGTGAGTAGTTCTTTGTAGACCTTCGGGTCCGTAGTTAGTAGCTAGATGGCTTCATCTCTCTCGCTGAATTCTCAATACAATGGTCTCTTGGAGATCCATTTGATGTAACTCTTTTGCAGTGTGTTTGTTAGGATCTGACGAAATTTGAGTTTATGACCAGTTATATCTTTTTATATCCATGAAAGTTATTTGAGTTTCTTTGATCTCTTATATGCATGTTTGCTTATAGCTTCCTATTTCTTCTCCGATATTTGGGTTTTGTTTGGCCAACTTGATCTATTTATCTTGCAATGGGAATAGGTGCTTTGTAGTGGGTTCGATCTTACGGTGCTTGATCCCAGTGACAGAAGGGAAAACGACACGTATGTATTGTTGCTACTAAGGATAAACCAATGGGGTCTATCTCTACATAGGTAGATCTTGTCTACATCATGTCATCATTCTTATTGCATTACTCCGTTTTTCCATGAACTTAATACACTAGATGCATGCTGGATAGCGGTCGATGTGTGGAGTAATAGTAGTAGATGCAGGCAGGAGTCGGTCTACTAATCTTGGACGTGATGCCTATATAATGATGATTGTCCGGATATCGTCATGATTATTCGAAGTTCTATCAATTGCCCAACAGTAATTTGTTTACCCATCGTTTGCTATTTTTCTTGAGAGAAGCCACTAGTGAAACCTACGGCCCCGGGTCTTCTTTCTCATATATTTGCCATTGGGATCTACTTTTCTCTTGCAATTTATTTTCAGATTTATTAAACAAAAAATACAAAAATACCTTGCTGCGTTTTATTTCTATTTATTTTATTTGGCGTTCGATATATCAATCTACTACAATTTATCTCATGTTAGTTTGCCTATCTTGAGGCGCCGTACCCCGGAAGGGATTGACAACGCCTTTAACACGTCGGGTTGCGAGGATTTGTTATCTGTGTGCAGGGGATGTTTACGTTGTGTTGCTTGCTTATCCTACTGGTCCGATAACCTTGGTTTCATATCTGAGGGAATTACCTACCGCCGCTGTGCTGCATTGTCAGGACCGGATTTCGGGATATCAATTTCCCAGAAAATGGCCCTTGTGCTCACCAGCCCCAGAATTACTGTTAGCTGATGAGGCACCAACTTGATACAGAAATTCCAAGCAAAATACAAAATGTGTAGTACAAGACCATTCTGGCCTATGAGTACAACAATTGGTTTCTAGTGGCTGATGGCAGAAGCGGTTTGTGGTTCATCTGTGTCTATGGGACTCCATTTCCCACAGGAACAGCTGACCAGGGTAACTCCTATCTTCGCGAGGCTGCTGTCACCATTGCGTGGGTTCTGGGGCTGTCATCGCAACACTCCTCTCCATGCAAGGAATCTGGCCAAGACAATAGCCAGGGACAAGCCAGTGAGTACTTTTGAATGTACTCGCAAACATTATGAACACAGGTAAAATATAACAAATGATAGTCATGCTCTGAAACTATTATATGATTACACGTTAATCACAGAATGACCGTCCATGATGCACGCAAACAGGTTATCCATATACAACATGAATAGGCAGTAAGGGAATAGAAATGGAATGCACCGATCGGGTGTCCAAAGCGACACCTCGAAGGGATGAACATATAAAACATGCCTCAGTCGGGCGTCTGAGCGACACCACATAAAGGGCTTAAAAATAATTCAAAGGATAAGCATGCCACAGTCGGGCGTCTGTGCGACACCACATAAAGGGCTTATAGAGTAAATAAATAACAAGCATGCCACAGTCGGGCGTCTATGCGACACCACATAAAGGGCTTATAGAGTAAATAAATAACAAGCATGCCACAGTCGGGCGTCTGAGCGACACCACATAAAGGGCTTATATAAGAATAATCACAGTGAATATCCAGGAGGTAGAACCGTCCCAGGGATACTCAATAATTCAAATAATGTAAATGGTTAGTCCACAATAACCATAATCATCATATGTCACAGGTCATGATCAATCTTTTGGTTTAGCAGTTTTTCCTCCAAAGACCGACACTAAGACCGACACTTGACCCATCCGCATCGTAGTCCTTACCCATGGACACGGCTATTGAATAGATGTAACCTCTGCGGAGGTGTACTCTTTACCCACGAGTATGATTCCTTTAGTCCTTGGGACTAATTCCATTCTGATCTTTTAGTTGAAAACACACGACCCACACACCGACTTAACTTACGGTGTCTAGAATCACCCACGACACCTGTTAAGCAAAACTCTAAGTGGGGAGGCTACAACCTCGATTAGCATGGGATCAAATTTATACCGCGCGCTACTAAGGGGTGCCCCCCTCTCGGTCCCAACCGGAAACACCCATGCCCCTAGAACAAGTGGCATGCCTACCGGATGCAGCCAGTATCTTCCACCATGGCCTCTCTGTACGGTGTGTGCCAAGAAAGGGGTTGACAACTTACTGAACTGTAACCTACCTGCGGCAGGGACAAGTGGTAGTACGAAACAAGTATGGGGGTTACTGGAACAAGACTCGATCTATGGTCGACTCAGGAGGTTTAAGTATTTCCTGCATGATTAGCATAATAAATGTATTTCAACCAACATACAGAATCACCACTCATCATACCTCATCATGCCATACCGGACACAACCGTCTCGACGAGGAACTAGAGACAAGCTCGTGTCTACCCAAGACAGAGACTTTCAAGGCTTTCTTCCGGTAGGTATGAAAGGCATACGATGGTGATTACTATCACAACGTATCCATTTCCAACAGCAAAGCATCTTCATCATGCACTCATGTGTATGATCATATCATCGCACAAAATAACGAAAACTCCGAGACAAGGGGTGTTGTAACCGTATCAAACAACACACAAAAATATTATGTCAGGGTTCAGAATGCTTGCCTTCAAGTTGTGGAGAGGCAGGGTGCACTCCAAAACTTTTGAAAATTTTCTTCTCTCTCCAAAAATCCTATTTTGAAAAAAATTCAAATTAAAACATAGTTTTAAAACAGTCCAAAAAAGTTGTTTGGAAAATTTTCAAATAAATATGAAAATAAACTAGACAAAATTTTAGAAACAACAGAAAAAGAATCAAATCATTTGGACTTATATTTTAAAAGTTATATCCAGTCAAAGTTTAGTGAAAATTCTGTTTTTAAATAAAACAGAAAAAAAACGTTTTTAATAAAAACACGTAGGAGATGTACTCTGGGTTTACGCCTCCACTTACACCAGCGTGGATCAGCTCGTGGGTCACTGACAGTGGGTCCCTTGGGCCCACTGGTCAGGTTTGACCAGTCGCCCGCCTTCTTCCTCCTCTGTCTGAGCAGAGGCGGGGCTCCGGCGATCGATGACGGCGAACGGTGGCTCCCCGTGGGGTTCTGAGGGCGGGGATGGATCCGCCAGTCCAGGGCGGTCCTTCCGGTGGTCGACAGGCTGGCGGGGATGAAGGGAGTCGCCGTGGCGAGCTCTCTGCGGAGGTGGCTTGGGAGGAATCGGGGTTTGGGCTACGGTGGCTCCGGTCGAGGTGAGGGTTGGGTGGCTCACTTACGATCAAGGGAGTCGGGTGGTGGCGCTGGATTGACGGGAGGGCCTGCTCGAGGTGACGGAGACGGAGGCGTGGCGGCGAACTGGCCGGAGGCGAGGGAGGCGGCCTCCCTCCGTCGATCTTGGTGGGAAGCTCTAGAGGGATGGCCTGAGGTCGCCTGGGTGCCTGGTCGAGCTCGAGGTCTCCTCTTATAGGTGGTCGAGGTCGGTTCCGCGGCGGTCGGGGATAAGATCGGCAAACCGCCGTTCTGTAGCCAAGGGGGCGTGTGGCGATGGCTGGCGGGGTCTGGCAGGGTGAGTGGATGGGATCGGGCTGTTCCAGGGGCAGCTGGTGGGCGAGGATGGCTCGGGCGGCACCGTCCATGGCAGGGGCCTCTTGTGGGCCTTGACATGCCGCCAAAACTCGACGGCGGTCTTGTAGGCGCCGAGGATGGCTTGGCGGGTTCTGGCGAGTGGGTGAGGACGAGGTGTAGCCCTGCGGGCGAGCAAAGGCTAGGGGCCAGACGCGGCGACTTGGGTGCACGCACGTGCAAAACGCGCGTTCTAGCCGCGCCGAGAGCACGCACGCCAGGTGCTCGACGTAATGACGTGTGCTAGATGGCTGGAGCGAGGCTGGGGATTAACAGATCTGGGTTAGGGGTAGCTAGGAGCTTAGTGGACATGCTGGTTAGGCAAAGCAAGTAGGTCAAATGTGCAAACTAAACACTATGTCAAATCTGACCATGCACACAAGGTGCTTGACAGAATGCCATGGGCTTCTAGGCATCACCTGGGGTGGCCAAAATCTCCAGATCCTAGTCTCTTTAGATGATGAAGAGGTTGGCAAGATTAGTTTGGCAAAAACAGAAACTTGTTAGTGCAAGTTTTTGAGAAAACCAATTCTGGACAGAAGGTAAAGGGTATAGTTTCATGGACCAAAAATACTCCAATGGGTCCATTCTCCTGGACTTAAGGGTTTGGTAGGGAGGACTATAAGCAGGAAAAAGCTCATGGGCACTATAGCAAAATAAATTAGGGTTGCAGTAGAAAACACCCAACTGGACCAGAGAGCAAAAGAGGATGATTTGCTCAAATTTTTCAAAGAACACCAGTGGATTTTTGAATAAATTTGAATCATATGCATCTGCTGACATCTCCAATTTTTGGTGGGAATTTTAATGAAGTATTTCAATAGGTTGTAGTGCAAAATTACCAAATGGACCAGTTTTGAAAACTTGTGGTAGAGCTCAAAATCTCCAATGAATAAAAGATATTTTTGCATCAAAGTGATTTAAAAACATCACATGACATCCCCAAATTTTGGTGAAAATTTTAAATGCATTTATCAAATTGTTGTAGTGCAAAAGAGGCTCTAAAACTTATGAGAATCCATTTTAAAGGAATAAAGCTCAGGAAAAATAATTGCAGAAATAATTCATTGATAAAAAGGAATGGCCTTAGTAAGATACACAAGTCCCACAATATCTTTGAAAGGTTTCCACCTAGAAGGAAAAACTCAAGGAAAATCAGAAGGACAGAGTGATCTGAATTTAAAAGATAAACGAGAAAATAAAAAATTTAATTTCCTGGCAAAAATTTTAATTAATAAATCATGGTTAAATTTTTGGGGTGTTACATGCATCATCCCTTCCTCTTTGGGGAAATACCAACATAGCTTCAAGCGACATCACCAGCCATGCCGGAGTCAGAATCTTCATCGGATTCATCATCTTCTTTGGAGCTTGATGACCCACAAGTATAGGGGATCTATAGTAGTCCTTTCGATAAGTAAGAGTGTCGAACCCAACGAGGAGCAGAAGGAAATGATAAGCGATTTTCAGCAAGGTATTCTCTGCAAGTACTGAAATAAGTGGTAACAGATAGTTTTGTGATAAGATAAATTGTAACGAGCAACAAGTAACAAGAGTAAATAAAGTGCAGCAAGGTGGCCCAATCCTTTTTGTAGCAAAGGACAAACCTGGACAAACTCTTATAATAGGAAAAGCGCTCCCGAGGACACATGGGAATATCGTCAAGCTAGCTTTCATCACGTTCATATGATTCGCGTTCGGTACTTTGATAATTTGATATGTGGGTGGACCGGTGCTTGAGTGCTGTTCTTACTTGAACAAGCATCCCACTTATGATTAACCTCTATTGCAAGCATCCACAACTACAACAAAAGTATTAAGGTAAACCTAACCATAGCATGAAACATATGGATCCAAATCAGCCCTTACGAAGCAACGCATAAACTAGGGTTTAAGCTACATCACTCTAGCAACCCATCATCTACTTATTACTTCCCAATGCCTTCCTCTAGGCCCAAATAATGGTGAAGTGTTATGTAGTTGACGTTCACATAACACCACTAGAGGCTAGACAACATACATCTCATCGAAATATTGAACGAATACCAAATTCACATGACTACTAATAGCAAGACTTCTCCCTTGTCCTCAGGAACAAACGAAACTACTCACAAAGCATATTCATGTTCATAATCAGAGGGGTAATAATATGCATAAAGGATCTGAACATATGATCTTCCACCAAATAAACCAACTAGCATCAACTACAAGGAGTAATCAACACTACTAGCAACCTACTAGCACCAATCCCGGACTTGGAGACAAGAATTGGATACAAGAGATGAACTAGGGTTTGGAGATGAGATGGTGCTGGTGAAGATGTTGATGGAGATTGCCCTCCCGATGAGAGGCGTTGGTGATGATGATGACGATAATTTCCCCTCCGGAGGGAAGTGTCCCCAAGACAGCTCTGCGGAGCCCTAGATTGGTTCCGCCAAGGTTCCGCCTCGTGGCGGCGGGTCTCGTCTGAAAGGTTGCTTAATGTTTTTTCTCATCGAAAGACTTCATATAGGAGAAGATGGTCATCGAGAGAGCCACCGGGGGCCCACGAGGTGAGGCGCGCCCCCACCCTCGTGAGCGGGTGTGGGCCCTGGCCTTCATCTTTAGCGATGATTTTTCTTTTATTTATTTTAAGATATTCCGTGGAGTTTCAGGACTTTTGGAGTTGCATGAATAGGTCTTCAATATTTGCTCCTTTTCGATCCGAATTCCAGTGCGGCATTCACCATCTTCATGTAAACCTTGTAAAATAAGAGAATAGCCATAAGTATTGTAACATAATGTGAAATAACAGCCCATAATGCGATAAATATCGATATAAAAGCATGATGCAAAATGGACGTATCAACTCCCCCAGCCTTAGACCTCGCTTGTCCTCAAGCGAAAAGCCGATAACAATAAATATGTCCTCATGTTTAGAGGTAGGCGTCGATAAAAATAAAATACGGACATGAAGGCATCATGATTATTCTCATAACAGCAACATATATAGATTTTGTCATATGATTACTTATGTTCAAGTGATGATCTTTTCACAATGCAAATGTATGAATCAGAAACCTTATTGGGCACCGACAAATTATAACCTCAGTCATTGAAGCAAATGCAATTTATCATAACATCAGAAAGAGTCTATGTCAGAGCTTAAAAGCAAGTCCACATACTCAACTATCATTTAGTCCTTCATAATTGCTAGCACTCACACAATACTTGTGGTTACGGAGTTTTAATCGGACACAGAGAAAGATAGGGGCTTTTAGTTTTGCCCCGCAACCTTTTACCTTAAGGGTAATGTCAACAATAATAATTCATGCTCCCCTACATCCAATTAGATATGTATATCATGTTCTTTCCAACATGCTGGGCTTGCCAAAGGATAAAATGAAAAAGGAAAGGTGAAGATCACCGTGACTCTTGCATAAGGTAGAGGATAATAATAAAAGATAGGCCCTTGCAGAGGGAAGCGAGAGGTTGCCATGCGCTTTTATGGTTGGATGCACAAAATCTCAATGCGAAAGAACGTCACTTTATATTGCCCCTTGTGATACGAACCTTTATTATGCAGTCTGTCGCTTTTATTTCTTCCATATCACAAGATCGTATAAAGCTTATTTCTCCCACACCAATCAATCATACATATTTAGAGCAATTTTTATTGCTTTGCACCGATGACAACTTACTTGAAGGATCTTACTCAATCCATAGGTAGATATGGTGGACTCTCATGGCAAAACTGGGTTAAGGGCATTTGGAAGCACAAGTAGTATCTCTACTTGGTGCTGAGAATTTGGCTAGCATGGGGGGGGGGGAGGCAAGCTCAACATGTTAGAGGACCCATGACAACATAATTTATCTCAGATATAAGAAAACATAACTCATCACGTTGTCTTCCTTGTCCAACATCAACTCTTTAGCATGTTATATTTTAATGAGTGCTCCCAATCATAAAAGATGTCAATGATAATATATCTATATGTGAAACCTCTCTTTCCTTATTACTTCCTATTAATTGCAACGATGACCAAAGCTATATTTGCCAACTCCCAACAACTTTTAATCATCATACTCTTTCTATGTGAAGTCATTACTCTCAATAAGATCAATATGAACTCTTTGTTTCTTTTTATTATTTTTCTTTTATTCACCCAAGATCATGGCAAAATAATCAAGCCCTTGACTCATCACTAAACTTTATTATATATATAGCTCACGGACTCGATTACATAGAGAGACCATAAAGCAAAACTCAAAACTAGATCGTGCCATAAACTTTATTCTACTAGATCAAGATACTACTAATAGGATCGAACTAAGAAAAACAGTGAAGATAGGAGTTGTGATGGTGATACGATACCGGGGCACCTCCCCCAAGCTTGGCAGTTGCCAAGGGGAGTGCCCATACCCATGTGATTATATCTCCTTCTTTGTCGGTGAAGGTGGAGGTGTTGTTGATGATGCAGGCTTGTCGTCCACCTTCCATGGCATAGGCTCACCATCATAGAAGGATGATCGAGTCTCCGGAATCCTCAAATCTTCAGCCAAACTCATCCTTTTGAATCTATATTCATACTCACAGTTCTGATTTTGCAGATCATAGATTTGGGCTTGGAGGTGCTCGATCTTCTCATGTAGCTTGAATATGGCCTCCTCGGTGTTCTTGGCATCCGTCTCGTAGTTGTTGGTGAACTCCGCGAGCATCTTGTGGCTAGCGTTAATTCCACGCTCCACCATCCCCTGGCACTTGAAAACTTGTTGCTCCATTGCTTCGAGCCTCGCCTCCACGCTTCCGGTTCCCTTTCGCCCCTCAACATCGCGGATGTGCAGCAACCCATCATGCATCTCAATGGTTTGAGGGTGTCGCAGCACCTCCGCGAGGTAAGGGTTGATCACCTTCTCGAAGAACTTGTCCTTGGAAGCACTTGGGGACGTCAGGATGATCTAGATCTGTCAGAAAAACAGCTCGAAACAAGAACAGGAGATATTTGCGTGATACGGGAGTCAAAACCTTCGGGAGAATATATAATGAATTTTTACCAACCAAAATACGTATCGTTCAAGAAAATGGAGTCCGGAGGGCACACGAGGTGCTCACGAGGTAGTGGGGTGCGCCCAGGGGGTAGAGCGCGCCCACCACCCTCGTGGGGCCCTCGTGTCCTTCCCAGACTGCTACTTATTTTTCTATTTTTCTAAATATTCCAAAACAGAGAAATATTGTCTTAAAAATTGTTTTGGAGTCGGTTTACTTACTGTACCACATACCTATTCCTTTTGAGTGCAAGCAGTGCGGAAAGTGTCCTTATGTATTCCTCCGGGGTTACGGTTTCAATAATATTGGTTTCAACATTTATGGGATTACCTGAGATATAATGTTTGATCCTTTGAGCTTTTACCACCTTCAGATTTGTGCCCTCGAAGTTGTTGATTTTTATGGCACCGGAACGATAGACCTCCTCGATAACGTAGGGACCTTCCCATTTAGAGAGAAGTTTTCTTGCAAAAAATCTTAAACGAGAGTTGTATAGCAATACATAATCACCTACATTAAACTCACGCTTTTGTATCCTTTTGTCATGCCATCTTTTAACTTTTTCTTTAAACAACTTGGCATTTTCATAAGCTTGGGTTCTCCATTCAACAAGTGAGCTAATATCAAATAACCTCTTCTCACCGGCAAGTTT
This sequence comes from Aegilops longissima, assembly GCA_021605205.1. Classification (NCBI taxonomy): domain Eukaryota; kingdom Viridiplantae; phylum Streptophyta; class Magnoliopsida; order Poales; family Poaceae; genus Aegilops; species Aegilops longissima. The sequence goes on from CM038681.1 coordinate 119,194,188, forward strand.
GAAATCATAGTTGAGCTCTTTAATAGCCCAATATGCCTTATGTTCTAGTTCGAGAGGTAAGTGACATGCTTTTCCATAAACCATTTTATACGGAGACATACCCATAGGATTCTTATATGCAGTTCTATAGGCCCATAATGCATCATAAAGTTTCTTGAACCAATTCTTTCTAGACCTATTAACATTCTTTTGCAAAATTAATTTGAGCTCTCTATTGCTCAATTCTACTTGACCACTAGACTGTGGGTGATAAGGAGATGCAATTCTATGATTAACGTCATATTTAGCAAGCATTTTACGGAAAGCACCATGAATAAAATGTGAACCACCATCAGTCATTAAATATCTAGGGACTCCAAACCTCGGAAAAATAACTTCCTTAAGCATTTTAATGGAGGTGTTATGATCAGCACTACTAGTTGGAATAGCTTCTACCCACTTAGTAACGTAATCAACAGCAACTAAAATATGTGTATATCCATTAGAGGCAGGAAAAGGTCCCATATAATCAAAGCCCCAAACATCAAATGGTTCAATAACAAGTGAATAATTCATAGGCATTTCTTGACGTCTACTAATATTACCAATTCTTTGACATTCATCGCAAGACAAAACAAACTTACGGGCATCCTTGAAGAGAGTGGGCCAATAAAAACCGGATTGCAATACCTTATGTGCAGTTCTATCTCCAGCGTGGTGTCCTCCATAAGCTTCGGAGTGGCACTTGCGTAGGATCTGTTCCTGGTCATGCTCAAGTACACAACGTCTAATAACACCATCTACTCCTACTTTATAAAGATGTGGGTCATCCCAAAAGTAATGTCTCAAATCATAGAACTTTTTCTTTTGTTGGTATGTGAAGCTAGGTGGTATAAATTTAGCAACAATATAATTAGCATAATCAGCATACCATGGAGTGCTACGAGAAGTGCTTATGACATTTAATTGTTCATCAGGAAAGCTATCATCAATAGGTAGTGGGTCATCAAGAACATTCTCTAACCTAGATAAGTTGTCTGCAATGGGGTTCTCAGCTCCTTTTCTATCAACAATATGCAAATCAAATTATTGCAGCAAGAGAACCCATCTAATAAGTCTAGGTTTAGCATCCTTCTTTTCCATAAGATATTTAATAGCAGCATGATCAGTGTGAATAGTTACTTTAGAATCAACAATATAGGGTCTGAATTTATCACAAGCAAATACAACTGCTAAAAGTTCCTTTTCGATAGTAGCATAGTTTCTTTGAGCATTGTCTAGAGTCTTACTAGCATAATGGATAACATTTAATTTCTTATCAACTCTTTGCCCTAGAACAGCACCTACAGCATAATCACTAGCATCACACATAATTTCAAAGGGTAAATTCCAATCAGGTGGCTGAACAACAGGTGCAGAGACTAATGCTTTCTTAAGTATTTCAAATGCTTCTACACAATCATCATCAAAGACAAATGGTACATCTTTTTGTAATAAATTAGTCAGAGGCCGAGAAATTTTTAAGAAGTCCTTAATGAACCTCCTATAAAATCCGGTGTGACCAAGGAAACTTCTTATACCTTTGATGTCCTTGGGACATGGCATCTTTTCAATAGCATCAACCTTGGCTTTATCAACTTCAATACCTCTTTCAGAAACTTTGTGCCCCAAGACAATACCTTCATTAACAATAAAGTGGCACTTTTCCCAATTTAAGACAAGATTAGTTTCTTCACATCTCTGCAAAACTCGATCAAGATTGCTCAAGCAATCATCAAAAGAGGAACCATAGACGGAGAAGTCGTCCATGAAAACCTCACAAATCTTTTCACAAAAATCAGAGAATATAGCCATCATGCATCTTTGAAAGGTATCAGGTGCATTACATAAACCAAAAGGCATACGTCTATAAGCAAAATTACCAAAAGGGCATGTAAAAGTAGTCTTTGATTGATCTTTAGCCGACACAGGTATTTGAGAGAAACCAAAATAACCACCTAGAAAGCAATAGTGTGTATGTTTGCATAATCTTTCTAGCATTTGATCAATAAAAGGTAAGGGGTAATGATCTTTCTTAGTAGCTTTATTTAATTTGCGGAAATCAATTACCATCCTATAACCTGTGATAATTCTTTGCGGGATTAATTCATCTTTATCATTAGGGACAACAGTAATACCTCCCTTCTTAGGGACACAATGGACAGGACTTACCCATTGACTATCAGCAACGGGATAAATTATACCTGCCTCCAGAAGCTTGAGTATTTATTTTCTTACCATTTCTTTCATTTTAGGATTCAAGCGTCGTTGAGGATCACGAACTGGTTTGGCATCCGCTTCCAAATTTATTTTATGTTGACATAGAGTGGGACTAATGCCCTTAAGATCATCAAGAGTATATCCTATAGCGGACGGTGCTTCTTCAGAGTTTTCAATAATCTTTCTTCTTCATGCTCTGAAAGGTTAGCACTAATAATAACAGGATATATTTTCTTTTCATCAAGATAAGCATATTTAAGATTATCAGGCAACGGTTTAAGCTCGAACAGGATCACCCTTGGGTGGAGGGGATCCCTAGGATTTCAACAGGCAAATTGTGTTGCGAGAATAGGTTCTGTTTAAAGAATACTTCATCTATTTCCCTTCTTTCATTCATGAACATATCATTTTCATGGTCTAGCAAATAGTGTTCTAAAGGATCACTAGGAGGTACGGCAATAGAAGCAAGACCAATAATTTCATCCTTACTAGGCAATTCTTCCTCACGATGTTGTTTACTAAATTTAGAGAAATTAAACTCATGAATCATATCATCCAAGCCAATAGTAACAACATTCTTTTCGCAATCTATCCTAGCATTAACAGTGTTCAAGAAGGGTCTACCAAATATAATGGGACAAAAGCTATCTTGTGGGGAACTAATTAAGAACAAGAAAATCAGCAGAGTATTTGGTTTTCCCACACAAGTCTTCAACATCTCTAACAATTCCCATTGCAGATATAGTATCTCTGTTGGCATGTTTAACTGTAACATCATGTAGCGACCCGACCCAAAATCGGTCAAGTCTCTGTGTAGCTGTACCATCCCAAGATCATGCTGGCACACACAGTACATTGATGAAATAATCAAAGTTCAATCACACCTGAATTTATTACACGATTCTCATATCGAGTCTTTATTACAATAGAATAAATTCGGCCGAAGGCCAACTCATGAGAAATAAACTAAATAAAGCTGCGGAAGCGTAGACGAAATAGCGAGTCCATCCGACTCCAAAGGGCAATCGCCAAGCGTGGATCGTAGCCTCACTCCGATCGAATACTCCTCGCAACATAAGGCGTTGCAGCCTTGTAGGTCAGCATTTTCAATATGCCGGCAAGTCATGAAGAGAGAATAACAATAAAATTACTAACACTATATGCAATTTGGCTGTGGGGCTCTAAGTTTCATTGTTTTGCGAAAAAGCCAGTTTTTCCCTACAATAAGGACTTGTTTGCAATTACTACGAAATGTTGGTAATTATTGAGATGGTTCCGCCAACCAATGTCTCATTCCCAATTATTAAATAATCCCCTCAATTAATTTATTAATTTTGGTGTTGAGATATCCGAAATACTCCAGGTTCTAGAGGCTCAAATTGTCCGTAACCGGGGACACGGCTAATCGATTAGATCTTCACTCTGCAGAGGTTTGCGCACTTTACCCGCAAGAATCGTTCCCTCCTTTTAAGTCTTCGCACTTCCTGGTGTTTGAAGACGGGACGAACGAAACAGGGTCTTCCGAAGAGTTCCTCTGGCCACTGCCGGTACCCATCCAATCCTACCGTTCTTCTACATCTCGTAGCACCGTCCGGCCAGAGTCACACCTAGGGTTGACCAAGCCAGAGCCCATAATTGCTTGCGGCTGCACAGGTAAGCTTCCGGTCAATGGGGTATACATCCATCTCTTCGTGGCTGGGTGAAGCTTTCCGCAAGATGTCATGGCGCTTCTCCATGCATCCCGGCCAACCGCTGGTTTTCTCCAGGGTGCCCGTCAACCGTCCTCCACCCAGTAGTGAATTTTGAAGTCCATCTTGAGCTTGAAGTCATGGGGTTGTCATCATCTTGACTCTCACATCTCCCTTATGATTCACTCAACCAACCCCGTCTACGAGCATAGCAAAAATAAACTAATTCGTCCCGGGCCATGGTAACAAGGGGGATTGGTTTCATCCTACCTCATGATACTACTCAAGAACATAACTTCAAATTCTCCTACTGCATGCATGGTGGGGAGGTATAATTTCTAATGCAATAAAATCATAGGTATTGTAAAGGAAAAACATGATCAATTGACTTGCCTTGCTGACGATCTTCGAAAGCTAGGGACTCGTGGTAGCAAGCTTCGCACTCCGGAAATTCTACCGAGGCAAACAATATTCATATAAGCATAAGAGCATACAATCAATTAACATAACAGCATGCTAACATAACACACAAAACAATTGAACCAAAACCCAAAGAAAACTAGAAGAAATCCAAATCAATATTCTCACCACATCATACAACAACCAAGAAATAGTTTTACACAACAAAATTTTTCTTAACAGAACCTAAGCATGGGTTTTTGCTAATTAACAGAAGAGAAAACATCATGCAACTAGGAGCAAAAAGAATCACATCAAAAGCTATTATAGAACTCCTATTATGCCTATAACAATCCTAGCAAGGAAAAATAAAATAAAAACTTTATTTATTGTAAATAAAAGTTCATGTTCTAAAGTTACAGAAACTAACCTAACATAAACTATCACATAGGAAAATAAAATTATTTGCTAAATAAAACAATAGGAAAACAGTAGCTAGTTAAATAATTAAGAACCACATGATTTTGATTAAAACTATTTTTTATTAAATCTAAAATGCCCAAATAAATTCCTACGGTTAGGCAAGGTCAAAACAAAGTAGTGACAAAAGAATCACTAAAATAAAATAATCCTAACTCATTTTATAGCAGAATTACTAATCTGTCTAAATCTAAAATAAAACAATTTCTAATAATTTTAACATGACCAAACATATTTTCTACAGAAACTACAACAAATTTGCAAACTAACAAAAAAAGAATCAATTAAAAATATTAAGTAGATTAAAAGATATGGATTTTACAAAACTGAAACTATTCTGTAAAAAAACAGAAACGAAAATATTAACTAAAAGAAAAACGGTGCTAATGGGCCTATCTAACGCATCGGGCGTAATATAGCTAAAACGCACCTGCGGGATTAAATCGCTTCGGGCCGGTCTAAACTAAACCTAACTAAACCGGAATAAACCGGAACTAAAACCGGGTCTATTAAAAAAAACATACCCCTCCGCCAATCTAATCTACACCCTAGGATTTAGATCGAACGGCGGCGGGGGTCTCCGGTGGCTTACCATGGTGGCGACGCCGGCGATGGTCGACGGCGGCTCGGGCGACGACGGTGCGGGGGCTCCGGTGGTCGGGGACGACGGCGGAGACCTCCGGCGGGTGCGGCGGAGCAAGGGGGGCTCGATGGTCGACTCGGTGGAGCTCGGGGGGTTCGGAGGTGAGCGGTGGGGCGGCAATGGCGCGGCAATGGCGCGGCGGGGCACTCGGGCTCCGGCGACGGATTGAGGGCGAGAGCGAGGGGTTGGCGAGGGGGAAAACGGGGGAACGGGTCGAGGGGGGGTGGGGTTTATATAGGGGTCGACTTGGCGAGGCGATCGGGCGAGGATCCGGTTCCTTGGGATTCGTGAGCGGTGGGGTTGGCTTGGGCCAGGGGAAGAAGGAGACGGGGTGGGGTCGGGGTGTCGGTGAGAGAGGTGAGAGGCGGGTCGGTCGGGCGACCGAGGGGGAGGAGTTTCGGGGTGCGGCGCTGGGTCGGCTCGGTCGGGGCGGGTGGGCGGGTTGGCTCGGCTCACTGGTGGGCCGCCTGGTCTTTGGCTGGGCAGTTGGCTGGTGGCGCTGGGTCCCTTTTTCTATTTTTTTTTGAATTAGTGAGAGAGAGAAAATATATTTAATATATATATTTTATATAGGACATATATATATATATCAAAATGATTAGGGGAATATTCCCTATAATTTGAACATTTTTCCAGGGGCAAAACTCAAACTTTATAAAAAATCATTTTTTCTAAAATCCCAAATAAAATCAAAATTTGAATTCAAAATATTTGGCAAAGTTTTTCCTCTGATATTTTTGGAGTGTCATGTTTACTCCTCTCATACTTTTTCTCAAGTATTTATCAGGCACTGTTTGAAATAAATTCAACTGCCAAACTCAAATTCAAATTCCAACAACTCAAAATCTTCTGAAACTTCAAATGCCACTCAATTTCAAACAATATGCATAGATGCTTAGCTATAATTGTAAAACATTCCAAATGGAAAATTTGGGATGTTACACATCAATATCTTCTAACTCAGCAGGTGCAATTTCATGCTTAATTTCTTTATATAAATCATAAGGTATAACACTAGCACTAGCACCCATATCACATAGCCATGATAACAATGATCTCCTATTTTAACAGAAATAACAGGCACGCCTACCACAGGTCTATGTTTATCTTTAACGCTAGGTTTAGCAATTCTAGCAGATTCACCACAGAATTGAATAACATGCCCATCAATATTATCAGCCAAGAGATCTTTAACAATAGCAATATTAGGTTCTACTTTGACTTGCTCAGGAGGTGTATAAGTTCTAATATTGCTGTTACGAACAACAGTTGAAGTTTTAGCATGATCCTTTACTCTAACAGGGAAAGGTGGTTTCTCAACATAAGAAGTAGGAACAATAGGATCATTATAAGTGACAGTCTTTTCTTCAGCTTTAATAGGTGCAGCTACTTTTACTTCTATGGGAGGATGATATTTAAACCACTTCTCCTTAGGGAGATCAACATAAGTAGCAAAAGATTCACAGAAAGAAGCTACTATCTCAGAGTCAAGTCCATATTTAGTGCTAAACTTACGGAAAATATCGGTATCCATAAACGATTTAACACAATCGAACTTAGGTGTCATACCTGACTCCTTACCTTCGTCGAGGTCCCAATCTTCAGAGTTGCGTTTAATTTTATCCAATAAATTTCATTTAAATTCAATAGTCTTCATCATAAAAGAGCCAGCACAAGAAGTATCGAGCATGGTGCGATTGTTATCAGAAAGCCGAGCATAAAAATTCGGAAGAATTGTCACTCTTCAGAGCTCATGATTGGGGCATGAATATAACATTGATTTAAGCGTCCCCCAAGCTTGAGCGATGCTTTCTCCTTCGCGAGGCCAAAAATCTTATATTTACTAATCAGAGGCACCAACGAAGGCTCCACGCTAATCCTTGGAAATTAAGAAAATTATCCGTCCGATCAAAGTATTAACCGTTTACAGCCGTCAGATAAGGTTTTGGGAGTCCTAGCACAATGTCCCACGTCCTCTATGGAGAATTACTCCACAAATCGCTAAAAAGAAGAATTACTCCCGAGAAAACACCTTCCTCACGGGCAAAAACGAAAATAGATCGCCCTTGGAGACTCCTTGCCTCCGCCGCCATGGACGCATCCTGCACACCTGTAGCCCTATCCCCGTTCCTCCTACTCAGGTGCTCCTCCTCCTGTCCTTGCCCTACTCATCAAGCGGCAATCAACTTCAACGATCCAGCCAGTCTCTCACTGGTTCCTGCCTCTGCGATCTTTGAATCACCACTGCCCTACCCGCTGGAATCTTCTTGGCTGAGGAGGAGGTCGTTCCAACCTCTGCTTCTGTGTGTAACTATAACCTGAATCCAATGCTGTGGAGAAGGCGGTGAATTGAAGGAAGTTTGTTTCAGATCGGACAACTGCTATTGTTGTTGAAGCTGCAAAATTGAGGAACTATGGTAGACTGATTGAAACTCTTAAGATTTGGTTTTTCAGGATTTTTATTTTTCAGTCTACTTCTCTCTCTTTCTTCCAAGCAAAAACTACGGGTTTGTCTACAACTTAGATCTGTTCTATAATTTTATGATCACCCATTGATTCAATATATGATATGGTCATCTTAGAAGAATAAACTATATTCTATTATGGTGGAATTTCTCTAATCGTTCAGTTACAGATTGGTGGGTATATCTCCATTCAGGAGGTCAAGAAGGTTGCGCCTTAACAACATTTATTTGAAGCAACACAGGAGAACGGACACACATATTTTGTCTGCTTGGTTAGTTTTAATGCCGTACCTTTGTTAAATTGATGTACTAAATAATTAAGACTATATAAGAGTTGATTTTTGTACAATTATGCATCTGTTGTATGGAGCTGGTACTTATAGTTAGTAAGAGATCTTATGTAATTAAGATCTGATCCAGTAACACTAATAAACTTCCTAGAAATTTCTGTGTGCTGACTGAATCCATGTATAAACTGTATGCTGCTGTAGCTCATTTATATGTTAGACAGAGCAGACAAAGTTCAGTCTCCATTTTTTTCCTTAAACAGAAAATAGGCTTGCATACATGTATTTCCATTATCATTTAGTAGGATATATAGGTCGACTGTTCCTCTCTTTCATCTCTAATTTTGTACAGAACATCGTGAAAGATAGTAACTTCCTTCAAACATTATAGAACGGTCATGTTATCTTTGTATACTTTCATGCCATTATCAAGCAGGCTCATGATCTACTAATTCTTTTGGTATGAAAACTAATGGTATGTGCAAAAGATATATGTATGAATATCATGGTTTGATGTGATGCTTCTCCCTGCATACAAGCTATCATAGTCATATGACGTTATACAATATATTTACCTTTAATGTCCTGTCTTACGGCTGATTGCAACTTTGTTCTTCATTAGTTTATATCTATATTTTCAAAAAAGTAGCTGCTGTACCTGATACTTCGTTCCTAACATGGCTATCCTGTCCGGATTTGGTTTTGTGGCACATTACCAAGGTAACTAATCTATGGGACCCAAGTTTATCTTTCAAGTAGATTCCTTATCTTTTAACAATGCATTCAGATTCTACTACATATATGTGTTAATTAATGCACTTTCTTATCTCAGCCCAGCTACTCCAAACTTAAGCTTCCTTATTCCAAGGTAGCGACAAATTTTTTTTACATCCGCTAAAATCAATATCTTTGTCAAAAATGAAAGGGAACCACTTTATCTTTGTAATAATAAATAAGAAGTGCAGATCAATTAGCCGTAGTTGTGTAACAAAGTTCAGGTCACAGAAGCATGCTAGACAGAGACGCAGAGGGGTGTGCTTACGGATGACAGGTAGTCCCATGTTAGTAATTTTTTCTTTTGACATATCGCACAGCCTCTCTTGCTAGCTCCAATCATTCAATTTATTATCATATCCACCACAATGTTATTCTCTACTCTCCTAATTTGCCGGCCAGAAGAAACTATAGTTGAACTATAGTATGTAGATGAATGAAAGCAATACACCTGAAGTGTAAGAAACCAGACGAGCTAAGAATCTTAATTACTGGCTTTGTATAGCTTGATCTTGCAGCAGTGTTGAATCCCTGCATGTCTATTTTCAGTATAGAAATTATTAAGTTTCTGCTTCTGAAGTTTGATTTCAAAATAGACTATGAAAGGGTTGTGTACTACAATTTTGAGCAGCTTGAAACTATTTCTCTCTCTTTATGTGTCACAGTTCTATACAATTAGCAAAATAGATACTTTTTTCTTCAGATATTATGTGAAATGACCGAGAGGTAACAGTCGCAGCTACCATAGATTAAGAGTTTGAAACAAACTGATGTTATTGGACCAATCAAGGTAGATGGGATCTAATATCGCCTGTAATGTTATCTTCTTTATATTAGCACAACGCCCACACACCTCCGACACATCCATGGAAAATTGAGGCCAGAGAAACTGAAGAGGAGGTTCATATTATAGTAAGTAATGCCCTTTTTTGAGGTAAAATATATAACACAATATTTGATATAGTCTCATTCTCATCTCCTTGGATAGTAGTAATGTGGTATGACTTTTTCTCCGATTGGAACTCTTAGATTGTGGGAAAAATATATATTGTATTGGACTTGACATATAGCTTTGTTATTTCTGAACACTATGGTAACTCCCTAATTTGACCATTTGTAGGGTGTTAGAGCGTCCATTAATCAACAACAACACAATTATTCTTCCACGTCATCCTGCAATTGCTATTTTCGATTGCGTCGGTCATGCTAAAATGTGAGAAACAAGTTAACATATTTCATGTAAATGCAAACATAACTATCATTTAACTTAGGACGAAGTTTATATTTGTCAATATTAATTTATCTAGGACCTAGGATCCTGCTTTAGTAGTGTGTGCTACCAACATATCTTCAATTTGTGTTCTGTGTAAACTATTTTGTCACTTACATCTATTGCAAGTTATATTTGTATTATGTAACAATGTAAGTTAATGTACTTTCCACATTTGCAGGTCAAAAAACCATAAATAAACGTGTATTGTTATTCAAATGTCTTTCCAGTTTCAAACTACTTTTTCTATGTGCGGGTTCAACTGTTCAAAGCATAAGAATAACATTGCTTTTGGTTATAGATGGATATGTGTGTCCATATCCTCCAACAAAGTACGAGAACAAATATTGTTCTTGGACAATGTTGCACTATAACTGCAAAATACGTTTGTACATGTGTAATCCCAGTGTATCTCTCACAATTTGCTGATTGTTGTGTGTCACTGCACTTGCTGCACACGTGTACATACTATAGGCCCATATTACTTCCACATGTTAATCGGAGTTCTCTTAGAGTCATTATTGGTTGGTAAATTGTTTTCATTATTTTTTGATAAAACTATATAAGCTAGATGAAAAGACTCTCATGTATGGATTTCGTTGTTGGCTGGATGCCGAATGTTCATAAGCTTCTACTTTGGATCACTTCGTATAACGTTACCTGATGAAAAATCGTGATAAGGCCGCCGATTCAAAACTAAGGATTTCAAACTCCAGAAGAAATAACTAAAGGTTTCAGCCTATGGGTCGTTGCCTCCTTTTCTCCACTCTAATGCATATTTCCACTTTACGTCAAATACAACATTCTCTATTTTGCTCAGTTGCCAGAGACAAAGTTTATCTTGAACCAGATGTATATATGTAAATTTTGAATTATCCTCACAAATCTAAAGTCGCCCAATACGAAACTGAGAAAAACGGTACTGCATTACTTTGTATGGTTGTCAAGGAAACTATATCCATGTGCATGATATTCATCCTTTGATGGAGCGGAAAAAGCAGCTTATAAAAATAAGACACATTTCTTAATGTTGTAGTACTATTAGCTACATACATGTTTTTGCATATTAGACCGTGCGGATGCACGGGTTCATGACTAGTTATATATATAATTGCGATCACGATGAACAAGATGCATAGGGTAATACTTTTGATGAAATTCCAATTTCAGTCTTTTATAGTTCCATGATCTCGTATCATCACATAGCCTATACCATGTCAATGTGTCTCCCTTCAAAGATAAAGGGAAGACCTTCTTCTTAACAACATCATCGGGTATACCTGCAAGCTTAAATAGTCCACAAACTTCATCCACATAGAGTAGATGTTCATCAGGATGCTTTGTTCCATCTCCTGTAAAAGTATTAGCTAGCAGTTTTTCCATCATACCCGAAGGAACTTCAAAAGAAGTTTCATTTTCAATAGGTTCAGTAGGTTGAGGAGCAACTCTTTGCTCTCTTGGACGGGTGAAGATACCCGAACAAGCCCTCGAGAATTACTTTCCATAGTAACAAGTGACAGAAAATTTCAGCACACTATAAATTTTTTCCTTACCAAATTCCACCTACCAAAGGCGCTACACTCCACAACGGCGCGAGAAAAGAGTCTTGATGACCCACAAGTATAGGGGATCTATCGTAGTCCTTTCGATAAGTAAGAGTGTCGAACCCAACGAGGAGCAGAAGGAAATGATAAGCGGTTTTCAGCAAGGTATTCTCTGCAAGTACTGAAATAAGTGGTAACAGATAGTTTTGTGATAAGATAAATTGTAACGAGCAACAAGTAACAAGAGTAAATAAAGTGCAGCAAGGTGGCCCAATCCTTTTTGTAGCAAAGGACAAACCTGGACAAACTCTTATAATAGGAAAAGCGCTCCCGAGGACACATGGGAATATCGTCAAGCTAGTTTTCATCACGTTCATATGATACACGTTCGGTACTTTGATAATTTGATATGTGGGTGGATCGGTGCTTGGGTGCTGTTCTTACTTGAACAAGCATCCCACTTATGACTAACCTCTATTGCAAGCATCCGCAACTACAACAAAAGTATTAAGGTAAACCTAACCATAGCATGAAACATATGGATCCAAATCAGCCCCTTACGAAGCAACGCATAAACTAGGGTTTAAGCTTCTGTCACTCTAGCAACCCATCATCTACTTATTACTTCCCAATGCCTTTCTCTAGACCCAAATAATGGTGAAGTGTTATGTAGTTGACGTTCACATAACACCACTAGAGGCTAGACAACATACATCTCATCAAAATATCGAACGAATACCAAATTCACATGACTATTAATAGCAAGACTTCTCCCTTGTCCTCAGGAACAAACGTAACTACTCACAAAGCATATTCATGTTCATAATCAGAGGGGTAATAATATGCATAAAGGATCTGAACATATGATCTTCCACCAAATAAACCAACTAGCATCAACTACAAGGAGTAATCAACACTACTAGCAACCTACTAGCACCAATCCCGGACTTGGAGACAAGAATTGGATACAAGAGATGAACTAGGGTTTGGAGATGAGATGGTGCTGGTGAAGATGTTGATGGAGATTGCCCTCTCCCGATGAGAGGAGCGTTGGTGATGATGATGACGATAACTTCCCCCTCCCGAAGGGAAGTGTCCCCGGCAGCACAGCTCTGCCGGAGCCCTAGATTGGTTCCGCCAAGGTTCCGCCTCGTGGCGGCGGAGTCTCGTCCCGAAAGTTTGCTTAATGTTTTTTTCTCATCGAGAGACTTCATATAGGAGAAGATGGGCATAGGAGAGCCACCAGGGGGCCCACGAGGTAGAGGGGCGCGCCCCAGGGGGGGCGCGCCCCCACCCTCGTGAGCAGGGTGTGGGCCCCCTGGCCTTCATCTTTGGCGATGATTTTTCTTTATTTATTTTAAGATATTCCGTGGAGTTTCAGGACTTTTGGAGTTGCACAGAATAGGTCTCCAATATTTGCTCCTTTTCCAGTCCAGAATTCTAGCCGCCGGCATTCTTCCTCTTCATGTAAACCTTGTAAAATAAGAGAGAATAGCCATAAGTATTGTAACATAATGTGAAATAACAACCCATAATGCGATAAATATCGATATAAAAGCATGATGCAAAATGGACGTATCAGCAGACAATTCTCCTTCATCAGAATCCATCTCCTTGTCGATGTACGCCTTGGCCTTGCGCGAATTATTCTTGCGATTGGAGGAGGACTTGGAGGGATTCCTTGATGAAGATTTTGAAGTGGAGCTGTCCTTCTTCTTGAAGAATTTCTTCGTTTTCTTCTCTTCATCAGAGTCGTAGTTCTTTCTCTTGCTTTTGCCTCGATAGTTGCCAGAATCATATCTTCCACTTGCACGGATTTTAGCTTCCCAGAGAGGGCAATCCGAAATGAAGTGTCCAGGCTTTTTGCACCTGAAGCAGGTGTATTCTCCCGTAGGCTTTGATGACGATTTTGAACCGCCAGAATTGCTCGAACCTTTCTTCTGGAACTGGCTCTTCCTGTGAAGACGCTGGAATCTTTTCGTGATTAGTGTGAGATCTTTGCTGAGCCTTTCTGGGTCATCTGAATCTTCTTCGGCATTTCCATCGGAGGACGAATCAGCCTCAACCTTGAGAGCATGATTTTTGCATTGCCTTGAGCCATACAGATCTCTCTTCTCTTCTTCTTGTTCCTCGTGGATATTCAGTCTTTCCATGATATCAGCAGAGTCGAGGGATTTGAAATCAGCTCATTCACGAATCATCAAGACAAGTGTGTCGAATGAACTGTCAAGCAATCAGAGCAGTTTCTTCACAACTTCATGGTCAGTGATTCTTTTTGCGCTGAGACCTTGAGGCTCATTTGCTATGTCACTCAAACGGTCGAACGTTTGCTGACATCTTTCATTCTCAATGCGTTTGAATCAATTGAATTTTTCTCAAAGAGTGTCAATCCGAGCTTCTTTATGAGTTGAAATACCTTCATTAATCTTCTTGATGACGTCCCACAATTCCTTCGCAGTTTCACACTAGCGATAGCGAAGAAATTGCGCACGAGAGAGATGGCCACCAATTTCATCTTTGGCTTGCGCATCCATCTGAATGAGTTTTTTCTCCTCATCAGTGGGGGCTTGAGGTATAGCAACTGTGAATCCAACTTGCACCACATTCCACATATCATCATCGATCGCTCCGTGAGATCTTCATCTTCTCCTTCCAGAAGGGATAGTCAGTCCCATCGAATATGGCAATCTTGAGATGTGACTAGCTCATTGAAGACATACTTAAACTCCAAAGTCGTTAGACTAAAATGAGCAGAGTCAAGGAGTACCTCGCTCTGATACCAGTTGTAAGAACGAAGTACGTCTACCAGAGGGGGGGTGAACGGGAGTTTTAAATTTTCTTTGGAAAACTCAAAACTCTCAGAACCCAGCAGCGGAAACAAAAGAAAAACAAACTACAATGAGCTAAAACTAAGGTTTACATGACATCGAAACAAATCACATGATGGAAAACATGGGTAACAGAGATAACCAGTGGTGCTCGATGGCGACAGGGTATTTGTTCCACCAGTTCATCCTTCTACACAAGGACTACGTCTGGTTGGAGGGGCTGTGACTTAACACGGAAGATAAACTCTATTCACCCTATTCTCCTCGACAATCGATTCGTCATCCGATGCAGATTACTCGTGGTAGATACTTGAGGCGATCTCCAAACCTCCACAGACTTCTTCTTTGAGAACCACAATGACTCTTGGTCTCTGAAGAAATCCACACCTAACCGTCTAGAGGGTTTGCAACTCTCAAGAGTAATAGGCAGAGTGTACTGGACTTAGATGCGAGTGATGTTGAACCACTATCTAATTATTTGGCTCTAGGAGTTTTCTCTCGGTGGATTTAAACTCAAATCACTCAAAGAGGGGGTTGCTCAACAATCTTCTCAGAATCAAATGGAGCAGCCACCGGACAAAGCCGGCACAGGGTGGCTATTTATAGCCTCAGCCTTCCTAGATGGGAAATGACCATTTTGGACACGCGGTCCAGCCAATGGCCTACCGACACGTTCATAACGGTCAGATTTTGGAGCAACGATAACATTACTTGAGGAACAAGTAATGCTAACTCCTCGATCTGAGACAAATCTCTCGCAGCGAAGAAGATCACAGTCTCTTGCTGACAAGTATTTGCTCGGAACACAAATGGATTTCTTCACAACTTTCATAGGACTTGGGTTTAGCATCAGAGAGTCAAAGTTTCGAACGCTACACCCCTCTTAATAGTACGGTGGTCCCATGACTCAATAAAGACAAGAAGAACAACAAAACAAATGCTACGTTTTCACTTTGTCTTCATTCTCCTCAGACGCGGTCAATTTCCTTGGACAGACACCGAACCAATTGCTTGAACTTCAGCAATTTTTAGGGACCACTCTTGTTAATATCATCTTCGATGATAACCTTCACTGCAACGCAGGGAGATTATCTTCGTCGTTTGCATCAAAACTCCTCGATATCTCAGGGACATGTTACTCTGTGTGCACTGGCAAACACATAAGTCCCATACTATTTATGTCAACAAACTCCAAAACATAAGGGGCCTATCATTGCACCAACAAATATCATTTAAAATGTTTGTAGTGTTGCCAAAAAGTAAACGTTGCTGGTCTCTTCTTAAGATTATAGGATTTGAGTTACAGTATTCTCGGAGTTTTCTTTTCCTATTTTTTCATGTATGTGTGTTCTTTATTAAATTAATTGCTAAATTCAAACACAGCGACTTACTGTAAATGTTCTTTAAATTTAATTAAATGACACATATATTTACACATAATACAACTAGCAGTGTTCACATTTCGACCACATGCTACCAAGGTTGCGTTACTAGCGACGTTTCTTTCAAGTGCACGCTGCTAGAAGTTTCTGGCTGGTATGCACGCATGGTGCACCTTACTAGCTGCGTTCGCTCAACTCCGACGTTGCTAGTTTCCTATTATCAACGGCGCTTCCATCTGCCATGAGCACTGCTAGTATTTTTCCAAGTTAGTTGTCGTGTGCGCTTTTCAGCACATGTCGTTAATGTAGAATTGTATTGAATAATTGTTGATACAATATTATGCGGTACAAGAAGTATATATAAGAGCCAAGTCGCACCTGACCTAGCCTTATTACAATCCGAGTAGGAGTCTTAATCCTATTACAAGTTGTATTCTAACTTCCCCCGTAGTGTCAACGGTAGGCTCGACGGCGTTGAGACTGAAACGAATGTCTTGAAATGGAGTAGTCGCCAGGTCTTTAGTAAAGATATCAGCGAACTGAGCAGAAGTAGGCACATGAAGAACGCGAACTTGACCGAGAGCCACCTTCTCTCGAACAAAATGAATGTCGATCTCAATATGCTTGGTGCGACGGTGTTGAACCGGATTCCCTGACATGTAGACAGCTAAAATATTATCACAGTAAATAATGGTAGCTTGCTCAATAGGACGGTGCAGCTCCGACAGCAACTGGCGCAACCAAATCATTTCAGCAACCGCATGAGCCACAGCGCGGTACTCAGCTTCAGCAGACGAGCGGGAGACCGTAACCTGCCTTTTCGAAGACCAAGAAACCAAATTGTTACCAAGAAAAACACAAAATTCGGATGTGGACCTACGAGTATCTGGACAACCAGCCCAGTCTACATCAGAGTAAGCTGTCAAGGAGGTGGGAGAGGAGTTGTTGATATGAAGACCTAAGTCTAGTGTGCCTTTGAGATACCGAAGAATATGTTTGACATGATTGTAGTGTGGAATACGAGGATCGTGCATGTATAAACAAACTTATTGGACAGCAAAAGAAATTTCAGGACAAGTGAGAGTGAGATACTGAAGTGCACCGGTAAGACTACGATAAAGAGAAGGATCAGAGAAAGGATCACCGTCGGCAGAGAGTTTGGAACCTGTATCAATAGGGGTACGGGAAGTTTGACAATCAAGCATATCATCACGAGAAAGAAGATCCAGAGTGTACTGACGTTGAGACAAGAAAAGACCAGAGGAGTTATGGATAACAGCAATACCTAAGAAGTGGTGAAGAAGACCTAAATCTGTCATAGAGAATTCGTGGCGAAGAAGAGAGATAATATGATCTAAAAATTGTTGTGAGGAAGCTGTGAGAATAATATCATCAACATATAAAAGTGAAGGAAATATGCCCTAGAGGCAATAATAAAGTTATTATCTATTTCCTTATATCATGATAAATGTTTATTATTCATGCTAGAATTGTATTAACAGGAAACATAATACATGTGTGAATACATAAACAAACAGTATGTCACTAGTATGCCTCTACTTGACTAGCTCGTTAATCGAAGATGGTTATGTTTCCTAACCATAGACATGAGTTGTCATTTGATTAACGGGATCACATCATTAGGAGAATGATGTGATTGACTTGACCCATTCCGTTAACCGCACTTGATCGTTTAGTATGTTGCTTTTGCTTTCTTCATGACTTATACAAAGTTCTGCTACTATGAGATTATGCAACTCCGTTTACGGAGGAACACTTTGTGTGCTACCAAACATCCTGGCGTAATCGGGTGATTATAAAGGTACTCTGGTGTCTCCAAAAGTATATGTTGAGTTGGCATAATTGAGATTAGGTTTTGTCACTCCGATTGTCGGAGAGGTATCTCTGGGCCTTCTCGGTAATACTCATCACCTAAGCCTTGCAAGCATTGTAACTAATGAGTTAGTTATGAAATGATGTATTACTGAGCGAGTAAAGAGACTTGCGGTAACGAGATTGAACTAGGTATTGGATACCGACGATCGAATCTCGGGCAAGTAACATACCGATGACAAAAGGAACAACGTATGTTGTTATGCGGTTTGACCGATAAGGATCTTCAGAGAATATGTAGGAACCAATATGAACATCCAGGTTCCGCTATTGGTTATTGACCGAGAATAGTTCTAGGTCATGTCTACATAGTTCTCGAACCCGTAGGGTCCGCACGCTAACGTTACGATGACAGTTTATTATGAGTTTATAAGTTTTGATGTACGAAGTTTGTTGAGTCCGGATGTGATCACGGACATGACGAGGAGAGTCGAAATGGTCGAGACATAAAGATCGATATATTGGAAGCCTATGTTTGGACTTGAAAGGTTCGGATGAAATCGATTTTACGGAACACCGGAGGGTTACGGAACCTCCCGGGGTCAATGGGCCTTGATGGGCCATAAGGGAGAAGAGGAGGGCGGCCGGGGCAGGCACGCCCCCCCCTAGTCTGAATAGGACAAGGAGAGGGGGCTGCGGCGCCCCCCTTCCTCTTCCCCTCCCCAAGTCCTAATCCAACTAGGAAGGGGGAGTCCTACTCCCGGTGGGAGTAGGACTCCTCCGGCGTGCCTCCTCCTAGGGCCGGCCGCACCCCTTGCTCCTTTATATCTGAGGCGGGGGCACCCCATGACACACAAGTTGATCTACGGATCGTTCCTTAGCCGTGTGCGGTGCCCCCTCCACCATATTCCACTTCGGTCATATCGTCGCGGAGCTTAGGCGAAGCCCTGCGCCGGTAGAGTCATATCGTTGCGGAGCTTAGGCGAAGCCCTGCGTCGGTGGAGCATCATCATCGTCACCACGCCGTCATGCTGACGGAACTCATCCCCGACGCTTTGCTGGATCGGAGCCCGGGGATCGTCATCGAGCTGAACGTGTGCTGAACTCGGAGGTGCCGTGCGTTCGGTACTTGGATCGGTCGGATCGTGAAGACGTACTACTACATCAACTGCGTTGTTATAACGCTTCCGCTTACGGTCTACGAGGGTACGTGGACATACACTCTCCCCTCTCGTTGCTATGCCATCACCATGATCTTGCGTGTGCGAGGAAATTTTGAAATTACTCGTTCCCCAACAGTGGCATCCGAGCCTCGTTTTATGCGTTGATGTCATATGCACGAGTAGAACACAAGTGAGTTGTGGGCGATATAAGTCATACTGCTTACCAGCATGTCATACTTTGGTTCGGCGGTATTGTGAGATGAAGCGGCCCGGACCGACATTACGCGTACGCTTACGCGAGACTGGTTTCACCGCTTCGAGCACTCGTTGCTTAAAGGTGACCGGCGGGTGTCTGTTTCTCTCACTTTAGTTGGACCGAGTGTGGCTACGCCCGGTCCTTGCGAAGGTTAAAACAGCACCAACTTGACAAACTATCGTTGTGGTTTTGATGCGTAGGTAAGAACGGTTCTTGCTCAGCCCTTAGCAGCCACGTAAAACTTGCAACAACAAAGTAGAGGACGTCTAACTTGTTTTTGCAGGGCATGTTGTGATGTGATATGGTCAAGACGTGATGCTATATTTTATTGTATGAGATGATCATGTTTTGTAACCGAAGTTATCGGCAACTGGCAGGAGCCATATGGTTGTCGCTTTATTGTATGAAATGCAAAAGCCATGTAATTGCTTTACTTTATCACTAAGCAGTAGCGATAGTCGTAGAAGCAATAGTTGGCGAGACGACAACGATGCTACGATGGAGATCAAGGTGTCGCGCCGGTGACAATGGTGCTCATAACGGTGCTTCGGAGATAGAGATCACAAGCACAAGATGATGATGGCCATATCATATCACTTATATTGATTGCATGTAATGTTTATCCTTTATGCATCTTATCTTGCTTTGATTGACGGTAGCATTATAAGATGATCTCTCACTAAAAATTATCAAGAAGTGTTCTCCCGAGTATGCACCGTTGCTAAAAGTTCAGTAGTGCCCGGACACCACGTGATGATCGGGTGTGATAAGCTCACGTCCATCTACAACGGTGCAAGCCAGTTTTGCACACGCAGAATACTCAAGTTAAACTTGACGAGCCTAGCATATGCAGATATGGCCTCGAAACACGGAGACCGAAGGTCGGCGTGAATCATATAGTAGATATGATCAACATAGTGATGTTCACCATTGAAAACTACTCCATCTCACGTGATGATCGGTTATGGTTTAGTTGATTTGGATCACGTAATCACTTAGATGACTAGAGATGTCTGTCTAAGTGGGAGTTTTTAATATGATTAATTGAACTTAAATTTATCATGAACTTAGTACTGATAGTATTTTGCTTGTCTATGTTTCTTTGTAGATAGATGGCTCGTCTTTGTTGTTCCGTTGAATTTTAATGCGTTCCTTGAGAAAGCAAAGTTGAAAGATGATGGTAGCAATTACACGGACTGGGTTCAGAATTTGAGGATTATCCTCATTGCTGCATGAAGAATTACGCCCCGAAGCACCGCTGGGTGCCGTGCCTGCAGAGAGCAACGCCGAAGTTGTGAACGTCTGGCGAGCAAAGCGATGACTACTCCATAGTTCAATGTGCCATGCTTTACGGCTTAGAACGGGTCTTCAACGACGTTTTGAGCGTCATGGGGCATATGAGATGTTCCAGAGTTGAAGTTAATATTTCAAGCAAATGCCCGGATTGAGAGATATGAAGTCTCCAATAAGTTCTATAGCTGCAAGATGGAGGAGAATAGTTCGTCGGTGAGCACATACTCAAAATGTCCAGGTATAATAATCACTTGATTCAAGCGGGAGTTAATCTTCCGGATGATAGTGTCATTGATGAATTCTCGATCATCGCCACCAAGCTACAAGAGCTTCGTGATGAACTATAATATGCAAGGGATGACTAAGACAATTCTGAGCTCTTCGCAATGCTAAAAGCCATGGAGGTAGAAATCAAGAAAGAGCATCAAGTGTTGATGGTCAGCAAGACCACTAGTTTCAAGAAAAGGGCAAAGGAAGAAGAAGGAAACTTCAAAAGAACAGCAAGAAAGTTGTTGCTCAAGAGAAGAAACCCAAGTCTGGACCTAAGCCTGAAGGCGAGTGTTTTATTGCAAGCGATCGACCTTTGGAAGCGGAACTGCCCCAAGTATTTGGCGGATAAGAAGGATGGCAAGGTGAACAAAGGTATATGTGATATACATGTTATTGATGTGTACCTTACTAGAGCTCGTAGTAGCACTGGTATTTGATCTGGTTCATTGCTAATATTTGCAACTCAAACAGGGACTATGGAATAGGCGAGCACCGCAAAGGACGAGGTGACGATGCGCGTGGGAAACGGTTCCAAAGTCAATGTGATCGCGGTCGGCACGCTACCTCTACATCTACCTTGGGATTAGTTTTAGACCTAAATAATTGTTATTTGGTGCCGGCGTTGAGCATGAACATTATATCTGGATCTTGTTTAATGCGAGACGGTTATTCACTTAAATCAGAGAATAATGGTTGTTCTATTTATATGAGTAATATCTTTTATGGTCATGCACCCTTGAAGAATGGTCTATTCTTGTTGAATCTCGACAGTAGTGATACACATATTCATAATGTCGAAGCCAAAAGATGCAGAGTTGATAATGATAGTGCAACTTATTTGTGGCACTTGCCGTTTAGGTCATATCGATTGTAAACGCATGAAGAAACTCCATACGGATGGACTTTTGGAATCACTTGATTATGAATCACTTGGTACTTGCGAACCGTGCCTCATGGGCAAGATGACTAAAACACCGTTCTCCGGTTGTATAGAGAGCAACAGATTTGTTGGAAATCATACATACAGATGTATGTGGTCCGATGAATGTTGAAGCTCGTGGCGGATATCGTTATTTTCTCACCTTCACAGATGATTTAAGCGATACGGGTATATCTACTTAATGAAGCATAAATCTGAAACATTTGAAAAGTTCAAAGAATTTCAGAGTGAAGTTGAAAATCATCGTAACAAGAAAATAAAGTTTCTACGATCTGATCGTGGAGGAGAATATTTGAGTTACGAGTTTGGTCTACATTTGAAGCAATGCGGAATAGTTTCGCAACTCACGCCACCGGGAACACCACAGCGTAATGGTGTGTCCGAACGTCGAATCGTACTTTACTAGATATGGTGCGATCTATGATGTCTATTTCGATTTACCGCTATCGCTTTGGGGTTATGCTTTAGAGACGGCCGCATTCACGTTAAATAGGACACCGTCAAAATCCGTTGAGACGACACCTTATGAACTATGGTTTGGCAAGAAACCAAAGTTGTCGCTTCGAAAGTTTGGGGTTGCGATGCTTATGTGAAAAACTTCAACCTGATAAGCTTGAACCCAAATCGAGAAATGTGTCTTCATAGGATACCCAAAGGAGACAATTGGGTATACCTTCTATCACAGATCCGAAGGCAAGACATTCGTTGCTAAGAATGGATCCTTTCTAGAGAAGGAGTTTCTCTCGAAAGAAGTGAGTGGGAGGAAAGTAGAACTTGATGAGGTAACAGTACCAGCTCCCTTATTGGAAAGTAGTTCATCACGTAAATCGGTTTCGTGACACCTACACCGATTAGCGAGGAAGATAATGATAATGATCATGAAACTTCAGATCAAGTTGTTCTTGAACTCAGAGATCAACCGAATAAAATCCGCATCGAGTGGTACGGTAATCCTATTTCGAAGTCATGCTACTAGATCATGGTGAACCTACGAACTATGAAGAAGCGATGGTGAGCCCAGATTCGCAAAATGGCTTGAAGCCATGAAATCGAGATGGGATCCATGTATGAGAACAAAGTATGGACTTTGGTTGACTTGCACGATGATCGGCAAGCAATAGAGAATAAATGGATTTTTAAGAAGAAGACTGACGATGACCGTAATATTACTGTTTACAAAGCTCGACTTGTTGCAAAAGGTTTTCGACAAGTTCAAGGAGTTGACTACGATGAGACCTTCTCACCCGTAGCGATGCTTAAGTCTGTCCGAATCATGTTAGCAATCGCCGCATTTTATGATTATGAAATATGGCGATGGATGTCAAAACTGCATTTCTGAATGGATTTACGGAAGAAGAGTTGTATATGATGCAACCGGAAGGTTTTGTCGATCCTAAAGGAGCTAACAAAGTGTGCAAGCTCCAACGATCAATCTATGGTGCAGTGCAAGCCTCTCGGAGTTGGAATAAACGCTTTGATAGTGTGATCAAAGCATATGGTTTTATCAGACTTTTGGAGAAGCCTTGATTTACAAGAAAGTGAGTGGGAGCTCAGTAGCATTTCTAATATTATATGTGGACGACATATTGTTAATTGGAAATGATATAGAATTTCTGGATAGCATAAAAGGATACTTGAATAAAAGTTTTTCAATGAAGGACCTCGGTGAAGCTGCTTACATATTGGGCATCAAGATCTATAGAGATAGATCAAGACGCTTAATTGGACTTTCACAAAGCACATACCTTGATAAAGTTTTGAAAAAGTTCAAAATGGATCGAGCAAAGAAAGGATTTTTACTGTATTACAAGGTGTGAAATTGAGTCGACTCAATGTCCCACCACAGCAGAAGATAGAGAGAAAATGAAAATGTTCCTATGCTTCAGCCATAGGCTCTATCATGTATGCAATGTCTGTGTACCGGACCGACGTATGCTTAGCAATAAGCTTGGCAGGAAGGTACCAAAGTAATCCAGAGTGGATCATTGGACAGCGGTCAAGAACATCCTGAAATACCTGAAAGGACTAAGGATATGTTTCTCGTGTATGGAGGTGACAAAGAGCTAGTCGTAAAGGGATATGTCTAAATCGCAAACCGGATACGTATTTTTATTAAACGGTGGAGCTGTAAGTTGGTGCAGTTCTAAACAAAGCGTCGTGGCGGGATCTACATGTGAAGCGGAGTACATAGCTGCTTCAGAAGCAGCAAATGAAGGAGTCTGGATGAAGGAGTTCATTTCGGATCTAGGTGTTATACCTAGTGCATCGGGACCAATGAAGATCTTTCGTGACAATCTTGGTGCAATTGCCTTGGCAAAGGAATCCAGATTTCACAAGAGGACCAAGCACATCAAGAGACGCTTCAATTCCATTCGGGACCAAGTCCAAGTGGGAGACATAGAGATTTGCAAGATACATACGGATCTGAATGTTGCGACCGTTGACTAAGCCTCTCTCACGAGCAAAACATGATCAGCACCAAGACTCCATGGGTGTGAGAATCATTCTTGTGTAATCTAGATTATTGACTCTAGTGCAAGTGGGAGATCAAGGAAATATGCCCTAGAGGCAATAATAAAGTTATTATCTATTTCCTTATATCATGATAAATGTTTATTATTCATGCTAGAATTGTATTAACAGGAAACATAATACAAGTGTGAGTACATAAACAAACAGTATGTCACTAGTATGCCTCTACTTGACTAGCTCGTTAATCGAAGATGGTTATATTTCTAACCATAGACATGAGTTGTCAATTGATTAACGGGATCACATCATTAGGAGAATGATGTGATTGACTTGACCCATTCCGTTAGCTTAGCACTTGATCGTTTAGTATGTTGCTTTTGCTTTCTTCATGACTTATACAAAGTTCCTGCTACTATGAGATTATGCAACTCCCGTTTACCGGAGGAACACTTTGTGTGCTACCAAACGTCCACAACGAATCGGGTGATTATATAAAAGTACTCTCTGGTGTCTCCAAAAGTATATGTTGAGTTGGCATAATTCGAGATTAGGTTTTGTCACTCCGATTGTCGGAGAGGTATCTCTGGGCCTTCTCGGTAATACTCATCACCTAAGCCTTGCAAGCATTGTAACTAATGAGTTAGTTATGAAATGATGTATTACAGAACGAGTAAAGAGACTTGCCGGTAACGAGATTGAACTAGGTATTGGATACCGACGATCGAATCTCGGGCAAGTAACATACCGATGACAAAAGGGAACAACGTATGTTGTTATGCGGTTTGACCGATAAGGATCTTCGTAGAATATGTAGGAACCAATATGAACATCCAGGTTCCGCTATTGGTTATTGACCGAGAATAGTTCTAGGTCATGTCTACATAGTTCTCGAACCCGTAGGGTCCGCACGCTAACGTTACGATGATGAGTTTATTATGAGTTTATAAGTTTTGATGTACCGAAGTTTGTTGAGTCCGGATGTGATCACGGACATGACGAGGAGTCTCAAATGGTCGAGACATAAAGATCGATATATTGGAAGCCTATGTTTGGACTTGAAAGGTTAGGATGAAATCGATTTTACTAGAACACCGGGGTTACGGAACCCTCCAGGAAGGGGTCAATGGGCCTTGGTGGGCCATAAGGGAGAAGAGGAGGGCCGACCGGGGCAGGCCGCGCGCCTCCCCTAGTCCGAATAGGACAGGAGAGCGGGCGGCGCCCCCTTCCTCTTCCCTCCCCAAGTCCTAATCCAACTAGGAGGGGGGAGTCCTACTCGGTGGGAGTAGGACTCCTCCGCAAGGCCTCCTAGGGCCGGCCGCACCCCTTGCTCCTTTATATACTGGGCATGGGTGTATGCGCCCCGATGCGGCTATATCTCCCACGTGTCGAGGCACGACTTAGAGGCATAACCGCATTGAAAGCAATGTCGCAAGTGAGGTAATCTTCACACAACCCATGTAATAATTAAGGAAAGAAACATAGTTGGCTTACAATCGCCACGCCACACAAGACATAATTAAACATACATCATTGAGTACACTCAAGGTCCGACTACGGAACCAAAATAAAGAAGATACCCCAAATGCTAACACAGATCCCCGAATCGTCCCAAGCTGGGCACCACTATCGATCATCCGAAACGACACATAGTAACGACCACGTTCCTCGTCGAACTCCCACTTGAGCTCGGTGGAATCATCTGACTGGCCTCATCGGAACCTGCAACTGTTTTGAAGTATCTCGTGAGTCACGGGACTCAGCAATCTCACACCCGAGATCAAGACTATTTAAGCTTTAGGAAGGACTTAGTAGTAAAGTGGAGCTGCAGCAGCGACTAGCATATATGGTGGCTACTTCGCAAAAGAGAGCGAGAAGAGAGACAAAGCACGGTCGTGAAACTAGTATTGATCAAGAAGTGATCCTGAACTACTTACGCCGACATAACTCCAACATCGTGTTCACTTCCGGACTCGCCGAGAAGAGACCATCACGGTTACACACGCGTTGAAGTGTATTTTAATTGAGGTCAACTTTGGGTTATCTACAACCGACATTAACAAATTCCCATCTGCCTCATAACGCGGGCACGGCTTTGAAAGATATTACCTGCAGGGTGTCCCAACTTAGCCCATTATAAGCTCTCACGGTCAACGAAGGATTATTCCTTCTACCGGAAGACCCGATCAATCTCGAATCCCGGACTACAAGACATTTCGACAAAGAATAAAACAAGACCAGCAAAGCCGCCCGATTGTGCCGACAAATCCCGATAGGAGCTGCACATATCTCGTTCTCGTGGCACATCCGGATGAGACATCCCACGAGTAAAACCAAGCCTCGAGTTTCCCGTGGTGGCCCCGCAGATCTACTCGTTTGGGCCAGCACTCGAAGGAGCACCTGGTCCGGGGTAAAATAAAGATGACCCTCGGGCTCGCGAAAACCCGGGGAAAAGGCTTAGGTGGCAAATGGTAAAACCAAAGTTGGGCCTTCTTGGGACGAGTCTTATTCAAAGCGAATCGTCAAGGGGTCCCATAAATCACCCAACCGTAAGGAACGCAAAATCAAGGAACATAACACCGGTATGACGGAAACTAGGGTGGCAAGAGTGGAACAAAACACTGCATAAGGCCGAGCCTTCCACCCTTTACCAAGTATATAGATGTGTTAAACATAGCAGATATATTTATATATTGTGATATCCCCAACAAGTAAACATGTTCCAATAAGGAACAACATCTCCATGTTCCAACAAGGAACAAATTTCAGCTTCACCGCAACTAACAACGCTATAAGAGGGCTGAGCGAAGCGGTATCATAGCCAATCAACGGTTTGCTAGGAAAGGATGGTTAGGGCTGACATGGCAATATGGGTGGCATGATATAGCAAGTGGTAGGTATCGCAGCATAGGCATAGCAAAAGAGCGAGCAACTAGCATAGCAAAGATAGAAGTGATTTCGAGGGTATGGTCATCTTGCTCGCAATGTTCTCGAGTTGTCGAAAGCTTGATCCTCGAAAACGTTCTCAACAGGTTCCTCGTTCACGTACTCGTCTCCCGGCTCTACCCAAAGCAACAACAAAACAAGGAACCACAATAAATCACGGTGCAATGCACAATCAACATGATGCAAAACATGACATGATATGCATGATGAGATAGGCTATGCTTAAGTGCACTCCGGAAGGTAAATGAAAGACTAGGCATCATCTTGGCAAACCAAGCATGCCATCGGAAAGATGAGGTGATTTCGTTAGAAATCGATATAGAGATCACCGGAAACGGATGCACGGGTTGGATATGACGGGCAAAACAAGAATGGTGAGAAACCCACGATAACAACATGATGAACAAAACCATGCATGCACAAAACTACCTCATAGCACAAATCAACTAAATATGCACATGGAAGACTACACATAACCATGATGCAAAAAGACATGATCACAAACTTGCTCAAAAGCAGAAACTAATGCCACCACTGAGTTGGTGGGATTTTTCTACCCCAAAAACATATATAATATGTTAGGGTTGCAGGAGAAAAATCATCACAAAACAATAAGTCAAAACCTGCCTAAAAAGGAAACTAATGTATGGCAATTTCAGATTTGGAAATGTCCAGATTTGGACTTGCCTAAAACAGAAATGATACAGTGCTGGAAATGGAAAGGAAAAAAATATGCATGGAGGAGGGTGCTGAGAGGCTGACAGCATGGCCCCACTGTCATAGAGACAGGGGTGAAACAGGTTTAAAAGGGGGGAAGAAAAAGAGCCCAGGGGGGATTCGAACCCGGGTCTCCCCGGTGGAATCCCGCACCTGCTACCACTGGGCTAGCGCGCGGAGACCGACAGAAGAAGGGCTGGGTCCTTAACTCTGCTGCTGCAGAGCCGGGCGGAGGAGCGAAAAACAGCAAAATAAAAGGGGGGGAGGGCGCCTGGGTTGAACCTGTGTCGCCAGTGAGAGAGCGGGCAGTCGCCCAGCTCGGCTAGGGAAGGGAGTTCGATAAGATCCAGGACGCTAGCTACTTGACCAACACTGCTGGGCTGAACTAAGAACAGAGGAGAACACCGATGACTCCGGCGAGACAACGGCTGACTCTGAGGCTCTGCGCCTCGGACAAGGCTGGATGTGCACGAGGGAACTCCACGGAACAAGGAGGGCAAACCCGAAGCGGGCTAGCGGCAACTACACGCAGCCAAAACGACTCGAGCCCAACAGCTACTACACGACGGAGCACGCCGAGCGCGACAAAGACACGGGCCGGCGCCTACTCTCTACGGGAGCTAACGACGGCAAGAAGGAGCAGGGAGGAAGGGGTTTATACCTCCTTACCCTAGGACACGGTATCGGCGACGGAGACGGGCTGACGGCGACGAGATCGAGCTCTGAAGATCGCCGGGAACTCTGACCGAGACGAAGACCGTAGCAGGACGTCGTCGAACTTGGCGCTCCGGGTCCCCGTAGACGACGTCGTGGTCGTAGACGACGACGAGGAAGGAGATGGACAAGGGCCGCCGGGTCGAGGTGGCCGGAGAGCGCGCCGGCGACGAGGCCACGCCCTCAGATGCGCTCGGGACCGAGCGGGGCGGCGATCTTGGGGATCCGCTTACCTGGCGGCGGCGGCGAGAGGGAGAGGGGAAACCCTAGGCTCGATTTGACGCGGAGGGGGATAAGTAGGGGGGCTAGGCGACGAGGACGAGCTCGTGCTCTCCGTGCTCGGGGTCCCCATGGCGCGGCGAGAGGAGAGGGAAAGGTGGGTGAGAACGACAGGCCGGTCGCTGCCAGGCGGGGCCGACGCTGCCACGTGGAAGGGGACTAGCGGGGGTAAGAGCGGGCGCGGGTGCGCGAAGGCAGGGAGAAGGGAACGAGCGGGGCTGGCGCGCTCTTCCACTGGGCTGCGGGGCTGCGTGAAGCTGGGCCGGCGGAGTGGCCGAGGCCCAGGTGGGGAGGTGGAGCTGGGCTGGCAAGCTGCTGCTGCTGCCTCCTCTCTCTTCTTCCTTTTTTTTAAAAAATAAAAGGGAAGAGAAAAAGAAGTACAGGGAGAAATGAAAAGATTTAGAGTGAAAGGAAAATATCCCCACACTCTCGAATTCTCCTCTATTTAAATAAATTGAAATGGACATTTTAAAGGTAGAAAAATAATGCAAGTTTGGAAATGCTTCAAACTTGTGCCATTTTGAACCTGACCATAACAACTTTAAATGAGGAAATATTTGGCAGGGAGTTTTAGTGCAACAAGCAAGATTATTAGGGAGAAGATGAACATTAATTGAAGGAGGGAAATATATGGCATTTGAAAAAGAAAGGAGTAGAGGGAAAGGAGGAGATGGCAATGCAAGATGAGAATGAAGCATGCACCCACATGACATGCAAGAGAACACCACATCCACATGATAAGAAGGGAATGCAAAATGACAATAGGCACAAATGCAATATGGCAAAAGGAGCAAACAAAGAAAAAAAAGAAAACCCATCATAACCAAAACAACATGAGGCCAAGCATGACAAGAACCCACAAGAATTGGATGAGGTCAAATTGATATATTGCCCAAAAGGGGAAGTTTACATCCAGGGTGTTACAACACTCCACCACTACAAGAGGATCTCGTCCCGAGATCTAGGGTGAAAGAACTCCGGATACTCGAGCGGAGGTGATCCTCACGCTCCCGTGTAGCTTCTCGGTCGGAATGGTGTGACCACTTCACTTTCAGGAATTTGATTGACTTGTTGCGAGTCTTGCGCTCGGTTTCTTCAAGAATAGCAACGGGGTGCTCACGATAAGAGAGATCTTCTTGAAGGTCAATCTCTTCGAAGTTGATAGTGCGTTCAGAGCCTTGAAGCACTTGCGAAGTTGTGACACGTGAAACACATCGTGCACGTTTGCAAAGTTGGATGGAAGCTCAAGTTGATAGGCGAGATCGCCTCTTTTCCCAATGATCTTGAAAGGACCCACGTATCTAGGGGCAAGCTTCCCTTTGATACCGGGCGACGAGTGCCTTTCATTGAGAGACGCGGAGGTAGACATGGTCTCCGATTTCAAAAGCCACATCACGGTGCTTATCATCATAATAGCTCTTCTGGCGCGATTATGCGGCTTTGAGATTCTCACGAATGACCTTGCACATTTCTTTCCGCTACGTGATCAAGTCATTGCCAAGAAGTTGGCGCTCACCATCTCGCACCAATTGAGAGGAGTACGGCACTTTCGCCATAGAGAATTTCGAATGGGGCCTTGCCCGAACTCGCTTGGAAGCTGTTGTTGTAAGAGAACTTCGGCATAAGGAAGACAATCTTCCCACTTCATACCGAAAGAAATGACACAAGCCCCGAGCATATCTTCAAGAATTTGATTAACTCGCCGACTTGGCCACTTGTTTGAGGATGGAAAGTTGTTTGAAACGAATGTTGGTGCCCATGGCCTTGAAAAGACTCCCGAACTTGGAGGTAAAGATGCTGCCACGGTCTGAAGAGATCACTTGTGGAATGCCGCAAGGAGACAATCTCGAGGTGTATAGCTCGCCAACCGAGCTGCGATGATGGATTCTTTGATAGGAAGAAAATGAGCCACTTTAGTAAGCTTGTCAATGACAACGAAGATAGCATCATTTCCACGCTTGGACTTTGGAAAGCCAAAGGACGAAGTCCATTTCAATATGATCAAACTTCCATTCAGGAATAGCAAGAGGTTGAAGGAGACCAGCTGGCCTTTGGTGTTACGCTTTCACTCTTCTGCAGACATCACACTCATTCACGAATTGAGCAATTTCTCGCTTCATTCGAGTCCACCAATATATTTGCTTGAGGTCATGGTACATCTTCGTACTTCCGGATGAATGGATAGAAGCGAATTGTGAGCCTCGCTCATAATGACTTTTCTCGAGATCACCCTTAGGAACCACAATCCGGTCCTCAAAGAACAGAGTGTCTTTGTCATCAACATGGAAGCACTTGTACTTGAAATGCCCTTGTCGATACCACGCTTCACTTTCTTCACCATGGTATCCGAAGTTGAGCCTCATGAATCTGATCTTCCAAAGTAGGAGAGACTATGAGGTTGGCAAGAAAGCCTTGAGGAACAACTTGAAGATTCAGCTTATGGAAAGATTCACAGAGATCCGGTGAAAGGGCTTGAGGATTAGGACTGCATGTAAGCTTTCTGCTCAAAGCGTCAGCAATGACATTGGCTTTGCCGGAGTATACTCAATACTTGGGTTGTACTCTTGAATCATTTCGACCCAACGAGTCTGCACGAGGTTGAGGTTAGGCTGAGTGAAGATGTACTTGAGACTCTTGTGATCGGTGAAAATGTCCACTTTCCTTCCCAACAAGAGATGTCTCCAAGTAATCAAAGCATGAACAACTGCCGCCAACTCAAGATTGTGAGTGGGGTAGTTCTTCTCGTTGGGCTTCAACTGGCGAGAGGTATAAGCCACAACTCTCTTCTCTTGCATTAACACCGCACCGAGACCTTGAAGAGAAGCATCACAGAACACTTCATATGGCTTGGATTCATCAGGAGGAGTCAGAACAGGAGCTGTGACGAGTTTCTCTTTGAGGGTCTTGAAAGCAACGCCACACTCGGGAGACCGGACATACTTCACCGCTTCGCGAGAAGGTTGGAAAGAGGCTTTGCAATCTTGGAGAAGTTCTCAACAAATCTTCGGCAATAGCTTGCAAGACCAAGAAAGCTGCGGAGCTGCTTGACATTCTGAGGAGGTTCCCAATTCACAATTGCGGACACCTTCTCGGGATCAACAGCGATGCCCTTGGCAGAGATGATATGACCAAGATAAAGCACTTCATCAAGCCGAATTCACATTTGGAGAACTTAGCATAGAATTGGTACTCTCGAGCTTGTCTAGCACCAATCGCAAATGTTTGGCATGATCCTTCTTATTCTTGGAGAAGACCAAGATATCATCAAGATAGACCAAGACGAATTCATTGGTGTAGGGATTGAATATGAAGTTCATCATCCGAGAGAAAGTTGGAGGAGCATTGACGAGGCCGAAAGACATGACAAGATATTCATAAGAACCAAAGCTTGTTCGAATGTTGTCTTGGGAATATCTTGTTCACGAATGCGAATCTGATGATACCCCATACGAAGGTCAAGCTTAGAGAACACCGTAGCACCTTTGAGTTGCTCGAAAAGCTCATTGATGTTGGGAAGTGGATACTTGTTCTTGATTGTCTTCTTATTCAATGGACGGTAATCGACACAAAGTCGGTCCGAGCCATCCTTCTTCGGACAAAAGAACACCACAACCCCAAGGAGATGAACTCGGTCCGATCAAACCCAGACACTCTTGTTCATCGAGCTGCTTCTTCAATTCCTCACTCATCAGGTCCAAGCTTGTATGGACGCTTGCAACGGGTTCAATGCGGGCTCAAGATCGATGACGAACTCAATCGGCCGATGAGGAGGCATACCGGAAGCTCTTCTGGAAAGACATCTTGGTACTCACAAACGACTGGAATCTGAGAGATGGCATTCAATTCGCCCTTCTCATTGAGAGAAAACAACCGAATAGTTTCATCACGAGAGGCATAGATGATCACGTCATTAGAAGAATGAGTCAATTGAATTTCCCTGGCAGCACAATCAAGCTGAGCTTTGTGCTGAGAAAGCCAGTCCATTCCGAGAATAAGATCAATATCCGAGTCACCGAGAACAATTGGTTTAGAAAGAAATCTATAATCACCCATCTTGATAGAAACATTAGGAGCAACCAAACTAGAATTCATAAGCCTTCCGGAGAAACAACTTGCATAACTTTGGAGAGAATCTACGTGTCAACATTGTGCTTCGATGCAAAAGGATATGACATGAAAGAATGCGATGCACCAAAGATCAAATAAGACTTTAGCAGAATATCATTAATCGAGAGATTACCCATTATCACATCGGAAGAATCCTCCGCTTGAGCTGCATTCATCATATTGACCTTGGCATACTTGGGATTGTGCTTGACCTTTGCATTGCTGGAAGATTTCACAGAGGAGGAGGCGGAAGACGCCTCTGGTTGAAGCACTTGTTAGATAGTGACCCTTCTGCGACACTTGTTGCAAGTGACCTCGAGAGCGGACGGTGGTAAGGAGCACTTGACCTTGGAGCTTGAGAATTAGACTTGTTACGATAGCTTGGGTTGGGTGGGTGGGAAGATCCACGGCCACCTGAGTTCTTCTTTGGTAAGGCCGACGGAACGGAGGAGGGGGCAGATAAAACTTCGCTGCTTGGCTGCCACTTGAGAGGACGAGGAGGACTGAACGCATCCCTGATTCTCTTCTTAGAAGCCTCGCATTTGAGCTGTCTTGCTTCTTGCTTGAGTGCCATGTTGTAGAAATCATCATACTTATCCGCTCAAACAGACAAGAGGTAATTGCAGATCTTCTCGACCGCCTCGAAGCGATAGATCATACTCCTTTCATCGGTACATCTTGCTTAGCAAAACAAGCGAAGCTCGAACTGGATATTGTATTGATAGGCAGACAAGGTGCCTTGCTTGAGATTGCGGAACTCCTCACGCTTGCTCTCAACAACACTCTTGGGATGTGATGAGCTCGGAAATCACGGCGGAACTCATCCTGTAATGACACGACCTCCTCTCGAATCTTTGTATTGTGGAACCACTCAGCAGCTTGATCCTTGAGTTGAAATGATGCAAACTTGACAAAGTCCTCGTGTCCGACATTGCTTCTGATCAAAGTGCTTGCAGATATCCACTAACCAATCATCGCGTCTGTTGCCTCAACACGTAAACCGAAAGACTTCGGTGATTAGCGAGGAACCGATCGAGAGTAGCAAAGTGTGGCTGATTGTTGCCTTGACCTTGATTGCCTTGATTGCCTTGATTGCCTTGCCCTCGAGTACGTTCTTGCAAGAGCTGCAAAATCATCTGAGCATTGGCATTGGTGGCTGCCATAATAGCTTGCCGAGCCTCTGAAGGCGGAGGTGGAGGTGGAGGTGGAGGTGGAGGTTCGATCGATCCCCATCATTGCGATCCGGATTCGACGTTGGCGGAGCCATCCTGAAGAGGGTGACATCCGTTAGTCCTTTGATAGACAAATTGATAAGTAGAATCAACGGATAGAAATTGCAACATATAGTCTTCACAATAAACATTCGAACAAGAATGAACGAATGAATTCCAAAGATAATCATCACACATCCATTAAGGTGAGAAGCCACTCATAAAAAGATATGGAGGTAACATCTAACTGAGAAACAATTTGAATATCATAACTGAAAACAAAAGGTTGGCTTCTAGAATGAGCCGGAACAAACACATGATAGAGATTTCGCTCAAAGTGTTCGTGGTGGGGCCCACACGACACGACGATAGCGGACGTCACGAATGACTAACAAGACGTCCCGAATCAGCATAGCCAAGGATTCTTTAAGACGCCTCGCGACCATCAGAATCGACCGTGAATGGGCGGACCACTAGACGTTGAACCCCAATCTCAAATCATACATCCGTCGGAAAGAATAACACGTAAGCTACTAGAATTCCCACCTATAAACTCCCGAAACTTTACGGTTATGCAATCTGGTGTTGGGGATCAGGGACACAAAATATATCACCCAAACTAACAATACCTAGATCCAAATTGTATCCATCCGTCAACACATAACCAAGAAATCCTCGAAATCGTGTACCTCGACCTTGAAAAACATCCGTTATACAAGTCATGGCAATACTCCAAGACTCGCCACGAAGATCGGGCTATCAGGTTATCTCACCAACAAGCGCACAAAAGAGATTTCGATGTCGGCAAAACTCGGTATTCCGAATCGCAACGATAAAATTGTGACGACAACACCTCGGAGCTCAACTCCCGGGACACCGCCACAACCCCTAAATGTCGAGGCACCAAGAACAATGTTCTCGTCACAAAACCATCGAACGATTCCAAAATACCCACGTGATCCTAAAAAATTTTTAGTGAAATTTGAGGAGAGAAGAGTCAAAACTCTACGTCAGGATACCTCACCAGAAGGTCGAAGGGACTGGGAAGCAAAAAGAATCCTACTCTCCGGTATATATAATCCTAAGACTCAAAACATTTTCCATTCTAGACTCAACAACGTCAGCAAACAATCAAGTAGGGGGCTCCTAAGTCGGGAAGGCTCGATTACCAACTTGTATGCGCCCGATGCGGCTATATCTCCCACGTGTCGAGGCACGACTTAGAGGCATAACCGCATTGAAAGCAATGTCGCAAGTGAGGTAATCTTCACACAACCCATGTAATAATTAAGGAAAGAAACATAGTTGGCTTACAATCGCCACGCCACACAAGACATAATTAAACATACATCATTGAGTACACTCAAGGTCCGACTACGGAACCAAAATAAAGAAGATACCCCAAATGCTAACACAGATCCCGAATCGTCCCAACTGGGCACCACTATCGATCATCTGGAAGCGACACATAGTAACGACCACGTTCCTCGTCGAACTCCCACTTGAGCTCGGTGGAATCATACGACTTGGCCTCATCGGAACCTGCAACTGTTTTGAAGTATCTGTGAGTCACGGGGACTCAGCAATCTCACACCCGCGAGATCAAGACTATTTAAGCTTTAGGAAGGACTTAGTAGTAAAGTGGAGCTGCAGCAAGCGACTAGCATATATGGTGGCTACTTCGCAAAAGAGAGCGAGAAGAGAGACAAAGCACGGTCGTGAAACTAGTATTGATCAAGAAGTGATCTGAACTACTTACGCCGACATAACTCCAACATCGTGTTCACTTCCGGACTCCGAGAAGAGACCATCACGGTTACACACGCGTTGAAGTGTATTTTAATTGAGGTCAACTTTGGGTTATCTACAACCGGACATTAACAAATTCCCATCGCCTCATAACCGCGGGCACGGCTTTGAAAGATATTACCTGCAGGGTGTCCCAACTTAGCCCATTATAAGCTCTCACGGTCAACGAAGGATTATTCCTTCTACTGGGAAGACCCGATCAATCTCGAATCCCGGACTACAAGACATTTCGACAGCAATAAAACAAGACCAGCAAAGCCGCCCGATTGCCGACAAATCCCGATAGGAGCTGCACATATCTCGCTCGAGGCACATCCGGATGAGACATCCTCTGACGAGTAAAACCAAGCCTCGAGTTTCCCGTGGTGGCCCCATGATCTACTCGTTTGGGCCAGCACGAAGGAGCACTTGGTCCGGGGGTAAAATAAAGATGACCCTCGGGCTCGCGAAACCCGGGGAAAAAGGCTTAGGTGGCAAATGGTAAAACCAAAGTTGGGCCTTCTTTGGACGAGTCTTATTCAAAGCGAACTGTCAAGGGGTCCCATAAATCACCCAACCGTAAGGAACGCAAAATCAAGGAACATAACACCGGTATGACGGAAACTAGGGTGGCAAGAGTGGAACAAAACACTGGGCATAAGGCCGAGCCTTCCACCCTTTACCAAGTATATAGATGTGTTAAACATAGCAGATATATTTATATATTGTGATATCCCCAACAAGTAAACATGTTCCAATAAGGAACAACATCTCCATGTTCCAACAAGGAACAAATTTCAGCTTCACCGCAACTAACAACGCTATAAGAGGGCTGAGCGAAGCGGTATCATAGCCAATCAACGGTTTGCTAGGAAAGGATGGTTAGGGGCTGACATGGCAATATGGGTGGCATGATATAGCAAGTGGTAGGTATCGCAACATAGGCATAGCAAAAGAGCGAGCAACTAGCATAGCAAAGATAGAAGTGATTTCGAGGGTATGGTCATCTTGCCGCAATGTTCTCGAGTTGTCGAAAGCTTGATCCTAAAACGTTCTCAACAGGTTCCTCGTTCACGTACTCGTCTCCCGGCTCTACCCAAAGCAACAACAAAACAAGGAACCACAATAAATCACGGTGCAATGCACAATCAACATGATGCAAAACATGACATGATATGCATGATGAGATAGGCTATGCTTAAGTGCACTCCGGAAGGTAAATGAAAGACTAGGCATCATCTTGGCAAACCAAGCATGCCATCGGAAAGATGAGGTGATTTCGTTAGAAATCGATATAGAGATCACCGGAAACGGATGCACGGGTTGGATATGACGGGCAAAACAAGAATGGTGAGAAACCTACGATAACAACATGATGAACAAAACCATGCATGCACAAAACTACCTCATAGCACAAATCAACTAAATATGCACATGGAAGACTACACATAACCATGATGCAAAAAGACATGATCACAAACTTGCTCAAAAGCAGAAACTAATGCCACCACTGAGTTGGTGGGATTTTTCTACCCCAAAAACATATATAATATGTTAGGGTTGCAGTAGAAAAATCATCACAAAAACAATAAGTCAAAACCTGCCTAAAAAGGAAACTAACAGAAGTGGCAATTTCCAGATTTGGAAATGTCCAGATTTGGACTTGCCTAAAACAGAAATGATACAGTGCTGGAAATGGAAAGGGAAAAAAAATATGCATGGAGGAGGGTGCTGAGAGGCTGACAGCATGGCCCCACTGTCATAGAGACAGGGGTGAAACAGGTTTAAAAGGGGGAAGAAAAGAGCCCTGTGGGGATTCAACCCGGTCTCCCGGTGGAATCCCACACTGCTACCACCGGGCTAGCGCTGGAGACCGACAGAAGAAGGGCTCGGGTCTTAACTCACTGCTGCTGCAGAGCCAAGCGGAGGAGCGAAAAACAACAAAAAAAAAGGGGGAGTGGCGCGCTGGGTTCGAACCTGTGTCGCCATGATGAGAGAGCGGGCAGTCGCCCAGCTCGGCTAGGGAAGGGAGTTCGATAAGATCCAGGACGCTAGCTACTTGACCAACACTGCTGGGCTGAACTAAGAACAGAGGAGAACACCGATGACTCCGGCGAGACAACGGCGGCTACAGGGCTCTGCGCCCTCGGACAAGGCTGGATGTGCACGAGGGAACTCCACGGAACAAGGAGGGCAAACCCGAGTGGGGCTAGCGGCAACTACACGCGCCAAAACGACTCGAGCCCAACAGCTACTACACGACGGAGCACGCCGAAGCGACAAAGACACGGGCGGCGCCTACTCTACGGGAGCTAACGACGGCAAGAAGGAGCGGGGAGGAAGGGTTTATACCTCCTTACCCTAGGACACGGTATCGGGCGACGAGACGGCCGACGGCGACGAGATCGAGCTCTGAAGATCGCCGGGAACTCTGACCGAGACGAAGACCGTAGCAGGACGTCGTCGAACTTGGCGCTCCGGGTCCCCGTAGACGACGTCGTGGTCGTAGACGACGACGAGGAAGGAGATGGACAAGGGCCGCCGGGTCGAGGTGGCCGGAGAGCGCGCCGGCGACGAGGCCACGCCCTCAGATGCGCTCGGGACCGAGCGGGGCGGCGATCTTGGGGATCCGCTTACCTGGCGGCGGCGGCGAGAGGGAGAGGGGAAACCCTAGGCTCGATTTGACGCGGAAGGGGATAAGTAGGGGGGCTAGGCGACGAGGACGAGCTCGTGCTCTCCGTGCTCGGGGTCCCCATGGGCGGCGAGAGAGGAGAGGGAAAGGTGGGTGAGAACGACAGGCGGTCGCTGCCAAAGGGGCCGACGCTGCCACGTGGAAGGGACTAGCGGGGGTAGAGCGGCGGTGGTGCTGTGAAGGCGGGGAGAAGGGAACGAGCGGGCTGGCGCTCTTCCACCGGGCTGGGGCTGCGTGAAGCCGGGCGGCGGAGTGGCCGAGGCCAGTGTGGGAGGTGGAGCTGGGCTGGCAGCTGCTGCTGCCTCCTCTCTCTTCTTCCTTTTTTTTTTTAAAATAAAAGGGAAGAGAAAAAGAAGTACAGGGAGAAATGAAAAGATTTAGAGTGAAAGGAAAATATCCCCACACTCCTGGAATTCTCCTCTATTTAAATAAATTGAAATGGACATTTTAAAGGTAGAAAAATAATGCAAGTTTGGAAATGCTTCAAACTTGTGCCATTTTGAACGACCATAACAACTTTAAATGAGGAAATATTTGGCGGGGAGTTTTAGTGCAACAAGCAAGATTATTAGGAGAAGATGAACATTAATTGAAGGAGGGAAATATATGGCATTTGAAAAGAAAGGAGTAGAGGGAAAGGAGGAGATGGCAATGCAAGATGAGAATGAAGCATGCACCCACATGACATGCAAGAGAACACCACATCCACATGATAAGAAGGGAATGCAAAATGACAATAGGCACAAATGCAATATGGCAAAAGGAGCAAACAAAGAAAAAAAAAGAAAACCCATCATAACCAAAACAACATGAGGCCAAGCATGACAAGAACCCACAAGAATTGGATGAGGTCAAATTGATATATTGCCCAAAAGGGGAAGTTTACATCCAGGGTGTTACAATGGGGGCACCCCATGACACACAAGTTGATCTACGGATCGTTCCTTAGCCGTGTGCGGTGCCCCCCTCCACCATATTCCACTTCGGTCATATCGTCGCGGAGCTTAGGCGAAGCCCCGCGCCGGTAGAGTCATATCGTCATGAGCTTAGGCGAAGCCCTGCGTCGGTGGAGCATCATCATCCACCACGCCGTCGTCTTGTGGAACTCATCCCCGACGCTTTCTTGGATCGGAGCCCGGGATCGCCATCGAGCTGAACGTGTGCTGAACTCGGAGGTGTCGTGCGTTCGGTACTTGGATCGGTCGGATCGTGAAGACGCACGACTACATCAACCGCGTTGTTATAACGCTTCGCCACGGTCTCACGAGGGCGTGGACATACACTCTCCCCTCTCGTTGCTATGCCATCACCATGATCTTGCGTGTGCGTAGGAAATTTTTGAAATTACTACGTTCCCCAACAAAAAGAAGGTAAGCGGTGTTGGTGTTGTGATGAAAGGTGAAGAGTGAAGTGTCAGAACGGGAAGGGGTAAAACTGATGGTTTGAGCATAAGTAGAAAAGTGTTGGAACCAAGCACGTGGTGCTTGTTTAAGACCATAAAGAGATTTGTTAAGAAGACAAACATGATTAGGATAGGAGGAATGTTCGAAGCCAAGAGGTTGTCGACAATATACTGTTTCTTGAAGAGAGCCATGAAGAAAAGCATTTTTGACATCTAGTTGATGAATTGGCCAGGAAGAAGAGACGGCGATGCTAAGGACAGTGCAAATAGTGCTGGGCTTGACAACTGGAGAGAAAGTCTCATCATAATCGATGCCGTGTTGCTGAGAGTAACCACGGCATACCCATCGATCCTTATAACGTGCAAGACTCCCATCAGAATTAAATTTATGGCGAAAAACCCATTTGCCCGAAACGATATTTGTATTGGAAGGACGAGGAACTAACTGCCACGTGTTATTCTGCAGAAGGGCATCATGTTCATCTTTCATAGTTACGGCCCAATTAGGATCTAGGAGAGCTGATTTGTAAGATTTGGGTAGAGAGGAAGGAGATATAGGTGCATGAAGATTGAGACGATCTTTTGTAGGTAAACGAAACCCGGACTTGGCACGTGTGCGCATGGTATGATCGTTAGTAGGAGCTGAAACGGGAATAGCATGAGCAGGAGGAGTAGGGGAAGATGTGGTGGATGCGTCTGGCGCGACGGAGGAAGCAGACATGGGAGATGGCGGTGAAGACTGCGGCGGCACGAGGTCTGCCGCGTCAGAGTGTAATGTGTTTTCCTCTGCCGGGACAGAGGTGATGACAGAAGTGGTGGCGACAGGATCCGCTACTGCGGCTGGTTTCGCTGGATAGGTCAGCGGGTGAAAGAAGGGAAGATGATTGCAACGAGAGGGACTAGTGGACGGCGTGGGTGAGTTGGGATCTAATTGTTGATGCTCGGAAAAGGAAAAATGTTTTCAACAAATGTTATATGACGAGACACATGAACACGACCACTAACAAGATCTAGACAACGATAACCCTTGTGCTCGTCAGAAAACCCTAGATGGACACACGAGATAGAGCGCGGAGAAAGTTTGTTAGGAGAAGTGGAGTAGGAGTTTGGGAAACAAAGACAACCGAAGACGCGAATGTCAGAGTAATTTGGATGGGAGAGAAATAAAGAGAAGTAAGGAGTAGTTTGCGGGTTAACTTTAGATGGACGAATATTGAGCAAATATGTGCCCATGTGGAGGGCCTCGGCCCAGAACGTCTGAGGCAGAGAAGAGTGAACAAGCAAAGTGCTAATGATGTCATTAAGAGTACGAAGAGAATGCTCGGCTTTGCCGTTTTGAGGGGAGGTATAAGGACAAGAGAAACGCAAGAGAATTCCATATTGTAGAAAGAAATTTTGATTTTTGAAGTTGTCAAATTCAGGACCATTATCACATTGTATGAATCTTATAGGGAGGAAAAAGTGGACCGAGACATAGCGCTGAAAGTTAAGGAATATATTATGAACGTCGGATTTGTTGCATAAAGGAAAAGTCCAAACATAATGAGTAAAATCATCAAGAATCACGAGATAATACTTAAGACCAGATACACTTTCTATTGGTGATGTCTAGAGATCACAATGAAGTAATTCAAAAGGAAAAGTACTAGAGGATTGAGAGGAAATAAAGGGAAGGCGAACATGTTTGCCCAATTGACATGATTGACACATAGAAATTATGAGTGTCTCTATGACGAGGTATTGAAAATTCACTAAGAAGTGTGGATAACACATTTTTATTGGGATGGCCGAGACGTTGGTGCCACAGATCAACAGAGGCCGCCATAGATGTTGGAGGAGCAGCGGCCGGAACACCATGGAGAGAATATAAATCACCGGAGCTATTGAATCGAGCGATCTCGGCCTTGGTCCGGTAGTCTTTCACAAACAAACCAAAGGGGTCAAACTCAACAGAAACAAGATTATCAGTGGTGATTTGGCGAACAGAAATCAAGTTTTTAATAAGAGCAGGAGCTACAAGAACATCACGAAGAAGCAAAGGCTTAGTTGGGGATTGGATTTGAGCCTGACCGACACCGTAAATAGGAATAGAAGATCCATCACCGAGAGTAATAGAGGAAAAAGACGAAGGTGTACTCGATGCAGACATATGACGGGAAGCACCAAAATGGAAAATCCAATCCATACCTGAGTACCCTTGAGCAGCAAAGTTGTTCATGGCTTGTAGAAAAACAGCTTGGTCCCAGCTCGAGTCGAAGTAGAGGCGGTGTAGTCATGGGCGCTATGGTGTGGTGGTGTCGTGAGAGGGCTGGCATCAACGTAAAGAGAGACACCATCATTGTATTGCTTCATGTAGGGGCGATGGGCGCCATATGATGCATAAGGACTGGTGTTGTAGATCGGTGGCGTGGGAGGGGGAGCGGCGGTACGCTGCCGCCGGGTGTCGGGCGCGAGGATGGGCGAGGGCGGACCAGGGCATAGGCCACGCTGGACTAGCCTTGTCCATGGATCAGAGATGGGCGCCATCCGGCGGCGATGGTGGTGCAGATTGATGGAGCCGGAGGCGATGGTGGCGCAGATTGGTGGAGCGGGCAAGAGCAGAGCGGGCGCCTTTATGAATCAAGGCGCCTAGGATTTTGCCCAGTAGTTTGGACTTGGACGCCAGCCGGATGGTTGAGGAGGTGCTGTTGGTGGAGGTAGAGCTAGAGTAGAGGTAGAGGCGGAGGAGGCCGCGACCACGGCGATCTGGGCGACGACGATGGCGGCGTGCCGCTCGGAGTAGCAGGGCGGCGGCGGCGGCGGGGCGGGCGGGTTAGCCATACCCTAAGATCGTAAGTCTGATACCATGTAGAGTTGTATTGAATAATTGTTGATACAATATTGTGCCGGTACAAGAAGTATATATAAGAGCCAAGCCGCACCTGACCTAGCCTTATCACAATCCGAGTAGGAGTCTTAATCCTATTACAAGTTGTATTCTAACAGTTAATAAAAAAAATCATGTAAGGGTTCCTGTACTAGTG
Source organism: Aegilops longissima (assembly GCA_021605205.1). Classification (NCBI taxonomy): domain Eukaryota; kingdom Viridiplantae; phylum Streptophyta; class Magnoliopsida; order Poales; family Poaceae; genus Aegilops; species Aegilops longissima. The sequence continues at coordinate 119,237,289 of CM038681.1, forward strand.
ATGTGTGTCGATTAGTTTCGATTCATACAACGTTCCGCTCGACGCAGCCACCGCCTCCTCTCCAAGAAATAACCTAGGGTTTCTACTCCTACCAGCGGTCCTTCTCGTCTTCGGCCACCCTAGGGCCATGGAGGCGCTGCCCCGGCCCTTGCCAGCGGGAGGGATCTTGCTCTGTTTTTAGGTATTTTTAGGAGGAGGGCGGTGATGGCTCCCTGAGGGTGGAATAAGGTTCTATCCGCATGGCCCCGTTTCGGTGATGTGTCTAACGTCGTCTAAGGGCATGTGGAGGTGTGTCTTCGCGGATCTCACGAGATTCGGTCGGTGCTGGTCTTCGGTGGATCCGCTGGATCGAGTTTTTGTTCATCTTCATTCGCGACTTCGTGTGTCTAGAAATTGGATCCTTTCGATCTATACTTATGTTCATTGGCAACGACTATTGTTCCGGTGCGACTGGTCATGTGTGGTCTAGCACGATGACTTCTCAACTGATTACTACAACAAGTTTGTCTCAGCTCATGTGAGGGAGGGGTGATGATGACGACGCGCCTTTGGCTCGCTCTAATGTTTGCAGTCATCGCCTAGGTGGTCTACGGACATGGATATAATTTTTATTTTTTCTGTATTCTTTATACTGCCATGGCATGATGAATAGACGACAGTTTTATCATAAAAAAAGATTGACATGTTATCTTCAATACTACAAAATTTCACATGCATTTGATTGTGCACATGAAAAAAAGGATTCTTCACATGAAGTTGGAGTAGTTGATTTTTTTTTCTATAAAATCTAGTACAAATCAATGTTAAGGATAAATTCTTATGCATTGCAATCCTACGAATCAAACAACACACATAGGGACATGGAGTTCCTGCTCACGAGCTCATATGCACCCTTGTGAACAATTAAATTGAAAAAAATAATAAACAAAATCAGAAAATTCTATTTTTTTGGGGGGGGACAAGCATTAGCGAATTTTGAATATGCGTGCAAATTTTCATGAAGAAACAACATTCCAAAAATGCTTCTGTAAAAAGAACAAAATTGATACTCCAAAAAGTCTGTTTCTTGGAGCATTAATTTTGTTTTTTATGGAAGCATTTTGGACTGCTGTTTCTCCATGTCATTTGCACGCATGTTCAGAATTCGTCAATATTTGTTATCAAAAAAATCCAGAATTTTAGATTTATTTCACTATTTTTTTAAATTTACTGTTTGTGAGGGTGCATATTAAAGCTCGCGAGCAGAACAGTTCTTTCACACACACAAGAGCAATTACGATAAATGATGTCGAAAAATACTACTCCCTCCAATCCTTATTTTGGATCGGAGTGAGTACCAATTATTTTCCAAACTTTTCATATATTTGTACGCTACGTTCTCCTACCAGACGGAGGTTAGGAAAAAGAGAGGGAAAAACCAGGTTAGTAGATGCGTTTCCAATGCACACGCTCTACTGACTTTTATAAAAGGAAAAAGAAAAAGACAAGTAAAAAAATAGAAGAAGTGCACGCACACGCACACGCACACACGCTCCCTCTCCTTTGTCACCACACTTTTGTCACTTGGTCCTGGGGCCCGGCAGCCAGCTGCACGGCTGCAACTTTGATGGTCAATCCTCGGTCAGCACCGCACCCGAAGCGCATGGGCTCCACGCCGCTCGCCTGACACCTCAAAAGGATCCCGTTATACGCATGCACAGTCACCGTCGACTCACCACGCTCTCCTCATTTGCTTTCCTTTCCTTTGCTTTGCTTGTTCTCCTGCTAATACCAATATCTTGCTCCGTCCAAACCCCAGATTCTGGCCAGCACCAACCACCAAGATGCCCCTTTTGATAGCCTGATTAACTAGTTTAACCACCTCACCTCTCACTGTGAGCCGCCGCAAACAAACGAACAAGCAAAAGCAAACAAAAGCTCAGGAAAGCAATTAAAAACTGGCAGCAACGCGGTGCAGCATCCCAGTGCAGTGCAGTGGCCATGCTGCTACCGATGCAAATGCTAGCAGTAGAGGTTAGTGGCGTAGTGGGGGAATATCTGTAGCCTTTCCCCCAAATCTTTTTCCTTCCTCGGGGCTCTGCCCAAACAGTGCAAAACTGTCCTGGATTTGCATTTTTTGCATGCAATCGAGAGGAGGAATCTTTCTACTACTCTGTTTACCACTCGTAAGTAACCAAAAAAACAGCATCATGACAGTGAAAAGCGTCTAACAAACCATGCTGCTCTGATTCCTTTTGCTTGCAGCACTCCCAGCCCAAGCTCCAACCTCCAACCTCCAACCTCCAAGCGTGTGAGGCGTGAACGCCATATCCCATACTAGTAGAGATAGATAGAGTCATAGCCCATCCATCTATCAACAACTTTTGAGGTTTCTTGAGGTGAGTGATCATGCCGCTTTGCTAGATGAGATCAAACACCCCATCTCTTTTCCAACCCCACACTCAAATCACAATCTTCCTTTCCCCCATCCTGCAAATCCTGGGATTATTGCTTGGAAAGGCTAATCTTTTCCGTTTTGCTTTTGCTTTGATCCATCCCTCTGCTCTGCTCTGTTCGGTGCCACTGCCAGCTTTGGCAAAGCCCCATTATTGCCCTCTGCCGCCCTCGCCTACTCGTCGGTACCCACCTCGCCTGGGTAGTACTTGCTGGCTAGCCCGCCGTCAATGCCCGCCCCGTGAATCTCTCGGCTCGCCATCACTGGGAATCTCCCATCGCGGTCGAGCCTAGGTGGGGTTCGCCAGGGCTTCATTTATTGTTCCCCCAAAAGATTCCAGCTCCAGCTCGTGGGAGAGCTCTGGTAGCTCGGGAATTCGAGCGCCTTCTTCTTGAGTTCTTTCTTGGGGCTCTGGCACCTGCGGCTCCCCTCTCTTTCCGGTGAGGATTTCAGCTCCGAGCTTCGATTTCAGTGTGTTCTTGGAGGTTCCCGACAAGATCCCCTCTTGTGTTTGCTCGCCGGATTGGTTCATCCAAGATCTGAGCTCGGAGCAAGCGAGGAGCCCAAGATTTCATTTGGAGCTGCTGCTGCTGTCTGTCCATGGGTTCTCGTCCTCGGTCCGCCCGTGGGGGAGCCGCGGCGGCGCTCTTCGTCCTGGCGGCGGCGGTGGTGGTCTCCTGGTCGGCGGCGGGGGTGGGCGCGATAGGGGCCAACTGGGGCACGCAGGCGAGCCACCCGCTGCCGCCGGACACGGTGGTCAAGATGCTCAAGGACAACGGCTTCCAGAAGGTGAAGCTGTTCGACGCCGAGGACGGCACCATGAGCGCCCTCAGGAAGAGCGGCCTGGAGGTCATGGTCGGCATCCCCAACGAGCTGCTCACCACCATGGCCAACAGCATGAAGGCCGCCGACAAGTGGGTCGAGAAGAACGTCTCCAACTACCTCAACAAAGGCTGCAACGTCAGGTATCCTATTAATTACTGTACTTTGTTGGCTCTCATTTGTTGCCATGCTTGATTGATTGATTGATTGATTGGTTTGTACTTGATGCTATCTATGCTAGCTGGAGTGTGGTCTCATTTGATTCTAGTTCGGAAGATGAACTGTCGTGAGTCTAGAGTTAGTGAGGGATGAAGGCGACATTTTTCGCGGTACCTTCGATCTGTCTGTCTCGGCTGGTGGCCAACAAGTGTAGTTCTTGTTGGCTCAATGCTCGACTTGGTGACCTGCTTCTCGCCGCTTCAATCTGCATGAGGGAAATGGGAATTTTTCACATTACCTTCAATCTGTCTCAATCGGAGACCCGCTTCTCGGCGCTTCCCATGGTGCTTCTGGTTTGCGCCCTGCTTGGTTGCACTGGTTACATATATTCCTTGGGAACAGAAAAGTTACCAAGCAGGGCACTTTCTGTTTTCATTAAGCATCACATTCACATGATTGATGGTGGTATCGGTTTGAAGATTTTACTTTGCTCGTCAATTCATACTGTTTCTATAAATTACACGGCAGCAAGAAGTTCACCATGTCCATGGTTTCAGCCGGTTCGCACTACTGAATTCTCATCATCACTTTTCTGAATTCAAGGCTCTTCTTGACATTGTAAAGTACCCTTTTACAAGGCATGCCTATTCGTTAGGTTAAATCTTCTCTCCTATTTAAAAAAGATGCAAGGTTCTGTCGTCCGCTCCTCCTTCATCCAACCTTACGTACGTTCTCCCCTCCTCTTCCCATTTGGAATTTTCGCTCCCATCTCTAGTTTTTTCAACTAGTTTTTCCTGAAAACCGCTTCACCTGCCCCACCTCTTATTCATTTACCAAACAAAATTATGTATTTTCGGTAATCCAGTAAGTGCTTTCCAAATAGTAAGTGTTAACTAAATAAAATCTTTTTTTACACAATCACATAATATGGGCAGGCAAATCTCGGGCTAACGTACTAGATACTTTATACCCTGTTGCAATGCACGCATAGTTCAAAAAAGCGCTAGGCGTTAATTGTGCATTTTGCCACCGCCTTGCGCTTTTCTGATATGCGCAGATTAAGCGCAGTTATGTGCTAGGCGTTTTGCTATCGCCTAGAGCCTAGGCACACTTAAGCGCTCGCTTAGGCGCGCCTTTTTTTAACTATGAATGCACGTATCTAGTTGAATTTGAAGGTTAGGCCATCTACAAGTCTGTCTATTGTATAAAAAGGCCTTTATATGGTTGTAGGCCATTTCGTATGAAAAGTATCTGTCTCTCACAAAAACTGTACCAGGAACATCTAGTAAAAAGCATTTTTAGCCTTTATTGAAAGCTGGCCTGTGGGCCTTTTTACAAGGTAAAAGTTACAAATTATTTAGCAAGCAGAAACCAGTCAAGCCTTCTTCTTTGTGCTGCTACAAATGACAGTTCCTGGGAGTTCCCTTGATCCATTATGTGTATAGGAACAATGTATTACATTTAGATGCTTATTTGTTAATGTATAAATAGGAGTATATTTGCGTAAACAGCAAGTTATGAAACCATGCACAAGACAGTGTAAAGGACCATCTACGGTTCTAATATGTGGGGTGACCATTCGTTAACCGTTTACATTTATTTGGAACAATGCTCACAGCGTGCATTACGAGGTTCATGTTTTAAATGAGATGTTCACAACCAACCACTTATGAGTTGTGCGTACCATTTTCAAACGGAACTGAACGATCAAGTTGAGCAGTAGCATTCAATTGCTTCCCTTCGAAGCTCCTAGGTGAAGAAGGGGGGACCTTGCACCATTGAGGAAATGCATCCTTTTCTGTCCAGTCCTCTTTATTTCTGTTGCTTCTTTGAGGGTGATATAATAGTTGGCCTCTTCCCTCTCCCTTGAGTTATGCCTCCTATATAGAATTTACCTCATACCTACTCTGTCTTGCAATGACTATGTTTATATTCATTTCACTACCTGTTGGACCATGTGGTCCTGGTGGACATGCATTCTCTTATGTATCATAATTTCAAAGATTTTTTAAACTGAAACTTGAAGGCTTCAACCTTTTTAGCACATTCTGAAAACCTATCAGCACTACCAAGCATTTTGCAAACATTTAACATCTTTCTGTTCTTTCTATGATGTGTTCAATTTATGGCTGTTTTGCACATATGTTTGATTGAACTATGTTAAATTCTAAGCCATAGTAACAATCAATTTCTTGAACTCAGATTATTATTCAACCTGGAAATCCATGAATTTCATTGGTGGTTTTGCAGTGGTTTGGGAGAATATGCACATTTCCAGCTTTTGATATACTTTCTTTTGCAATTTTAATGTCTCTAGCTTGTCTGAACTACTTTTTGGCATGAGGCAAACCATCGACTTTGATTTTTAAACACAACCTTGTACTGGTAGCATTTTTTGATGAAATAGCTCTACACTAGTACACACACTGTCCCTGATAAATTTCATGCAGCATTCTTTTTAAGTTGCAACTCCAATGTCTGCTACCTGCTTGGTGATCTAGTAAGCTAGACTATGTGATAACACTTCATCTGAGCTACGGATAAGCACATGATGAAATGAAATGGTCTTTACTGCTTCCACAATCTGTAGTAAGCAAAATGCATGTTCAGCAAGATCAGTTTACCATGTTCTCATTGTCCCATATTCGATCTCATTCTTCCAGCAATGCCTTCTTGATGTTGATCCACCACTTGCATATATCATTGTCGCATCTTGATTTGCCCTGTTATTTTGCTAGGTATGTTGCGGTTGGTAACGAGCCTTTCCTGTCGACATACAATGGAAGCTTTCTGCTAACTACCTTCCCTGCCCTCAAGAACATACAAAGTGCACTCGTGAAGGCCGGTTTGGGCAATCAAATCAAAGTAACTGTTCCTCAAAATGCTGATGTCTATGATACAGCAACGGGCAAGCCTTCTGACGGGGATTTTCGCACAGATATTCATGATCGGATACTCGAAATTGTAAAATTTCTGAGCGACACTGGTGGTGTTTTTACTGTCAACATCTACCCTTTCATCAGCCTCTACATTGATCCAAACTTCCCTGCTGAGTATGCCTTCTTTGACGGGCGCTCACAGCCCGTTGTTGATGGCTCTGCAACATACACAAACATGTTTGATGCAAACCACGACACGCTCATCTGGGCTCTGAAGAAGAATGGATACGGGAACCTGCCGATCGTTATTGGGGAGATAGGCTGGCCAACTGATGGTGACATGAACGCAAATGCTCAGCTCGCCCAGCGCTTCAACCAAGGCTTCATGACGCATATCGCCACTGGGCAAGGGACCCCGATGAGGCCTGGACCGATCGACGCTTACTTATTCAGTCTGATTGATGAGGATGATAAGAGCATACAGCCAGGGAATTTCGAGCGCCACTGGGGGATCTACACATACGATGGCATCCCAAAGTATCAGCTGAACTTCGGTGTACCGAATTCACAGATTAAAAGAGCAAGCGGCGTGAAGTACCTTGACAAGAAATGGTGCGTGCTGAAGCCTACCGTCAGCCTCGACGACCCAAAGCTTCCAGACACGGTGAGCTACGCGTGTGCCAGGGCGGACTGCACCAGCCTTGGCTACAGGACGTCCTGCGGAATGCTGGACACCCGGAGCAACATCTCGTACGCCTACAACAGCTTCTACCAGAAGAACGACCAAGACGATGTGGCCTGCGGCTTCTCGGGCTACGCGACGACCACCGGCCAGGACCCCAGCACCGGGACATGCAGATTCGGGATCATGATCGAGGTCGACTCGGCCTACTCGTGGAAGCCGCGTCGGGTCCGAAGCAACTACCTCCTGGTGCTTCTCCTTGCACTTGTTCACCTCTGTGTGTCATCCTCATAGCTGTTTTTTTCTTTTTCTTTGCGGAAGATGGCCCGGCCATGACAGCATCAACAGCCTGGCAGCTTAGAGGGGTATTTCATGCCTGCTGTCAGTGTTCATCCATGTAGGAAACCTTTTTCGATCTTTTTCTTCTTCTAATTTCGGTGGATGCGGACGTCGCAGCCGCATGGTTGAATTCTTGCTAGCGTAGCTTTGATCCTCCGGTACCATTGTGATTGGGATGGTGATGCAGTGGACCATTTATACCCAGGAATGTGACTGAGGGCATAGCTATCAAACCTGCAAATGTGGTGAGTCCAGATCAGTCTTTCCCTTCCGTTTCCTGCATGATGGTCTCTAGATCTAGCGCTGTGCTTCAGAACAGTTTTTCTTTTTGCATTCCAAACAAAGCATTTCTGGATGCATTTTCACTCTGATGGAACACATTGGTAACCTATGCACCATAGTCCATACAAGTAGTCATAGCCAAACCCTAGCAGTAGGATTTACTGAGCTGGTGGGGAACTTGAGACCAATTGCCTGTAGACATCTGCACTTGGGAGCAGTCATTTCAGATCATGGATCTAGTGCCAGACAACCATCTGCTTGAATCCATGTTGCAGTTATGGTTTTTGTTTTTCAGTGGTTGTTATCGGTGGTGTCAAGCTGCCAGCTATGTCGGCATCATCGCTGTCGTTGTCGTCGTCGTTCCCATCATCGTCTTCTTAAATTTTGTAGCTCTGGACTGCAATGAAGAGGCAATGTGGATGGCTTATCTCCCATTAATTGACAACCTTATTTTCCTCACCATCCGTATAACAACTTAATGAAGTAACCACCATGATAAAGATGCACTTGGATTGCATTCCAAACCAAACAATTGAACTAATAAACCCTGTGGTGTCAGCTCATCCAAGCTCCACATAGGTTCATAAACTTTTGGTTCAAAATCAAAAGAAATAAAAACAGAGGTGTTTTTTTTTAAGCCATGGGGCCAATTAATCACATAGCCTTTATGTACAGTCGCCCACTGAGTGACACCAATAATTGGCTGCCTGGCATGAGCTAAAAACAAGAATGAGTCCTTGGAACTTGTTTGAAACATCCACATAAAAAATGTGTGATGGCAAGCAAAGGAAGCCACACCACCTAAGAACCATACCAACAGAACCTAAAGGCAGGCATCCACACCTCTTAATCCAATCAAAAGCACACAAGTGGAGTAGCACATGGACAGCACAAGCACAGAAGAGATAAAGAAAAGCATATGAATGTATCCACTGAGTCCATGAACTCTGTCCGATGTGCAGGTGGTGTCACTCATGCTTGCCACTCCTTTTCCCTCCTCCTTATCCTTCCCAATGTGGCAACCCATTTTCCCTCCTCCTTATCCTTCCCAATGTGGCAACATGGGTTACTCGGATCAACGAAAAAAATAGCGCGCTACTATTTTGACGCGTCGCTGTAGCGTATCAGCAAAGGCCACGTTACGCTTTTAGCTAATTGGCTCACCACGGCGCTATTTGCGCTATAGCACGCTATTTCGACGCTAAATGAAATAACGTTGTAGCGTTTTTGCAGCGTTTTTGCGTGTGCCACACAGCGGCCCATCACATCGCCGCGTGGGCCCAACTCACCCCCCGCTCCCTCTCAGACACAACCCATACAACAGCCCATATAGCAACGCATACAACCTAACCTAGCAAACTCGTCATAAGTTTCCCACCAACTCATGAATGAGGGCGGCGGCGGCAACTGCGTCGTTCGTGTCTCGTGAGCGAAGGCAGCGGCGGCGTTGTTCGTGACTCGTGAGCGAAGGCGGCGGCGGCGGTGTTGTTCGTGGCTCGTGAGCGGCATCATCCCGCCTCCAAGTTGCAGCATCGGCGCTATTCGTGACTCGTGAACGCAGGCGGCGGTTCGTGAAAGGTATCGGCTTCTCTTCACCCCATCTCCAAGTAGCAGGTCGGCCTCGTTCGTGACTTGTGAGCAAAGGTGGCGGCGGCGATGGTTCATGAGTAGTGGTCGCTTCTCTTCATCTCGTCTCCAAGTAGCGGTGGCGGCGTCGTTCGTGGCTCGTGAGCGAAGGTGGCGGTGGCGATGGTTCATGAGCAGTGGTTGATTCTCTTCATCCTGTCTCCAAGTAGCGGCGGCGGCGGCGGCGTTCATGACTCGTGAGTGAAGGCGGCGGTTCGTGACTCGTGAGCGAAGGCGGTAGCGGCGGTGGTTCGTGAGCGGCGGCAACTTCTCTTCGTCTCGTCACCAAGAAGCGGCATCAGCGTCGTCCGTGACTCGTGAGCGAAGGAAGCGGCGGCGGCAGTTCGTGAGCAGCAGCGGTTTCTCTTCATCCAATCCCCAAGTAGCGGTGTTGGCGGCGGCGGTTCGTGAGCGATGGCGGCTTCTCTTCATCCCGTCTCCAAGTAGCGGTGTCGGCTACACCCCCAACTCAAGCAAGTCAGCCACCATGTGAAAGCAACCTCTCTTCATCCCATCTCCAAATAGCGGTGTCGGCCTCATCCCATTTTCGCCCCAAGTCCCCATTCTTGCAAATTAGGGAAGCCTTGAATTTTGTGATATATTTGACATGTTTATGCAAAACGCAATTTTCAAATATAGCACGCTATAACTTCTAGAGCATTGCTATGCGAACGATACATCTTGGACGATTTTGGCACGCCGTCACATACCAGCCTTTGATGTACCAGGACAAATCATCAGACTCCGCTCGATATAGCGTCGTACTGGGATCGTAATCTATGCATCGTGTGCGCAACACTTTCGTAACTTCTATAGGATCTAGAGAAGGACGGCGCTAAATCTTGTAGCGCGCTATCTTTTTCAATGGTTCAGATGTTTGTGCTTTGTCATTCTCGGAGGTGATGACACATCTGCCAAGGAACTCTAAGGGCATGGCCAATGCATAGCCGCAGGGTGATGTCTCGCATGCCATGTAGGATCGAATATCAAGTAAAGTAGGTTTGGATAGGGAAGCGGGATTCTCTGCAGGAGGCGAGTGTTTGGAGAAAGTGTGGTCCGGTATAAAAAGCCGAAAACATTGGCGTGAAGAGTAGAGATGCATATGTACTAGAGTCTTTATTTTTTATTTCTTGATGAGGCCCACTAGTGATAGCTTACATTAGGGAGAAAAAAATAACTGAAGATGCCTCAAACTACCTTTTGTCATGGGGCATCTGTATCCATATGCCACCATTGTACATGCCCTAACGAGTCAGCACACCCGGAGAGGGTTGCTGCTTTTCTACTGGAGATTTTGCTGTACAGTAGATACCTACAAGTAGCACTATTGGTAGTAGAAGAGGTAACAGTAAACAGGTGGCGAGGTTAGTAGTTTAATAAGCCAGCTGTCTTTCTTGACCCCTGAGCCCTCTTGGGATGGTGTCAGTGAGGGCATGTGCCTGGTTGTTGCTGTGTGAAGATGCAGTAGCAGACTAGCAGTAGAGGCATCCAAATCCATCCCCACTGGTCACTTTCTGTTCATTCCAGGCCTACTCAGGTGGGGCATGACATGAAAAAAAGTTAGCTCATTTGTGTGTGTGTGGTGTGCACTGGGTTATTGTGAGTCTTGTCTTCCTTATCTGGTTGCCCTCCTTTGCTGATTTTCTGAGGCCCTCATCCTCTCTCCCAAGTGCCTGCCAGGCAGAGGGAGGGATACACCAAGGAGACAAAGATTCTTGAGCAAAAAGGAGGAGGCGCCAGTAAGATTCTTGATTGATCTCCCTTTCCATTGCATACAGTACACAGTACACCATGGGTGGCATGAGCAGTTCTTTCCCCTCTAGTAGACTGGTAAAAAGGGGTCCTCTTCCCCCACAGAAAAAGCAGCTGACTTGATGTGGTATAGGTTCTCCCCTCCTCCCTCCCTCCCTCCCTCCCTCCGCCGTCCCATCCCAAAGGGGTTTGATTTGATTTGATCCGTGTGGAGGGTGGCGCAGAGGCAACGTGGAGCAAATAATGCAGCCCTGAGGTACCAGTACCAGTACTCCAGTAGTGGTAGTTTTTCTCTGGGCTTGTGGGGGTGCTGGTGGTGGTGAAAGATCTTGATTGGGGCGAGTGAGACCGGGGTGGTTGTCATGATGCGCCGTAGGGTCCAGCGCCGGGGTGGTTGCTGATGCCGTGATTGGGTTTGGGTTTCTTTCAAGGTGATATACTAGATCTCATCTCATCGGCCAGGGATGAGATTTGAGGGGGAGGCAGACCTTGTGCCGAGGGCCTGAGGCAGCAGAGCTTCTCTCCGGTTGATGGGGCCGCCTGCTCCGCCGACGTCGTCGCCGGCACCACGGCTCGCCGGGGAGCTCCGTTGTTCTCTGGCGCGCTGCTGACTGGGGAGGCAGGTGCTCCGGGCCTCCGGGAGGAGGAGGAATTCTGCTGCCTTTCCTGTTGTTTTCCTGGGGAGGGAGGGAGGAGGAAGAAGGTGAAAGGGGAGATACTGCAACTTGATCTTTGGTCCCTCATCAAGGTACTTGTGTGTTCTTTTTTGTCTCTCTTGCTGCTGGGGAAATGGAATGATGAATTGATGATCTTCTTGCCATAACTGACAATTCCACTTGTGTGAAGAAAGGTACTCTGCATACTCTCTGTTGCGCAGTGGTACATGGCATTCACTCATTCATCTGATGATACTAGCATCTTTGTGTACCTCTTCTCTCTTACTCTCAGTGCTCATATGTGTTCTAAGCTGTTCATCATCATTGACTTTTCCAAGTGCAAAAAAATTTGTCCTGATTTGCCAGCTTGCTAATTCTGCTCCTCACCTCTTTGTGTTCCATTTTGTTGCTTCAGTGGCAGCAGCTTTGACGTGCGAGTAGGAGCAGCGGCACCGGAGATCTCGGGCTCTGGCATGGGCTCGTTCGGGATGGAGTGGAACCAGAGGAGCTCGGTGCTGTGGGACTGGGAGAATTTCCCGCCGATAGGCGACAACCCGAAGAACGCGATGCAGGCCGATCCAAGATTTGCCGCTGTTGCGGCTACCATGGGGAATGAACCGCTCCATTCTTCTGGTGGTAGCGGCACCTTCTCTTCCAGCTCAGAGATGGGGTATGGCTCTTCCAAGAGCTCCATGTCCGCGTCGATCGATTCTTCGAACAGGGCTGGGAACAACATGGAGTTCAGATTTGCGCCTGTCAAAAACCCTGATAGGAACACGAGCAAGAACACCGAGCTGGGTAAAGTTGATAACACGAGAACTGGAACATCTCCGTCGCCTGTGGTGGCAGTGAGCAGTGGAGAGCCGGTGATCGGCCTGAAGCTTGGCAAGAGAACTTACTTCGAGGATGTCTGCGGAGGGCAGAATGTCAAGAGCTCGTCATCGGGTGCTGCGAGCGCGCCAAACAAATCTCCTGCTTTGGGCAAGAAGGCAAAGGCGGAACAACAGAAGCCACATAACTCATACTGTCAGGTTGAAGGCTGCAAAGTCGACCTCTCTTCTGTTAAAGATTACCATCGAAAGCACAGAGTTTGTGAACTTCACTCTAAGGCTCCCAAAGTTGTCGTTGCTGGTCTGGAGCGGCGCTTTTGCCAACAGTGCAGCCGGTGAGATGCTTTAGATTGCAAACAGTGGCATCCTTGAGCACACACACACAAAAAAAAGAACCCGTTGTTCTGATCTGTTTCTTTCTCTTCTTTGTTTTCCACTTGTTTCTAGGTTTCATGCTTTGGGTGAGTTTGACCAGAAAAAGCGAAGCTGCCGTAGGCGTCTCAATGATCATAATTCCCGCAGGCGGAAGCCACAGCCAGAAGCAATTTCTTTCAGTTCATCAAGGATGTCTACAATGTTTTATGGTAGGTTACTAGGCTTGTATTTGCATTATGTTTTGTAAAATTCATGCGTTAAGTAAGATGCTTACATATGTCCTTCTAAAACAGCCACGCATAGTCACGCCTACTCAGCGGCACAAAAAATTACTAGGGTAGAGCATTTTTTGTGTTTGAAATGGTCAATTTCTTTGTTGATTCAAATTTCCTCGCTAGTCATAATGTAAAAAATTAGTCACAACTTTCGTAACTGTGATATCAGAAAGGCTCTTTGTGATCCTGGTGACTGCCATCTGTGAGGGTTTCTGTTGATAGGAACAATTTATGATGATTCCTGTTGATGGGAATTAATGGATAACAATTGTACTCCCTCCGTTCCAAATTAGTTGACTTGAATTTGTCTAAATACGGATGTATCTATACTTGTTTAGTGTCTAGATACATTCGTGTCTAGATAAATATGGGTCAAGTAATTTGGAACGGAGGGAGTAGTTGTCCCTATTTTAAGGAGTTGTGCCCAATGTACTATTCATTTCACTTTGGATTACTCAAAACATTTTTGTACTTTTATCTGTTTATAATTATGTTATTGCGTCAATGGTATAGTGATTCAGAAAAGGAAAAACAAACACATAATTGTACAAACAAATTGAGGATTTGGAGTTATGGAAGCAGTTACATTTCTGACTTATTAACATTTTGTGCTAAAACTTTTGTAATGATTTGAACAGATGCAAGGCAACAGCCAAATTTCCTATTTGGTCAGGCTCCTTATGTTCAAATGAGAAGCTGTGGAAGTTCTTCATGGGATGACCCAGGAGGCTTCAAAGTTACACACACAAAAGCTCCTTGGTTAAAACCAACAACTGCTGCAGGTGTTCATGGGATACATTTATCTAGTCAGCAGATGTCGGACAATATTATGCCACATGGTGCACATCATGGTTTCGATGGGTTCATAGCATTCAAGGGAACTTGTACAAAGTTCCCTAATCAAGGTATTTCCCCGCTTATGAATGAATTTCCAAACGAAATGGTGAAAAAGTGACCATATAAAGGTCATCACTTACATGTAAACTCTTCTTCCTACAATCCTAACTAAAACAAGAATAGATAAATGCACTTCTTCGTGTTTTGTCCACAGAACCACCTCATGAAATTAGGATGTTTCTTCTAATTGGTAGCTGTTTGTTGGTTGTTCTTTCGAGTTAACATAACTGACATGAAGCTTTCTGCACTTTCTGAACATATAGCTGTATCATTTCAACATTTCATTAGGCAAGTTTAGTTTGCAACATGCGACTATACACATGGTCCTTAATTTTGTGATCCGAGGACCTGATTGCTAGGTCACATTCTTCTCCATGTTTTATCTTTTCAAGGAGCTCTAGTCACCTACCCTTATTTTAGCAACCTCTGGTTAATCATGCTCTTTTCACTGAATTTGCTTCCTCGTAGATGATTGTACTTCCTGACCTGCAGTTATCCACAATCTTTGATCTGAAACAGATCCACCTTAAGAAGAGCTGTCAGCCTGTCCTCTTAGTACTGATTTGATTCTGACATTTACTAGAAACTATGATTAGTAGTACCATTTGAGACTATAGCTTTGGGTCCGGAAGAGACTGTGGATTACCTTATTTGTCATAATCTGGCATGATTGAGCTGCTCAGACGAATTTTTAATAGTGCTTTGTTTTTTGTTTTTTATACCAGAAAGTTGTTGATAACGAGGCACATGCAGGCAAGCCTTGGGACCAGAATAAATAAATAAAACAATAGTCTGTTATAGAATCATGAAAATTTTGGTTTCATCTTTACTAGTAAAGTAATGATAACTTCAGAACTGATTGAGATTTTCCATTGCACAGTAACTCTGCATCTGTGGCGATTACAGTCTTAAGTATGTTTAGGCACTCCAAAGAATATTTTCCTTGGTGATGATCATTAACACTAAAAGTTGTTCTACTTGTTTACCCTTTCCAGGTGTCCAAGCTTCTGCTGTTGCTTCCGACTCCAGTGGAGCCCCGGATCTTCAGCATGCTCTCTCTCTTCTGTCAAGCAACCCAGTGGGTGCTGCCAACCTCCAGCCAAGTCCCCAGATGCACTCTGGGGTGGCAGCCATTGCCGGCGCCCCCAATCCCGCGATGCACGCGCTGGGATCATCGACGGGGCTCTGGCTAGACGGCGGCCAGCCCCTCGATGATCACCCGCGGTTCCAGGTCTTCGAGCGCTTGGGGGACCATGACAGCGAGCTCCAGCTCCCAAAGCCTTCCTACGACCATGCCTCGCACTTCGACCGGATGCACTGATGATGGCTCCGGTCCACTGGGTGCGTGATTTTGTCACGCGATCAACGCCGTTTCTTCGGCCTGAAACTCGGAATGCTGAATTTACTTTGCTTTGACGACGTTGCCTGCCTAGGGGCCTATGGTTTTGGCAATGCCTAGAATAAAGGCGCACACGAACAGACTTAGGATCAAATCGACCCAGTCGTGTTGCCATGGAAAAAGATTTTGATCCGTCATTTAGCCACTTGTCTGAATAATTCTGAACTTGCTATGTTTCTGAATTGCTTCCGCAACTGTAACTGATCATGGTTTTAAATTCTTGATGATGACATCGCATGGCAGTAGCGGTGGCCCATGGCACGGGGCCGGCAATGGCTGGGGCAGAGATCCAGTGACCATGGCATAACATGGCCGGGCACTGTGCATCGTCCCCGTAGCGCCCGGCACTGTTCATGCACTGTCATGTGGGTACCGTTCCTGTCGATCCGTCCGTTGATTTTAAATCGGACGAGGGGGGCATGCCACAATTACTGCCCCTAAAGCCTAAGGCAGTAGGTCTAAAAACATGAGCACATGAGACTGGCAGGTATGGCCAGTCAAGACTGCAGGCATCAGGTGAAAAATGAACTGCATGTTTGGAAGGAAAAAAACGAACATGCACATAAGCATCTTGGTATCATCTTTTCAGGGACTTCTTATATTCCATAATTATACACCAATCATTTATTTGGACTCTGATAGTGTACAATAATACTGCAAGTACAGTTCCTTCCTCTGTCTACCATTTTTCTGCCTTGAGAAGGTATGTACGTACCAGCATGTATGGATTTTCAGTTGCAGATAGTGTGACCTGCACTGCTGCGCTTCTGACTCAGATCAGCAGCTAGGCATCCTCAGGACACGGCAGCGGTACTCTCCAAGCGCCCAGATAGGGAAGATGTTCCGATACTGGGAGTAGGTGATGGCGCAGTTCCTGGCGAAGATGCCGATGATCTCCTGTGGCACAAAATTCCAACAGGGATGAACAAACAAACGCAGACAGAACAGCAACTGAATGCCGGATTGCCGGTTAATCAGTGTCTGGAATCTAAGCAGCAAGCGGTTTTGACAGTGATTTTCATGAGAGTGCCCTTGCAAGAAAGTGTCGCTGCTCGGTTCGCGGAATACTTACTTGCTGAGGGAACTCTCCATCCTCTAGCTGTAGGTTGATCAAGACCTTCGCTGCCCGGTGCAGAGGCCCTGGGTCTCTCTCGGCCTGCTCCAACGGGAATTGAAACGCAGATATCAATTAGCACGGCGAATACCTCAATGAACAATGTCAAATCAAGGAGAAAAAAGGGAAAATAAAACACAAAGAACCTGCCCAGCATCAATTAGGGCCAGCATGGCCCAACTGGTGTTGACTACATGGGGGCGCCTTCCTTCAAGTTCAGTGTAAACCTATTTGCAGAAATTTAAGAAAGAATGTTCAGATCAGAGAAATTCTCTTTTGCATAAAAAAATCAGAAGAATGCATGCATGTTTGGTTTTTTTGCTTTACTAGTTGATTGATATTTTGAAGCATAATTTGTTTTGCTGAGGAATTGAAGACAAACTCTTAGGACGAACAGGACAATCCTTTTGTATCATATATTATAAAACAACCAGCTCATGATTGTATACGAATGAATAATTAATTTTTATCTCAAGCTAGTGTCCCTCGTGTGTTACTTCTTATACATCAAGATCCGCATATGATATTTCTCCCTTCTAAGAAGTAGAGGCCATCATGTAGAGGCCCTTCTTATTGGTTGTTAACAGATCTCAACATGACTGCTAAGTCTGAGCTAACAGTAAACTTGGGCTTCATACTTATGATCAATATATAGGACTGGTCTGTTTCCAGGTTGAATCGCTGCATATGGACATCCATCAATAGGCATTACCTCCTAGGAAGAAATGAATGTACCTTATCCCTGCATGACAAATAGCTTTCTCCCCAGCCACCAGAAGGAACCTCTTTCGACAACAAGAAGCCGCATGCCTTCCTGATAGCCGGACAGTTCTTGAATGTCCTTCCAGCAGCGACCAATCCCCTCACTGCAGACCACGTCCCATGGGTGAAACAAATACCCCAGGAGCCATACCTGTTGCGAATAGAGAGAGCAATGAGCAATAACAGCAGCAGCTTCTGTGTTTGAGTGGAAACACCAAAAGCACGAACAACAATAGCAGCAGATATATTCTCTTATTCCGAAATGGAGTTTTTCAACACTAACCATGAGCCGTCACTCCTTTGAATACTCAGAATGAAGTTATCGGCTTTATGGATGCATTTATCAATCTCCTCCCTTCGATGCTCAGGGTAGTGCTTTCTGAATGCAACCAGGGCCTGGATCACTGCCGAAGTACATTCAACAACACTGCCAGTCGAGTTTAATCACATCTCAGTTCAGTTTCTCTTAAACACGACAAATCAGCATAATAACAAGAATAGGGTTGTCACATCTTACGGATGATCAATCATTATGTCCCCAAAGATCTCAGAAGGATTGAGAAACTGAACAGTTTTAAAAGCATGTCAAATTGCAAAACAATATTTACAAAGGGCTGAATGTGTAGAGTCCTCATTACAGTTGTAACTCACCTCCAGCCAGGCATAGGACCTGGTGAGTTCATATGATGCAAAGCCACCATTTCCGTTCTATAAAAAACGGTTTATCCGACAATAATTAGTTCCACCCAATTTAAACAAGTATATTGTTCGAGAAAATTTAAACAAACATATATGCAAAAAAAAATCATAGATAAATTTGTAAGAGCATAGAGCATAAGAGAACTATTGACTCCTTCGAGTAGCTTTTAGAGGTTTGAAAATGGGATATGCATACCATCCAAGAAAGCAGACAATTGACAGCATCATAAAGTCTATTGGCTTCTATTGGTACGCCAACCATTTTTGGAGAAATCTTTGACAACAACAATGAGGCCTGATGAAAGAAAAGAAGGAATTTCATAAATTTGAATAGTGCAACAACAATTCAAATGAAGACCACAACATCACAAAAGAATATACTACAACTTGAGAGTTATTATGGTTAGTGGCCTGATGAATGGACCCTTTTCTGTTAATATTATTTTCAAGCGAAAAAAGTTAAATACATATGAAAGTTAGTGGTCAAAGTTCTAAAAGTTTGTCTGCACAGACTAATGGGCGATATCAATTTTGGAATGGTGGCAATACCTTTAATCCTACTGCAGTGCAATCTGATACAGGCCAAGCATGATCGGCGGTAGAAAAGGTCCATGCACCTTTAGATATATGCCGATACCAGACACTCAAATCTCCATGGCAGTCATGAAGAACCTTTCACAGAACAAATAACAGAAACGGAGTCACACGATGACCTAATCTGGCCAAAAAATTAAGCATAAAAAATTACCTGTGATTTTTTTATGTAGTCATGTGCTAGTTTCAGAGTAGAACAGAACTCTTCTGTGAGTTCCGTAGCCAGTATAGCTTTGACTGTGAAAGCTGTGTCCCAAAGCTGGCTGCCATTATAACCCTATGGTGACAGGACCATTTCACTGGTATTATATTAGCATAGCAAGCCAAAAGAAAAGATTAACTATATCTTAGTATCTCTCCAGAATCCAGCATAGTGTTACATATGTTTGTAGACGGTGTGCCTGGACCAAATTACTAAATGGCAAAAATAGACACCTTGCTAACTGACATGTAAAGTAACTCTGCAGTGCTATTTAACCAAGTTAAGTGCACATGTGAAGCTATGGGGTCAATGACAACATAAAGAATAACCTGCATCTTCATGCCATCTTCAGCAACCCACAAGTAATCATAGATCCTTGGAATATGAAGTTTGAATTCCTCTGAGTTAGGATCTTCTATCCAGCAACAAAGCATATTCAGTACCTGCACAGTTTTTCTTTTTTCATTTTTCACAACAATCAACTGAAAACAGGAATGTCAAAAGGAAAAAGGAACAAAAATAAATAACCGCATGCCTTTTTATAGAAACCGGCATGATTTTAAATATACCTTCCCTACAGCACCACTGCAAACATATTGGGTGTTCTCATCTTCGTAATGAATATGTTGCATGGCATTTTTCAAAGCTTTCTCCCTCAATTTGCTTCCAGGCCAATGTGACAGAACTGGTTCAACAAATTTGTGAAGAGTGGTCCATAAGATATCTTGTCCCAGTGGATGAGGACAGTACAGATCCTCCTACAGTAAGTTATAATAAAATCTGTCAAGCAATATTTTATTATTATATTCTGCATGGAGATCTCTACCTAAAGTAATAAATAAAAATGTGTGATACTGACACAGGAGCCATGTCCGTTTACAGATCAAAAACCATACAGAGCAGAAACTTCTCAATAGCATAGTAACATGAAGTTACTTTATGTTGTTACTGGTTTGGCACATGCACGACAAAACAAGTTCCAACAAACCTTAGCACATTGGTTGCGAGCCTTGTCCCAATCTATCTCATCATAGGGTACTTTATAGAGCTCCTTCCGTAAGTTCAATACAGTTGGTGTAATTGGGCCGACAAACCTCTTTCCATATATGTAAGACATGGGAAAGTATACCATTCGGCAATGGGACCACATGCGCCCTGTGTGAGATGCAGAACATTTTAGCAAAGATAATAAGTTAAGAAATTATGATAATATATACTCCCTCCGTCTCAAAATAAGTGTCTTTAATTTAGTACAACTTTAGATTATGATAATATATACCACCTCCGTCCGAAAATAAGTGTATAACATTGTACTAAATCAAAGACACTTATTTTGGGATGGAGGGAGTACTAATAGATGTGAATACATCAAACAGAGAAGGGTATAATAAAATTATTGCCTTCTGACAAAGTTTGTGATGATAGAAAATGATTTTTGTTCTTCTGCTGCAAAAAAGAAAAATGGTTTTGTTGCCAATCTGTCAAATAAACTTTCCCAGGGTCAGTTGCATGAGAACCAAACTTGCAGTATATTCTACTGATCATCTGCACTAACAGTCAAACAAGCATTCCATGCAGTTTATATGATAAATTTTGAAATTTTGCCAGTGTTGAGTTATTAGTCATTATGATAAAATTTCTAGATAACTAAATACAAACCAAAAGAGAAAGCGAAAAGGTATTTAAGGGGAAACAAACCTGGATGAAATGGGAGGCAGTATGGTAGTAGCCATAGTTCTGGAAGCAATGGATTGTTACCAGACCAGTCAAATACACCAAGAACCTTAAGAAAGTAGAGATATCAGAAGACCTTTCTGGGTTTGAAACAAGTACACTTGTAACAAGATCAAAGCAGATAACAGAAAAGAAAACAATGCATAACCTCCGTACCGAAAGCCAAAACTTTCCCCATGATGTTGTAAAGGTTGCTCCTCCATGATCCAAAATCCAATTCTGAGCTAACTGAATGGCTCCATCTTCACTATCTGATCCTTCTCCAAGTAATCTCAAGGTAACATAGTTCAAGACAGAACCGAACATGGTGCTTGGGCCCTCAATGTGCAATCCCCAGCCTCCATCTTTGTTCTGCACTTAAATTCACGAAGATTTGTCCCTTTATTTGAAAATCATAAACAAGACTAGTATTGGCATATACATTAGGGTAGTAGTGAGATATAATGTGGACAGAAGGAATGACATGAAACACACAGCATGTGGATTGCAAAGCCAAATTTTGTTTGCGTAAAAATATCATAGTTAAGAACGTTTTGTTAAGATGAATATTTCCTTGCCTGATGATTGTAGAGATACCGACGTATCTCCTTCTGATGCTCTGACGATAAGACAGTATTTAGAGCACCAGTCGAATGCAGTGCTATTACCTGAATAAAAAAAAGGTGAGGAAACCAAATGGCTCACTTCTCGCATACAGTGATACAGAAGTACAGCAAAACAAAGGATAACGTAGAATGAGATGCCGCAATATCTCCAATGCTGAAACCAAGTGAAAAAAGTGACACTCAGCTAGTAACCGATACAGATTGTTCACATTTTTCTAAACAGGAATGCAGGAGCTCTAACAGATCAACTGATAGAGGAAGGCAAAAAGTTTACTGAAGGGTCGGGACCAAAAGGAAGTCAGTAAAGTCGGGAACCGCAAAAGAAGCAGCAACTAACTGAGCAACAAGAATGCTTAGGCACTAGTTCTCCAAGAATTCTGAAGAAGGATTATACTAACAGAGGATACTATCTTCGAAGAGCCTTTTGGCACAGTTCTATATTTTCTAAGAGTTCAGGAGCAACTTGTTCGGAAGTTTGCTGATATATACGACGAGATATGCTAGTGCGAGAACACATGAGAAGGCTATAATGAAGGAATCTTAACAAATTCACTGTTGCATATGAGCAAAAGGAACTACCAAGCCCGGCAGAAGGAACATAGGACCGGCGATATCCCCAGGCCAGTGTCCATCATGTGCTTGGAGAGTAGACAACTGTCCGATTGCCCTCTTTAAAGAGGTCAAAACAGCTTCTTCAGTGACATCCTCATGCTCTTCAAGCTTGATACCAGGAATGTCCAACTTAGGAGCAGTCAACTCGGCGAACTGCAAAGGGTGCAAGTGTTTTGCAATGTCATGTGCAGTTATTTAAACCTCCACAAAAACCGAGATCAAGAAAGTAACATGCAAATGATAGCATTTTCATGAGCAGAATATGTGCACGAAAATGGCGCTGCTGGCAAGAAGTCCTAAATCCTAAGCAAATCCATGTCTGACTGGCTTGCATAGCCTTTCTATGCCATTTGAGCACTTGCATGAGGGGCCCGATTGTCAGCTTATGTATCAGGAGCGCAACACTGCCGGTATCGGTAAGATGCAAAAAATAACTTTAAACCTGTGGTTATGTTAGACCTGTGATTCTAGGCTACAGTTGACCCAAATCATTGTGTATCCGTGTAATTTACTCGATTCACATCGCATATGCTTAGCCTATGCCTACGATAGAGGGCATATCTGGTGAAAAGGGCCTTCAGTGAGAACGAATGTAGAAATTCAAATAAAATCTCCAATAATCTCAACATATCTGCAACATTTCAGATCAAATTCATTATGATTTGCAAAATACACGAACGGCAAATAGTTTACCAGGTATTTTCCTTTTGTTCATATATGGCAAAACACACTGGAACGCAACCCTAATTTTCTGCATGCCCTTCCATGGTATTAAAAAATATTGGAGTAAAATAACTTTTTCACTCTATTTTCACGAAATTAGCAAGCCTTCGATCGATTTCACTTGCATTTCCTAGTTTATTCCAACTGTGCTGAGACGGCAAATTGGCATTCCAGCCGATAAGTAAACAAGCTAAGACGGCAAGTTGCAAGCAGGGTTAGTAGGTGGTTACGCGCTGGAGACACAGGGCCTCGAATCCGTGGAGGGGACTGTCTGCGGCGAGTATGTAGAGGCTTCTCCGGGGTTCGTCATCTCGCCGCCGCCGTGGGAGTGCAGAACTGCGGCGGCTCCGGCCGGAGGTGGCAGCGGCAGCGGATGGGGGTACAGAGCTGGGCCGTGGGCTCCCCTCTACTCCGAATCTCTGATTCTACATCGCTCTCGTCCATGGCCGGCCCAATCGGGCGTCTTGCGTTGCGCTGACTAGTTGGTTTTCTTAAGGCCACTCAAAAAAAAAAAAGGTTGGTTTTTTTAAGGGTAAATCGCTGGAGCTCCCATCTGCCTGTGGATTCGCCTCCCATCTGCTTGCCGCTCCGGCGGCCGGTGGCAGGGAGGGGAATCCCGGTGCCTTCACTTTGGTTAGTAGTTTAGGTTAGGTTTTTAGTCCTCGCAGGTATGGCACTCGAGTCGATGGCGGCACTTCTTCTTCGAGTTTGTGTTCCGAGCTTCGATTCTTCTCAAGTTCGTCCATCAGGACGTAGTCGACGGAGCTCCAGCGTAAATTCCCGCGGTCTTCTTGGGGCGGTAAGGTTAGGGTTTCTCGCCGTGTGGCGAGATTTGGTGTCAGTTGCTTCAGATCTATTCAAGGGTTCAATGACGACGACTACGGCTCCTGGCGTTGGTCTTTAGGGGCACGTGCACGAAGACTTCTCGGCTGTCATCGACAAGGTTAAGCTAGCTCCGATAGGGGAGCAGCGACAACAGTGCGTCGGCAGCTCGTTTTGGCGGCGGTAGTGATCGTTCGATGGTCTCGGTATCTTGGTGTAATTTTATTATGTTTGAGGTGCTTTGTACTTCCGGTGAACTTTGATAATAGATGTGAATTATTTTCACAAAAATAAATAAAATAAAGTACTCCATTCCTATTGCTAAGGGGCTTTAAACACCTCGGGTGTGCGGTCACTCTCGGATGGTTCACGGCAATTCCAGGTAGTTTCTACTAATAGCTCATTTTTCTGTATCGATAAGAGAAAGAGTTAAATGCAGAGGTCCTAAATCTTGTATCGAAGTGTTAGTGTAGTCCTAGTTCTTTTAAAATGCACGTTTAGGCCCTAATTTTGTAGTAAGTGGTTCGCCCAATGTCCTTTTCTGCCCGAGAGCTCTCTGACTTGCTCACGTGGCACACGAGCACTACCAAGTCAACGACAGGACCGTAGTGGTTGGTCTTTGTACAGGAAACCCCTTATAAGTCACCTTGTTTTCATTCCCAGTCTCTGGCCCAATACTCTCTCTCTCTCTCTCTCTCTCTCTCTCTCTCTCTCTCGTGCCCTAGCTGTCGCCAGGCTGGGACCGCAAACTCCTGGGTAGAGAAATGGGTGAAGAAGAGGAGCTTCGCAGCGTTGGCGCCGCCTGCAGCCGTCAAAGTAATCTATTGATCAGTGGCCCTTCGCCATGTTTAAATCACCGAGAGCGAGCGTGCACATGCTGGTGACGCTCGGGGCAGTGTCGGCATGTACACGCAAGCTAGAGGTGCTCCACATGTGCGCGCAGGCTTGCGGGTGCGAAGATGAAGCGAGGGGAGCAAGCGCTGGTAGGTGGGGTGGCCGGCGATCGGGCACTGGCGAGCTTGAGCGGCTACCGGCAACATTAAGCGGGAGGAGCCAGGAAGATGCCAGAAAGTTGGGGAAATGGGCCAAACATCTACGCGGGGCGAGGTGAGCTCGGGGACATGGAGAATGATTATAAGATGATTTGTAAGAGGTTTCCTGTAAAAAGACCAACCGCCGGGACCCCGCTATCAACATGGCGAAGGTCAACGTGCCACGTGAGTAGGTCAGAGAGCGCTCAGGCAAAAAAAGGCCTCTGGTGAACCACTTACTACATAATTGAGACCTAAACATGCATGTTGAAAGAACTAGGACTAAACTGACACTTCAATAAAAGATTTAGGACCTCCAATGCATTTAACTTGAAAGAGAATTTCGTAGCCTGAACTATCCTTGTGCAAATCTAATCCCTTAAGCATCGCCAGACTCCACCGTCGTTGTGGCAACGCTGGAGATGCACGATAGCAGCCATCACTCCCGAATATGAAAGAACTCCAATGTAGACCATGCTGCTAGGTGAATCGATTGAATGGTCTGCCGCACGGGACAGGGCCGAGGCTACGTGGCTCGTCGACTGGGGATCATCCCCGAGCCCGTCAGTCCCCGGCACCGCCACCTTCATACACTAAGGTCAATTTTTATTCCTCCGAGGTTTTCGGTTTTTTCAGTCATTCCGAAGTTTCAGTCAGTTTTATTTAGCTTTTCTATTTCAAAAAGAAAAAAGTCAATTTTACTCCCCTGAACAAAGTGGGTGGTTAACTTTACCCCCTGATCTATATGTTGGCTCCTTCTACACCCCAAACAAAATCAAACCGGACAAAACACCCCCCTGGCTGGTTTGTCTCCATTCGATGCTGATGTGGCATAGTAAAAGGTCGGTTTTGACCGTGGTGGGGCCTACTTGTCAGGTTGACTGTTAAACGCTGCCGTTCCCGTTGTGTTCTGGATCAGAAATCCCTTTCTTCTTCTTCCCCATGTCGTCGTCGATGGTTCCCTCGGGGCGGCGCTGAACTCCGACCAGCAACGGTGGTCGGAGTGTTGGTGGTGGTGGCGGCGGTGGCGGTGCAACCCATGAATCTTCCCCGACCTGTTCCTTCTCCCACGGCCTCTATCCTCCCCCGTCCTCAAACCCTAGGTCGACGGCGGCTGCTGCGGTCTATCTAATTTCACAGCGGCGCAGACGAACTGAGGTGAGTCCCATCCCTCCAATCCCCTTCCCTTGGTGTACTTGCTTTGCTCTAGTTAGCTGTTGTATGTAGGTTCTAATTGAAGATTGGATGTTGTTTTAATCTGTAGGCTAAGCAATGGATAATCTAGATTGGTTAGGCATCCGTTTTTTACAATGGCCAATTTGAGAAGTCAAACAAGCAATTGACATATGTTGGTGGTAATATACAACTCACATCTGTTGAGAGGTCCAATATATCCTTAGCTACTGTCAGGGAGCAGTTAGCAGATATAAAGATGGCCTACCATGGTGAAGAGCTAATAGAGAAGCACAGGCTTTACTGGTTGTTTCCTGGAAAAAATGTTAGAGATGGGCTGAGACGACTGGACACTGATAGAAATGTGTTCTTCATGGATAGGTGTATTACAGATTGTGGGGTTGTGGATGTGTATGTGAATTATGAAGATGATGATGTTGATGAAGATGGACAGAACAGTGTGTCTGATATTGGCGAGAAAGAGGAAGAGGAAACTAATGCTGCAATTGAAGAAGAGAAGACAGAAGAGAAGACTGACAATGATTGGGAAGATGAGCATGACAATTGCTTTGCTGAGGATGACCTGGAGCACAGTTTAGAGGAAGATGGGGATGAGCCTGACAAGACTGAGTATGTTGTACATGATGAATTGCAACCTGAAACTGGAAATGTTCCTTCAGTAGATGTTGCACCAGATGAAATAAGTGATGAATGTGAAGATCTTGATTGGTGCCCTAAAGATGAAGACAGTTCAGGTGAAGATGATGAGGCAGAGGAGCTCAGAAAGCATGCTAAGGAAGTGCTCAGAAAGATCAGAATGAAGTTGCCACTTGATGAAGAGAAGGAAGTGAAAGAAAGTACAACACAGTTAATTCCTTTTGATGAAATGGATGAAGGAAATGACACTCCATACATGGATTCCAGTGAGGAATACAATTATGATGAGGATGAGCATGGAAATTCAGTTAGGACGAAATCTAGATTTCCAAGATTTGATAGCAAGGCTGCAATTCCAATATTCAGTTTGGGCATGACATTTAGGTGAAGAAGTCAGTTCAAGAGGGCACTGGTGAAGTATGGCCTTGCTATGAAGAGGCATATTTGCTTTGTAAAAGATGAGGCTGGTAGGATTAGGGCAAAAATGTTCTTGGCCTAAGTGTCCTTGGTTGATTTATGGTGCAAAGAGGAGCTCAAATGATTGGTTTCAAGTCATAACACTTGTTGACAACCACATATGCCCACAAAGGAGAGACAACAGATTGGTTACTGCACCTAGAATTGCATACAAGTATGAGAGAATTATGAAGGCAAATCCAGGATGGAAAGTGAAATGTATTAAGGCCACTGTCAGATTAGAGATGTTTGCAGATGTGCATGTTTCCAAGATAAAGAAAGCAAAAGCAATAGTCAGAAAGAGAGTTAGAGAAGCAATGCATGAAGAATATGCCAGGGTGTTTGATTATCAGCTAGAAATATTGAGGAGCAATCCAGGAAGCACTATGGCAGTTGTGCTTAATCCAAAAGAAACTGCACCAGTTTTTCAGAGATTGTATGTGTGCCTTCAGGCTTGCAAGAGAGGTTTCATAGAAGGGTGCAGGAAAGTAGTGGGTTTGGATGGCTGCTTCTTTAAGGGGGCTCAAAGTGGAGAGCTACTCTGTGCTCTTGGAAGATATGCAAATGGGCAAATGTATCCCATTGCTTGGGCAGGAGTTGAGGTGGAAAATAAGGACTCCTGGTTCTGGTTTATGGCATTGTTAAATAAAGACTTGGAGATTTCAAATCAAGGTGAAGGCTGGGTGTTTATATCAGATCAGCAGAAAGGTCTAATCAATGCAATTTCAAAGGTTGTACCAAGAGCTGAACACAGAAATTGTGCTAGGCACATTTATGCTAACTGGAAGAAAAAATATAGGGACTAGAAATACCAGAAGAGATTTTGGGCTTGTGCAAAGTCTTCTAACAGAGTTCAGTTCAATTTAAACAGGGAAAAGCTTGCTCAGCTCACACAAGAAGGAGCAAGAGACATGATGTAGTCTGGGCCTGAACATTGGTGTAGAGCATGGTTCAAAGAAGGATCATTCTGTGATTCAGTCGACAACAATATGTGTGAAAGTTTTAACAATTGGATAGTGGAATATAGAGGTCTTCCTATCATCAGTATGTTTGAAGCAATCAGAGCAAAGGTGACAGTAAGGATTCAAGTTAATAGAGCTATGCTTGCCAATTGGAATGGAACAATTTGTCCCAAAATCCTCAAAAAGGTGAACAAGTTGATACAACTTACTGAGAAGTGTCAGACAATATGGAATGGAAAAGATGGATATGAGGTGAAGTTAGGACAGCATGGATTCAATGTTGACTTGCAAGCAGGAACATGTTCTTGTAGATATTGGCAATTGTCAGGAATTCCATGTGTTCATGCTCTAGCAGCTTCACAGTGTGGCCCTGATGACATTGATTCACTTATTGCACCTTGCTACAGAATTGAAGCTTACAACAGGACATATGAGCATGTGATGATGCCAATGGAGGGCATGCCTAGCTGGCCAATATCTGACAGACCTAGACCATTAGTTCCAAGCTATGTGCAAATGCCTGGGAGGCCCAGGGTAGAGAGAATAAGAGGTGCAGATGAGCCTCCTAAGCATGCACACAAACTCTCCAAGATTGGAACTAAGATCAGGTGTAGTTTATATGGAAATCCTGGGCACAACATGAGGAAATGCAATACTAACCCCAACAAGGGAAAGTACAAGAATAGGAAGAGGAAAAAAGAAACAAAAGTGTGTGCTAATTTTTACATATGTTTGATTTCTATATGTTTTGTACTTGTGAAATTGCAGCAATGTGAAACACCTAACAACTGTTACTTCTGTGTGTTATGTAGGAAAATCCTCCAAGGACAACTCAAAGAGTAGCAAATGAAACTGCTGCAGCCTAGTCTTCACAGCGGGCAGCTCAAACATCACAGCAAGCTGCAGGAGGGAGAGGCCAGTCTTCATAGCAAGCTACAGGAGGGAGAGGCCGGTCTTCACAACAAGCTATAGGAGGGACAACACAGCCTAGAAGGGGAAGGCCTCCAAAGCAAACAAACAGAACACATGCTAGTTCTAGTCAGAGAAGGAGGAAATCTACCAGGGTTAGCATGTTTGATGAACTGAGGGGTTAAGCAGGAAAATTGTTAGTAGGTTGCTGGTGATGTGCTACTTGCATGAACTTGTGTTTGATGAACATGTGTTTGTTATTGTCTGTTAAGCTGCAAAATTTATGTTTGATGAACTTGTGTTTGTTTCTTACTGTTAAGCTGCAGAATTTGTGTTTAGTTGCAAAATGCTACTGTTTACTGTGTTCTCTTTTGAAACAAATTCCCTTCTGATAGAAGCTTGGCAAAATATGTTCTCTTTTGGCAGAAAGAAATTCCGGCACAAATAGAGAAGCTCACAATTGTACCATTTCACAAGACAACATAGTACCAGCACATATTTGGCATAATTTTGGCACAAATTCAGTACACAACAAGCAATACAGTTGCTTCACCACAACAACCAGCACAAAGTAGAACTGAACACACTGTACACCACTATAGATTCTTAACACATAGTACAACACACCAAGTGCCAAAGTGCCAAATAACAGGGTACAAACTCAAACTCCTTCAGCACTGTCAGTGCCGTCGATCTTGCCTAGCACAGTCTTGAAGATATGCGTGCGAGTCAGGTCCTTGCCTTCTCCTGGCAGCAACTCATCAGGCAGTCCTTCAGCAAGCAGAGGACCACGATCGACAACCTCCTTCATGTGGCAAATGACAGGATACAGTAAGCTATTCTTCTTCCTCGACGACGACGGTCCGTAGTCACCCAATTGAAATTGCATTGCTTCATACTCATCCATGGACTCGGGTGGCTTGTTTGTCAGCTTCGGCTCATGTATCTCCACTGTCACCACCTTGCCAACAAAGGAAGGGTCACGAAGCCACGCCATTACCTCAAGCTCGCGGAGGCTTGCCGGCGGCAGGATCTCGATCAGTTCGCCACCCAGCTGCTTGAGAACATCTTTCATGGACACCGTCGTCCAGACCTGGTTAGGAAGGCCTTCAAAGCCGAGCTTGCTCTTGTACTTCAGAGCACCTGGCCGAGCACGAACCATTCCGCACCAACGCGAAAACTGAATCCAACGCCGGCAACACTTGATCTTCATTGACGAAAGGAGCACCTCAGAGCACTTCTCCTCCGTCGAGAAGGTCAACCACAAGTCGTGTGGTGGGCACGCGACCTCGATGACCACCTCGGACGGCACCACACCGCAATGCTGCTGCAAGGTCGCCAGTTTGGCTGCTGGCGTCACTGTCTGCTCGCCGTCTCCGACCGCAGTTGCTAGAAGCACGTACCGCCTGAAGCGCAGCTCCAGCGCATCCATGGCCAGAGTGCGGGAGATCAGGACATGGCTCGCCTCTCGACGGAGCTCCGGCTCTCCCCGCCGCCACACCTCCTGCGGGAACCACTGTTCCAGCAAGCTACGGCTCACCTGGGCTGCTGTGATGACCGGGGCCGTGCGTCCATCGCCGGCAGCGCTCAAGGCATCCGGCGACACGGTGCTGGTGAGGGAGTCCTGGATTAGGGGGTCCTCGGACAGCCGGACTGTTGGACTATGAAGATACAAGATTGAAGACTTCGTCCCGTGTCCGGATGGGACTCTCCTTGGCGTGGAAGGCAAGCTTGGCAATACGGATATGTAGATCTCCTCCCTTGTAACTGACTCTGTGTAACCCTAGCCCCCTCCGGTGTCTATATAAACCGGAGGGTTTAGTCCGTAGGACAACAACATTCATACCATAGGCTAGCTTCTAGGGTTTAGCCTCTACGCTCTCGTGGTAGATCAACTCTTGTAATACTCATATCATCAAGATTAATCAAGTAGGAAGTAGGGTATTACCTCCATCGAGAGGGCCCGAACCTGGATAAACATCGTGTCCCCGCCTCCTGTTACCATCCGCCTTAGTCGCACAGTTCGGGACCCCCTACCCGAGATCCGCCGGTTTTGACACCGACATTGGTGCTTTCATTGAGGGTTCCACTGTGCCGTCACCACAAGGTTTGATGGCCCCTTCGATCATCGACAACGATGCGATCCAGGGTAAGGTTTTCCTCCTCGGACAGATCTTCGTATTCGGCGCCTTCGCACTGCGGGCCAACTCGCTTGGCCATCTAGAGCAGATCGAGAGCTATGCCCCTGGCCATCAGGTCAGGTTTGGAAACTTGAACTATACTGCTGACATCCGCGGAGACTTGATCTTCGACGGATTTGAGCTTATGTCAGTCTGTTGCCACGATCCACGGCGAGCATGACTCAGCTCTGCCGACGGACGGTGTTCGGGAGATCACACCTGTGCCTACTCTGGCCCTAGATCCGGAGTCTATTACACCGTCCGAGGACGGATGGATGGACCCCGCCTCGGAGGCCACACACTCAGTGGCGATAGAGCCGAATACTGACTTCACCTCCAATGCGACATGTGTCGCCGGATCCTCGGATCCACCTCCGGCCACAGGCCCCGAACCGCCTGCGTCCGTGCCTATCGAATCTGATTGGGCGCCGATCATGGAGTTCACCTCCGCGGATATCTTTCAGCACTCGCCTTTTGGCGATGTGCTAAATTCATTAAGGTCTCTCTCCTTGTCGGGAGAACCTTGGCCGGACTATGTCTAGCTAGAATGGGGTGCAGACGACTAAGAAATTCGCGACCCACCCACCACCCACTTAGTAGCCACTGTCGATGATTTAACCAACATGCTCGA
This sequence comes from Aegilops longissima, assembly GCA_021605205.1. Taxonomy (NCBI): domain Eukaryota; kingdom Viridiplantae; phylum Streptophyta; class Magnoliopsida; order Poales; family Poaceae; genus Aegilops; species Aegilops longissima. The sequence continues at coordinate 119,268,562 of CM038681.1, forward strand.
TTTCGGCTCCGAAGACATCGACGGTATGGACGACGATGTAGGAGACGAACAGGAACCACCGCCCACGGGGCGCTGGACTGCCACCTCATCATATGATATTTACATGGTGGACACTCCCAAAGAAGGCGATGGCGATAAGACAGCGGAGGATAATCCCTCCAAGCAGCAATCCAAGCACCGACGTCAGCGGCGCCGCTCTAAGTCCCGCCATAGCAGCGATACCGGCCCAAGAGACAATAACGCTCCGGATAGCGCGGAAGACGATGACAATCCCCTCCAGCCAGATCTCGAGCGGGAGGATGAACAAGCTAGCCCCCTAGAACAGGCAGCAGACGGAGAATCAGAGGATGACAATTACATACCTCTCTCCGAAGACGAAGTGAGCCTCGGTGACGAAGAATTTATCGTCCCTGAGGATCCTGTTGAGCAGGAGCGCTTCAAGCGCCGGCTTATAGCCACAATAAACAGCCTAAAGAAAAAGCAACAGCAACTTCGAGCTGATCAAGACCTGCTAGCGGATAGATGGACTGAAGTCCTAACGGCCGAGGAATACGAACTCGAGCGCCCAACCGAGAGTTACCCGAAGCGCAGGTTGCTACCTCAACTCGAGGAGGAAGCATTGAAACCTACATCACCAGCGTATGATGCGGCTGATCGGCCACCTCGTGGCCGAGACAGAGGGGCATACCAGCCCGAAGTCCATCCCGCACCTCGCCGCCATTCAAACAACAATACCAAGGCCCGAGGCAACACGCGGGACCTGCGAGACGTATTGGGAAACAAAGCAGGACATGCGAGATCGATCTACGGATCACGGGGGCGCGCCCCAACGCGGGACAATGATCGTCACGCCGGATATACTAAAAGAAAATTAGGCCGGGCCGAATACAGCAGACAAGACTCATATGAACTGCGTCGTGATATAGCCCGACACAGAGGCGCCGCACACCCCCTATGCTTCACTGATGAAGTAATGGATCACGAATTCCCGGAGGGTTTTAAACCCGTAAACATTGAATCATATGATGGTACAACAGACCCCGCGGTATGGATCGAGGATTTCCTCCTCCACATTCACATGACTCGCGGTGATGATCTACATGCCATCAAGTACCTCCCACTAAAACTCAAAGGACCAGCTCGGCATTGGCTGAATAGCTTGCCGGCAGACTCCATTGGCAGTTGGGAGGATTTGGAATATGCGTTCCTTGACAACTTCCAGGGCACTTATGTGCGACCACCGGATGCTGATGACTTGAGCCATATAATTCAGCAGCCAGGGGAATCGGCCAAAAAATTCTGGACCAGGTTCCTAACCAAGAAAAACCAAATTGTCGACTGTCCGGATGCAGATGCCTTAGCGGCATTCAAGCATAACATCCGTGATGAGTGGCTCGCCCGGCACCTCGGCCAGGAGAAGCCGAAGTCTATAGCAACCCTCACGACACTCATGACCCGCTTTTGTGCGGGCGAGGATAGCTGGCTGGCTCGTAGCAACAACACATCAAGAAATCCTGGCACTTCAGATACCAAAGATACTAACGGCAGACCACGTCGTAACAGACACAAGCGCCGCAGCAACGGCGATAACGCCGAAGACATGGCAGTCAATGCCGGATTCAGTGTTCTAAATCCGGTCAGCGAAAAAAGCCGTTCAAAAGAAGTAATCCGGGCCCGTCCAGTTTGGACCGCATACTCGATCACTCGTGCCAAATTCACGGCACCCCCGACAAGCCAGCCAGTCACACAAACATAGAATGCTGGGTGTTCAAGCAGGCCAGCAAGTTGAATGCTGAAAACAAGGACAAGGGGCTGCATAGTGACGAGGAGGAGGAGCCTCGGCCGCCGAACACAGGAGGACAAAAGAGGTTCCCTCCAGAAGTGAAAACGGTGAACATGATATACGCAACCCACATTCCCAAGAGGGAAATGAAGCGTGCACTAAGGGACGTCTATGTGATGGAGCCAGTCGCCCCAAAGTTCAACCCATGGTCCTCTTGTCCGATCACATTCGATCGCAGGGACCACCCCACTAGTGGTGGTTCTGCCGCATTGGTCCTTGACCCCATCATCGACGGATTTCACCTCACTCGAGTCCTTATGGACGGCGGCAGCAGCCTGAACCTGCTCTATCAGGATACAGTGCGCAAAATGTGTATAGACCCCTCGAGGATCAAACTCACTAAAACCACCTTTAAAGGTGTCATCCCAGGTGTAGAGGCCCATTGCACGGGCTCAATCACACTGGAAGTGGTCTTTGGATCTCCGGACAACTTCCGAAGCGAGGAGTTAATCTTCGATATCGTCCTGTTCCGCAGTGGCTATCATGCACTGCTCGGACGAACCGCATTTGCTAGATTCAATGCGGTACCGCATTATGCATACCTTAAGCTCAAAATGCCAGGACCTCGTGGGGTTATAACAGTCAATGGAAACACAGAGCGCTCACTCCGCACGGAGGAGCACATTGCGGCCCTAGCAGCAGAAGCACAAAGCAGCCTTTTAAGGCACACCGCCAATTCGGCGATAAACCCCCGGACACCTTCAAGCGAGTCCGGAGTAATCTGCAACAGGATCGCCTGGCACGTTCAGAGCTCGCCTAGCAATTCGCCCCCCCCCCCCCGTCCTAGTCCCAGTTAAGCGACGAAATCTGTGCCGCGCGTACATAATTACGCACTAAAAATACCATGGGCATAGGCGGGGGCACGACCAAGGCACGTCCCACAATGCGGCTCAACCGCCCTAGGGGTTGCATACCTTTTTCATCTTCTCTCTTTCAGGACCTTAGTCTCTGGAGCCCCTTTTCGGCAGTATGATTGCTGGACGCATTACGGGAAGGAAATGCCAAGGAAGCAAGAAGCTCTGACGTACAAGGGAATCCCCAGGTGGTCTCTGATAATGATCAAAATACCTGTTTTAAATACCCATATGCAGCTTGCCCTTGGATAGGACATGTCAAATAGTCCTATTTTTTTGCTTATTGTACTACTTGTATCCGTATGCTTCGACGTATTATCTAATAACAATGCATAGCGTTAGTCTATTACTGCATTGCCTTTGCTTTTTTTTCTTGTCTGCTTATTTATGACAAATTGCACCCGTACATTCTGGTACGACCAATACGCTAGGGGCTTCAGTATACCCCATAAATACGGCGTGAGAAGTCCGAACACTTTCGACACTGCGGCACCCCGAACTTATAGCACTATATGCATCAGCTCCGAATCATGTCTTGGGTTAATAGTTGGGTTTGCCCGGCTCCCATGTTTTGGTACCTTACGTTCCACAATATCAGCTAAGGTAGCGCTGGGAGAATTACTGTGATTGTGTCCCGGTTCTTCCGGACGAGCACCTCAGTAGAGAAAGCCGAAAACTGACTGTCATGATAAGGCGAGAGCTGGCCGCTGTTCGAGAGGTCTCAAGTCCTTAAAGACTTTTTCCGCTTTGGGCGAGGAGTCGGCCTTGTCCGGCTTAGGCGTATATAGCGCCCCAAATTCGGCCTTCCGAATACTAGGGGCTTCGCCAAAGTTTAAAATTATAGACTTCTATGGCTAAGTGAGAGTAATAAAGCCTTATAGTCCGATTGCCTGGTTCGTTGTGCTGAACACCTCCTTCGAAGGACCCAAAATTGGGATAAAGAGTGCTCAGGTTTATCCCGAACACCTCATTACTAGTTACATGGGGGCAGAAGCCGACGACTGGCCAATTCTCAAATTTTATAAACGGCCGCACAGAAGGTAATATTTTAAATTCACAAGCGTTGCATAGCGCAAATGAACTCGTTTCATATTACAGGATCACATGAGTACATTTATTCAAATATTACATCCTTAGCACATTCCTCCGCCGCAAGGCGAGCACCCTTCAGGACACTGTCATAATACAATTCGGGCTTGCGGTGCTCCTTCCCCTTTGGCGGCCCCTCAGTCACCAGCTTCTCAGCATCCATCTTCCCCCAGTGCACCTTCGCCCGAGCAAAAGCCCTGCGCGCACCCTTGATGCAGACGGATCACTTTATGACTTCAAGCCATGGGCAGTCATTCACAAGCTGCCTCACCAGACCGAAGTAGCTGCCAGGCAGGGGATCTCCAGGCCACATCCGGACTATAAGACCCTTCATGGCCTGTTCGGCCGCCTTATGGAGCTCGACCAGTTGCTTCAGCTGGTCGCTCAAGGGCATTGGGTGTTCGGTCCCAGTATACTGAGACCAGAACAACTTCTCCGTCGAGCTCCCCTCCTCAGCCCGGTAGAATTCCGCGGCATCTGACACACTGCGGGGTAGATCAGCGAACGCTCCTGGAGAGCTCCAAACTCGGGTAAGTAAAAAGAAAGTTTCCTTCACATGCTTGCTTTGCATAATGAATGCCTTACCCGCCGCTTGTTGGAAATATGCCCTAGAGGCAATAATAAATTAGTTATTATTATATTTCCTTGTTCATGATAATCGTTTATTATTCATGCTATAATTGTATTGACCGGAAACAGCGATACATGTGTGGATACATAGACAACACCATGTCCCTAGTCAGCCTCTAGTTAACTAGCTCGTTGATCAATAGATGGTTACGGTTTCGACCATGGACATTGGATGTCATTGATAACGGGATCACATCATTAGGAGAATGATGTGATGGACAAGACAATCCTAAGCCTAGCACAAAGATCGTGTAGTTCGTATGCTAAAGCTTTTCTAATGTCAAGTATCTTTTCCTTAGACCATGAGATCGTGCAATTCCGGATACCGTAGGAGTGCTTTGGGTGTATCAAACGTCACAACGAATCGGGTGACTATAAAGGTGCACTACGGTATCTCCGAAAGTGACCATTGGGTTGACACGGATCGAGGATGGGATTTGTCACTCCGTAAGCGGAGAGGTATCTCTGGGCCCACTCGGTAGGACATCATCATAATGTGCACAATGTGACCAAGGGGTTGATCGCGGGATGATGTGTTACGGAACGAGTAAAGAGACTTGCGTAACGAGATTGAACAAGGTATCGGTATACCGACGATCGAATCTCGGGCAAGTACAATACCGCTAGACAAAGGGAATTGTATACGGGATCGATTGAGTCCTTGACATCGTGGTTCATCCGATGAGATCATCGTGGAACATGTAGGAGCCAACATGGGTATCCAGATCCGCTGTTGGTTATTGACGGAGAACGTCTCGGTCATGTCGCTTGTCTCCGAACCCGTAGGGTCTACACATAAGGTTCGATGGCGCTAGGGTTATAAAGGAAGTTTGTATGTGGTTACCGAATGTTGTTGAGTCCGGATGAGATCCCGGACGTCACGAGGAGTTCGGAATGGTCCGGAGGTAAAGATTTATATATGGAAAGTTGTTGTTGGGTTAGGAAAAGTTCGGGTTTTTCGGTATTGTACCGGAAGCTTCGGAAGGTTCGGAGGATTCGGAGGGTCCGGAGGTCGGAAATTGTTCCACCACGTCCAATACAGTAGCATGGGCTGTGGGGGCGCCCTAGCCATAATGGGCCAAGGGAACCAGCCCCCAAGGCCCATGCGCATGGGAAGGGGAAACCCTAAGGGGAGGGCCTCCACTTGACTTGGGAGGCACTCCTCCCCTCTTGGCCGCCCCCCAAGTCCCATCTAGGGCTGGCCGCACCCCTTGGGGTGGGAAACCCTAAAGGGCGCAGCCCCCTTTCCCCTATATATACTTGAGGTTTTGGGCTGCCCAACACACGAGAACCTCTCCCTCTTGGTGCAGCCACCTCTCCTCCTCCTCCTCTCCCTTGGTGCTTGGCGAAGCCTGCGGGATTGCCACGCTCCTCCATCACCACCATGCCGTTGTGTTGCTGCTGGATGGAGTCTTCCTCAACCTCTCCTCTCTCCTTGCTGGATCAAGGCGTGGGAGGCGTCACCGGCTGTACGTGTGTTGAACGCGGAGGTGCCGTCCGTTCGCACTTGATCATCGGTGATCTGAATCACGACGAGCACGACTCCATCAACCCCGTTCACTTGAGCGCTTCCGCTTAGCGATCTACAAGGGTATGTAGATGCACTCTCCTTCCCTCGTTGCTAGTTTCTCCATAGATAGATCTTGGTGACACGAGGAAAATTTTGAATTTCTGCCACGTTCCCCAACAGTGGCATCATGAGCTAGGTCTATTGCGTAGATTCTTTGCACGAGTAGAACACAAAGTAGTTGTGGGCGTTGATATTGTTCAATATGCTTACCGTTACTAGTCCAATCTTGTTTCGACGGTATTGTGGGATGAAGCGGCCGGACCGACCTTACGTACTCTTCGTGAGGCAGGTTCCACCGATCGACATGCACTTGGTGCATAAGGTGGCTAGCGGGTGCCGATCTCTCCCACTTTAGTCGGAACGGATTCAATGAAAAGGGTCCTTATGAAGGGTAAATAGCAATTGGCATATCACGTTGTGGTTTTGCGAGGTAGGAAGCGTTCTTGCTAGAAACCCAAAGCAGCCACGTAAAACATGCAAACAACAATTAGAGGGCGTCTAACTTGTTTTTGCAGGGTATGCTATGTGATGTGATATGGCCAAGAAGAATGTGATGAATGATATGTGATGTATGAGATTGATCATGTTCTTGTAATAGGATTCACGACTTGCATGTCGATGAGTATGACAACCGGCAGGAGCCATAGGAGTTGTCTTTATTTATTGTATGACCTGCGTGTCATTAAACAACGCCATGTAATTACTTTGCTTTATTGCTAACCGGTAGCCATAGTAGTAGAAGTAATAGTTGGCGAGACAACTTCATGAAGACACGATGATGGAGATCATGATGATGGAGATCATGGTGTCATGCCGGTGACGATGATGATCATGGAGCCCCGAAGATGGAGATCTAAAGGAGAAAAATGATATTGGCCATATCATGTCACTATATAATTGCATGTGATGTTTATTATGTTTCTGCATCTTGTTTACTTAGAACGACGGTAGTAAATAAGATGATCCCTCACACAAATTTCAAGAAGTGTTCTCCCCTGACTGTGCACCGTTGCTACAGTTCGTCGCTTCTAAGCACCACGTGATGATCGGGTGTGATGGATTCTTACGTTCACATACAACGGGTGTAAGACAGATTTACACAGCAAAAACACTTGGGGTTAACTTGACGAGCCTAGCATGTGCAGACATGGCCTCGGAACACGGAGACCGAAAGGTCGAGCATGAGTCGTATAGTAGATCGATCAACATGAAGATGTTCACCGATGATGACTAGTCCGTCTCACGTGATGATCGGACACGGCCTAGTTGATTCGGATCATGTAATCACTTAGATGACCGAGGGATGTCTATCGAGTGGGAGTTCATAAGATGAACTTAATTATCTTGAACATAGTCAAAAGACCTTTTGCAAATTATGTCGAAGCTCGCGCTTTAGTTCCACTGTTTAGATATGTTCCTAGAGAAAATATAGTTGAAAGTTGAAAGTAGCGATTATGCGGACAGAGAAAGCTTATGTCCTTAATGCACCGCTCAGTGTGCTGAACCCCAAGCGTCGTTTGTTGATGTTGCGAACATCGGACATACACGTTTGATAACTACGTGATAGTTCAATTAAGCGGTTTAGAGTTGAGGCACCAAAGACGTTTTCAAACGTCGCGGAACATATGAGATGTTTGAGGGCTGAAATTGGGATTTCAGGCTCGTGCCCACGTCAAGAGGTATGAGACCTCCAACGAGTTTTCTTAGCCTGCAAACTAAGGGAGAAAAGCTCAATCGTTGAGCTTGTGCTCGATTGTCTGAATACAACAATCACTTAAATCGAGTGGGAGTTGATCTTCCAGATGAGATAGTGATGTTTCTCCATAGTCATTGCCACCAAGCTGCTAGAGCTTTGTGATGAACTATAACATATCAGGGATAGATATGATGATCCTTGAGGTATTCGCGTTGTTTGACATCGCGAAAGTAGAAATCAAGAAGGAGCATCAATTGTTGATGGTTGGTGAAACCACTAGTTTCAAGAAGGGCAAGGGCAAGAAGGGACACTTCATGAAACGGCAAATCAGTTGCTGCTCCAGTGAAGAAACCCAAGGTTGAACCCAAACCCGAGACTAAGTGTTTCTGAGATAAGGGGAACAGCCACTGGAGTAGAATTACCCTAGATACTTGGTAGATAAGAAGGCAGGCGAGGTCGATAGAAGTATATTGGATATACATTATGTTAATGTGTACTTTACTAGTACTCCTAGTAGCACCAGGGTATTATATACCGGTTCGGTTGCTAAGTGTTAGTAACTCGAAATAAAAGGCTACGGAATAAACGGAGACTAGCTAAAGGTGAGCTGACGATATGTGTTGGAAGTGTTTCCAAGTTTGATGTGATCAAACATCGCACGCTCCCTCTACCATCAAGATTAGTATTAAACCAGAATAATTATCATTTGGTGTTTGCGTTGAGCATAGAAATGATTGGATTATGTCTATCGCAATACGGTTATTCATCTAAGGAGAACAATGGTTACTCTGTTTATTTGAATAATACCTTCGATGGTCTTGCACCTAAATAAATGGTTTATTAAATCTCGATCGTAGTGATACACATTTTCATGCCAAAAGTATAAGATAGTAATGATAGTACCACTTACTTGTGGCACTGCCATGTAAGTCATATTGGTGTAAAACGCATGAAGAAGCTCCATGTTGATGGATCTTTGGACTCACTCGTTTTTGAAAAAGTTTGAGACATGCAAACCGTGTCCATTGGTGTATACGCATGAAGAAACTCCATGCAGATGGATCGTTTGAACTCACTTGATTTTGAATCACTTGAGATATGCAAATCATACCAGATGGGCAAGATGGTGAAAAACCTCGGTTTTGATAAGATGGAACAAGGTAGCAACTTGTTGGAAGTAACACATTTTGATGTGTGCAGTCCAATGAGTCTTTGAGGCATGCGATGAATATCGTTATGTTCGACTTCACAGATGATTCGAGTAGATGTTGAGTATATTTACTTGATGAAACACAAGTCCGAATTATTGAATGGTTCAAGTAATTTCAGAGTGAAGTTGAAGATCATCGTGACAAGAGGATAGAATGTCTATGATATGATCATAGAGATGAATATCTGAGTTCTGAGTTTTGGCACACAATTAAGACATTGTGCAAATTGTTTCACAATTAATACCGCTGGAACACCATAGTGTGATGGTGTGTCGAACATCATAGTTGCAACCTATTGGATATGGTGCGTACCATGATGTCTCTTATCGAATTACCACTATCGTTCATGGGTTAGGCATTAGAGACAACCGCACTCACTTTAATAGGGCACCACGTAATTCCGTTAAGATGACACCGTATGAACTATGGTTTAAAGAAACCTAAGCTGTCATTTCTTAAAGGTTTGGGGCTGCGACGCTTATGTGGAAAAGTTTCAGGTTGATAAGCTCGAACCCAGCGGACAAAATGCATCTTCATAGGACACCCAAAACGTTTGGGTATACCTCCTAATTCAGATCCGAAAGCAATAGGGATTGTTTCTTTAATCGGGTCCTTTCTCGAGGAAAAGTTTGTCTCGAAAAGTTGAGTGGGAGGATGGTGGAGACTTGATAAGGTTATTGAACCGTCACTTCAACTAGCGTGTAGCAGAGGCACGGGAAGTTGTTCCGTGGCACATACACCAATTGAAGTAGAAGCTTATGATAGTGATCATGAAGTTTGGATCAAGTCACTACCGTACCTCGTGGGGTGACAAGGATGCGTACTACTTGAGTGGTACGCAATCACATCTTGAAGGTCATGTTGCTAGACAACAATGAACCTACGAGCTATGGAGAAGCAATGGTGGGCCCAAATTCCGACAAATGGTTAGAAACCATGTAATCCGAGGTAGGATCCATGTATCATAACAAAGCATGGACTTTGGTGGACTTGCCCGATGATCGGCAAGCCATTGAAATAAATGGGTCTTTAAGAAGAAGACGGACATGGACGGTAATGTTACCTTCTATGAAGCTCGACTTGTGGCAAAGAGTTTTTCACAAGTTCAAGGAGTTGACTATGATGAGATTCTCTCATTCGTAGCGATGCTTAAGTCCGTCGGAATCATGTTAGCATAAGCTGCATTTATGAAATCTGGCGATGGATGTCAAAATGAGTTTCCTTACCGGTTTTAGTAAGGAAAGGTTGTATGTGATACAATCGAGAAAAGTTTTGTCGATCCTAAGGATGCTAAAAGGTATGCTGGCTCCAATGATCCTTTCTAAGGACTGGAGTAAGCATCTCGGAGTTGGAATGTGCGCTTTGATGAGATGATCAAAGATTTTGGGTGTATACAAAGTTTATGAGAAACTTGTATTTCCAAAGAAGTGAGTGGGAGCACTATAGAATTTCGATGAGTATATGTTGTTGACATATTGATGATCGAAATGATGTAGAATTTTCGTAAAGCATATAGGGTTAAAGTGTTTTCAAGTGAAAACCTGGATTAAGCTACTTGAACATTGAGCATCAAGATCTATGAGGATAGATCAAAACGCTCAATGGTACTTTCAAATGAGCACATACCTTGACATGATCTTGAAGGTGTTCAAGATGGATCATCAAAGAAGGAGTTCTTGCACGAGATGTAAGGTATGAAGTTAAGAGTTAAAGCTCGACCACGGCAGAAAAGAGAGAAAGGACGAAGGTCGTCCCTATGCTTCAGACGTAGGCTCTATAGTATGCTATCTTGTGTATCTGCACTGATGTGTGCCTTGCTACATATCGGCAAGAGAGTACAAAGGTGATCAAGGAGTGGATCACCGGATAGCGGTCAAAATTATCCTTAGAGGAATAAGGACATGTTTCTCGATTATGGAGGTGATAAAGAGTTCGGCGTAAAGGGTTACGTCGATGCAAGCTTTAACACCTATCCGAGTGACTCTGAGAAGCAAACCGGATACGTATAGTGGAGCAACCATTTGGAATAGCTCCAAGTGGAGCGTGAAAGCAGCATTTACAATATGACATAGAGAATTGCGAAGTACACACGGATCTGAAAGGTTCGGACCGTTGACTAAAACCTCTCTCACAAGCAAAACATGATCAAACCCCGAACTCATTGAGACTTAATCACATGGTGATGTGAACTAGTTTAAGACACTAGTAAACTCTTTGGATGTTGGTCACATGGCGATGTGACTTATCAGTGTTAATCACATGGCGATGTGAACTAGATTATTGACTCTAGTGCAAGTGGGAGACTGTTGGAAATATGCCCTAGAGGCAATAATAAATTAGTTATTATTATATTTCCTTGTTCATGATAATCGTTTATTATTCATGCTATAATTGTATTGACCGGAAACAGCGATACATGTGTGGATACATAGACAACACCATGTCCCTAGTAAGCCTCTAGTTAACTAGCTCGTTGATCAATAGATGGTTACGGTTTCGACCATGGACATTGGATGTCATTGATAACGGGATCACATCATTAGGAGAATGATGTGATGGACAAGACAATCCTAAGCCTAGCACAAAGATCGTGTAGTTCGTATGCTAAAGCTTTTCTAATGTCAAGTATCTTTTCCTTAGACCATGAGATCGTGCAATTCCGGATACCGTAGGAGTGCTTTGGGTGTATCAAAGCGTCCTGGCGAATCGGGTGACTATAAAGGTGCACTACAGGTATCTCCGAAAGTGACCATTGGGTTGACACGGATCGAGGCTGGGATTTGTCACTCCGTAAAGCGGAGAGGTATCTCTGGGCCCACTCGGTAGGACATCATCATAATGTGCACAATGTGACCAAGGGGTTGATCGCGGGATGATGTGTTACGGAACGAGTAAAGAGACTTGCCGGTAACGAGATTGAACAAGGTATCGGTATACCGACGATCGAATCTCGGGCAAGTACAATACCGCTAGACAAAGGGAATTGTATACGGGATCGATTGAGTCCTTGACATCGTGGTTCATCCGATGAGATCATCGTGGAACATGTGGGAGCCAACATGGGTATCCAGATCCGCTGTTGGTTATTGACCGGAGAACGTCTCGGTCATATCGCTTGTCTCCGAACCCGTAGGGTCTACACATAAGGTTCGATGGCGCTAGGGTTATAAAGGAAGTTTGTATGTGGTTACCGAATGTTGTTGAGTCCGGATGAGATCCCGGACGTCACGAGGAGTTCGGAATGGTCCGGAGGTAAAGATTTATATATGGAAAGTTGTTGTTGGGTTAGGAAAAGTTCGGGTTTTTCGGTATTGTACCGGAAGCTTCGGAAGGTTCGGAGGATTCGGAGGGGTCCGGAGGTCCGGAAATTGTTCCACCACGTCCAATACAGTAGCATGGGCTGTGGGGGCGCCCTAGCCATAATGGGCCAAGGGAACCAGCCCCCAAGGCCCATGCGCATGGGAAGGGGAAACCCTAAGGGGAGGGCCTCCACTTGACTTGGGAGGCACTCCTCCCCTCTTGGCCGCCCCAAGTCCCATCTAGGGCTGGCCGCACCCCTTGGGGTGGGAAACCCTAAAGGGGCGCAGCCCCCTTCCCCTATATATACTTGAGGTTTTGGGCTGCCCAACACACGAGAACCTCTCCTCTTGGTGCAGCCCCGCCTCTCCTCCTCCTCCTCTCCCTTGGTGCTTGGCGAAGCCTGCTGGGATTGCCACGCTCCTCCATCACCACCATGCCGTTGTGTTGCTGCTGGATGGAGTCTTCCTCAACCTCTCCTCTCTCCTTGCTGGATCAAGGCGTGGGAGGCGTCACCGGGCTGTACGTGTGTTGAACAGCGGAGGTGCCGTCCGTTCGCACTTGATCATCGGTGATCTGAATCACGACGAGTACGACTCCATCAACCCCGTTCACTTGAACGCTTCCGCTTAGCGATCTACAAGGGTATGTAGATGCACTCTCCTTCCCTCGTTGCTAGTTTCTCCATAGATAGATCTTGGTGACACGTAGGAAAATTTTGAATTTCTGCTACGTTCCCCAACACCGCTATCTTCTTAACCGCCTCAATCTCCCGGAGGGCCTTTTGGGCTTCGGCCTTGGCATGTTGTGCGCTTTCGAGGGCCTTCGGAAGCTCGGACCCTTGCGTCTTAGAGTCAAGCTCCAAGGCCTCGTGTTTCTAGACGAGAGCCTGGAGCTCTTGCTGCACCTCGCCTACTCGGGCCTCTTGTTTCTCGCGCTCGGTGCGCTCCTTGGCCACTTTGTCTTCGGCCTTGGATAGCGCCTTTTTCAGGGCCGCCACTTCGGTCATGGCCCCTAGCAAATTCATGATGATCCTATTATATATATATATATATATATATATATATATATATATATATATATATATATATATATATATATATATATATAGTAGGGTATCCTTACCTTTGTTCTCTTCGAGCTGCCTCTTGGTAAGGCCGAGCTCTTCCTTAGATCGCTCAAGGTCCTGCTTCAGTGCGGCGACCTCTGCAGTACGTGCGGCAGCGGCCAGCAGCGAAGCCTGCATATGCACATAGACATATTTTGATTAGACTCCTGTGGTTATTGGTTGATCCTCTGTTCAGCCTTTCTTTGAGAACACCAAACAGAGCATCAGGGGCTACTGTCTATGCTGTAACATTTTCTCATAATTTGATCACTGACCTCAAAGCCTGTTAGGAGGCTCGCACAGGCTTCAGTCAGTCCACTTTTGGCAGACTGAACCTTCTCGATCACCGCACTCATGATAGTGCGGTGCTCTTTGTAGATGGAAGCGCCGCGAAGCGCTTCCAGCAAGTTATCCGACACCTCTGGATGGACAGAGGCCATCGACATAGGCAGCTTGCCCCTCTTAGCAAGGGTTCGCCTGACAAAGTCCGGAACCACTGGAGGTTCCGTCGCAGTATTTGGATGGGGGCCGAATTTGCTGCCCCCGTCATCGGAGCCCACGGGAGTCTTGCTCCCCTTGCGCCCAAAGTCCGGAAGGTCGCCTTGAGGCGCCTCCAGGACTACCTCCCCTTGGTTCGGTGCCCTTTGAGACAACACCTCGACATTGTCCGTAGGGCGAGGGGAGGAGGCGGTCGGAAGTGAATCGCTGTTCAGGTCCGACGGGCCCAAAGAATCATCCGAAGAAGATACATCGATGCGGGCTCGGGAGGGGCTGCATAATCACGCGCAGCATAATAAGAAACAATACAATAAGACGTACCAAGAATTATCATGGTATCCGGATACTTACGACTTCGCCAGGGGCTTGTCCCGGGGCAACCACTCGTCGTCGCTATAGGCGGCCGTCGTGGAGCAGTCCGGGAGGAGGGTCCTTCCCTTCTTGGACCCCTCGGCCTCCCCGGATGGGGCAGCCTTCCTTTTCTTGTCCCCCTCGGCTGGGTGGGGGACTTTCCTCTGCCTCCTCCTCGTTTTCGTGGGAGGAGTGCGCCTCGGTGTTTTCGGACGATGAGTCCGATATAACCTTGCGCCGGAGACCCTTCCTGGTCCCCGTGGCCTTCTTCTTGGCCTTCTTCGCCGGCACCTCATAAGGCGCCGGAACAAGCATCTCCGTTAGGAGAGCGTCTGCCGGATCTTCGGGCAGGAGAGCCGGACAATCGATCCGCTCCGCTGTCTCTACCCAGTCCTGTTGAATGGCGTGGAGGCTTAGATCTCACGCGCAGTTATACTGGGGGAAAGAACATCTCATGAAATGTAAAAAAGGCTTACCGGATTGGCAGGACGCTTTGCGCTGAGTCCGCGGTCCTCGGTAAGGGGAGGAGGTACCTCAGCGCCCTTGAAAAGCACCCTCCAGACATCCTTGTGCGTCGTGTAAAAGAGCTCTCGCAGCGTCTGGTGCTCAGCCGGGTCGAACTCCCACAAATTGAATGCCCGTCTTTGACACGGGAGGATCCGGAGGAAGAGCATGACTTGGACCACGTTGACGAGCTTGATTTTCTTGCTCATCATGTTTTTGACACAGGTCTGGAGTCCGGTCAGCAGGAACCCCAGGACAGGCCCTTCTCTTTCCAAGAGGTGAGCCGCATGGGGATTCCGGGTCGAAATTTGGGGGCCGCCACCCAGTTGATGTCGCGCGGCTCGGTGATGTAGAACCACCCCGATTGCCACCCCTTTATGGTCTCCACATAGGACCCTTCGAGCCAGGTGATTTAGGCATTTTGCCCACTATGGCGCCTCCGCACTCTGCTTGTTGGCCGACCACCACCTTTGGTTTAACATTGAAGGTCTTCAGCCACAGGCCGAAGTGGGGCTTAATGCGGAGGAAGGCCTCGCACATGACGATAAACGCCGAGATGTTGAGGATGAAATTGGGGGCCAGATCATGAAAATCCAGCCCGTAGTAGAACATGAGCCCGCGGACAAATGGGTGGAGGGGAAATCCCAGTCCGCGGACGAAGTGGGTAAGGAAAACCACCCTCTCATGGGGTTCTGGAGTAGGGACGATCTGCCCCGCATCTGGCAGCCGGTGTGCGATATCCGCGTCCAGATATCCTGCTCCCCGTAGCTTTGAGATGTGCTCCTCCGTAACGGTGGATACCATCCACTTGCCTCCCACTCCGGACATGCTTGGTGTGGTTTGAGAAGGAAATGCGAACTTGGGTGTTGGAGCTCAAGTGCGCAAGAATGGACGAGCAAGGAGGAAGATGTCGTGGGTAAAAAGAGGAATTCCTGTCCCTTTATAAGGGCGGAGGAAACTATATGTCTCCCCACCTGCCTGGTAAACTCGCTTATTCCCCAAGCGCTGTAATTGATGGCGCGGTTGGGTTACCCACACCCGTATTGATGAGAATCTCGTGATAAGGGGACACGATCTTTGCTTCGACAAGACGTGCCAAGAAAACCGCCTCGCAATGTGTGCAGTAGCTGGTTGAGAAAAACGGTTCGAATAATGACCGGGCCGTGGTATGATGTCATGCTGCCAAATGTGTCAGCAGATTAGATTTGTGGAAATATTATTCTCTCTATGGTGGTATGTGGAATTTGTTTTGCAGAGCCGAACGCTATCCTTGTGTTCAAAATCTTTTATGGAGTATTCGGAGGAGGAACCCGCCTTGCAATGCCGAAGACAATCTGCGCGCCGGACTCATCGTCATTGAAGCCTGGTTCAGGGGCTACTGAGGGAGTCCTGGATTAGAGGGTCCTCGGACTGCCGGACTATATCCTTTAGCCGGACTGTTGGACTATGAAGATACAAGATTGAAGATTTCGTCCCGTGTCCGGATGGGACTCTCCATGGCGTGGAAGGCAAGCTTGGCAATACAGATATGTAGATCTCCTCCCTTGTAACCGACTGTGTGTTCCTAGCCCTCCGGTGTCTATATAAACCGGAGGGTTTAGTCCGTAGGACAACAACAATCATACTATAGGCTAGCTTCTAGGGTTTAGCCTCTACGATCTCATGGTAGATCAACTCTTGTAATACTCATATCATCAAGATCAATCAAGCAGGAAGTAGGGTATTACCTCCATCGAGAGGGCCCGAACCTGGATAAACATCGTGTCCCCCGCCTCCTGTTACCATCCGCCTTAGACGCACAAATCGGGACCCCCTACCCGAGATCCGCCGGTTTTGACACCGACAGCTGGAGCTCACGCTGCCGCCGCCCATGGAGAATAGGGTTAGGGATTTGGACTGGGAAGTGGGGGATTTCTGATCCAGATCGCAACGGGGAACGACAGCTCTATAACAGTCCAACCTGACA
The DNA here is from genome assembly GCA_021605205.1 of Aegilops longissima. Taxonomy (NCBI): domain Eukaryota; kingdom Viridiplantae; phylum Streptophyta; class Magnoliopsida; order Poales; family Poaceae; genus Aegilops; species Aegilops longissima. The sequence continues at coordinate 119,285,179 of CM038681.1, forward strand.
AGTAGGCCCCACCACGGTCAAAACCGCCCTTTGACTGTGCCACATCAGCATCGAATGGAGACAAACCAGCCGGGGGGGATGTTTTGTCCGGTTTGGTTTTTTTTGGGGTGTAGAAGGAGCCAAAATATAGATCAGGGGGTAAAGCGAACCACCCACTTTGTTCAGGGGAGTAAAATGGACTTTTTTCTTTCAAATATAGTGAAAATGAAAAAAAATGGTCATGTTATTTAAAATGTGTTTATGTTTTTTAATAGTAGTGTAATTTTAGAAACTGCCTAAACATTTTTTAAAATATTCATATTATTTTAAAATGTGCACCTATTTAAAAATGTTAATGTAATTTAGAAAGTGTTCACGTTTTTTAAAAATTATGTAATTTAAAAATTGTTCATGTACTTCACATGGACTCTATCGATTTGACGCAATATTCCTTGCATTACAAAATTTAATTGTTTTTCTTATAATAATTTAAAGTTTACTGATTTTTAAAATTTTGGTATTGTGGGAAGGTTCTAGTTGTTCTAAAACATTCAACTTTCTCGGTTACAAATCATTTATTGTTTTCTACTACTCATTGTTGAATTTGTTATATATTTTTTGCAAAAAAGAATTTTTTATTTTATAGTTCACAAAGATTTCGATTAAAACTTAAAATTACATGTGTCTGTAGAAATCCATCCTTGCAACATACTTTATTTAAGACATTTTATGTTGTTTTCACTTATTTTCACCGTAAGTTGGTTTCAACAAATATTTCCTCCCATTATCTCGTTCGTTAATCAATCTTTCAATGGTTGTATCACCGTGACAATGATTACACTATCACAAAATTCTCGTCTTTTATTTTCTTAGTGATCTAAAACATCTTATATTTGTTTACACAGGGAGTATGTTTCTACACCACATGTATTCATTTTATGTCTTTATTTTGCTGTTTGATTGTGCTCTCTTGTGTTCCATTTTTAATTGTTCTCTAGATGTTGTCTCTGTCGCCATTTCTCAATGACAACCTTTGAGACCCTGGACGTGTGACGGTGAGCTCCTCTTCCATCTCTAGCCCTGTCGGATATAATCGTCCACGTCCACACCATTTGCCAGTGTCTTGACGACTACCAATGGTTGTGACCATGTCATTGACGTCGGACGAACTTGACGATCGCAACTCCAAGTGCATGGCGAGGATGCCAACTTCATGCTCGGTGATGATCTCTACAAAGACGATGACTTTTTCATTGCCACCGCCGCGTTTCTTTTACCATACCCGTGGCCAGCCTTTTTCTTTGTCATCTTTGTATTACCACCGAGGGATGTAAGAAGCTCCTATTTGACACTCCGCATCAAAACTTCCAGGGAAAACACACATGGTGCTCCTTCATGGGTCATCCCAGTAACCTGATATGCATTGTTACCGACCATTAATCCTCTAATTTATAGCATTTTCTTCTTCTTGCAATTTTGTTTCCTTTGGTCTTTTTAGTCAAGTTTCCTTCGAAAAAACTGGGTTTTGACCAATTTAAATAATATACTATTTTAAGATTAGAATTTTTCATGAATTTTAAAATATGTTCGTGAGTTCTATCAAATGTTTGAAATCATCAAATGCGCGTTTTTAAATGTCAAATTTAAAAACAATCTATTTTTTAAAAAGTGTTCACAAATTTATTTACTTTTGGTTTTTATCATAAACTTGGACATTGGATCATGATTTTTTACGGAAATGTTAAGCCCACACGTGTGGGCGTTGACCATCTCGACCACACGCATTTATCACCGTTCAGTACTATATGCACGAATCTTGGCACAATCTGGCTGATTTTCTGTGCCACGTAGGACAAGGCGTGTGTGTGGTGTGTGACATAGTTCGCCCACACATCCGTTTTACCACACGGAGGGGCCGGTGTGTGGGCGTTTAGTAGTTCACCCACACACTAGCTTTCAGTCACGCGCAAGGGCTGGTGTGTGGGCATTTGCCATCTCGCCCACACGCCCGTCTCCTCTCCCACACCCAAGCTACTAGTTGCCATGTGTTTTTGCAGCGGAGATGGCAACTGCCCCTAGTGTGCTTTATAAGCAGGTGGCAACTCTCTTTTTTTACCCGAGTTGTCATGTGTTTTTGCAGGGTACACGGCAACTGCCTAGTGTGCACGTAAGTAGATGGCAACTCTCTTTTACCAAGTTGCCATGTGTTTTTGCATGGTACATGGCAACTGCCCCAACGTGCACGTACATGGCAACTGCCCTAACGTGCACGTAAGTAGATGGCAACTCTTCATTTTTACATGGCAACTGCCCTAGCATGCTTGTGATCACATGGCAACTCTCTCAGCTGCCTAGTGTTAGTATGTGGCAACTCCTAAAGTTATGAAATCATGGCAACTACATTAGATCAGACCATACATGGCAACTGCAGTTGAGCAACCATGGCAACTGCAGTTGTCCGACATGGCAACCGTAGTTCAGCGACATGGCAACTGCAGTTAAACGAACATGGACGAGGGTCGGACCATGGCAACGGCGGTAGCGGTGGGCGTCACGCAGCGTCGCGTCTTGGGACCAGGAAGGTACGAGGTTCGACATACAGGCGTGTGGGCGTTATCAACCGCCCACGCACGCTGCGTGAGAGGGTTCAAGAGGGAAAAAAAGATGTGTGTGGGCATTAGTTGTTTTGCCCACACATAGGTGTGTGGGCTGGTTGCTGTTCATGCCACACGAGGCGTGTGGCACAACTACCCGATACATCACACGTGTGACAGTTATCGGGACCTATTTTTTAAGTTCTTATATTGTAAGGAATGTTCACTAATTTGTAAATATTTTTAAATGTAAAAACTAAATGAAAATGAAAAATATAAAAACAGTAAAAAAACCCGGTTGAAGAAAACATAAAGGAAACGCAGAAAGGATAATCGCTAGAGCTCGAAGAAAGCTTCATCGTGACCTTGTTATCTATAGGGCGGCCCATGACCATCTCCATGTGCGTTTCCTGGCAATTTGCTACAGTGAGCGTTACATAGGTAATTCCGGGATGCAAGGCCTCGGTGGCTCTCTCAGCAACGATGACATCCGTTACAACTATTTATTATATATATATATATATATATATATATATATATATATATATATATATATATATATATATATGTCTAAAAAACAATTTATTATATCCGAACCCTTTGGGAGCTCTTTTTTAATCAATCTGGGAGCTCTTAATTTTTTTTCCGAGAAACTTGGGAGCTCTTATTCCATGCTAAAACTGTGGGATGGCTGCTATAATGTTTAGGGAAACGTTTCACGACGGGGCACCGGCCGAAGCTTCGGCCAGTCGCGTCCACGCGCGAACGTACCGAGTGACTCACCTAGGGACACGTAGGATGGGGGGCCCGCCCACGTGCGTCTTCTCCCTTCTGTTTCTCTTCTTCCCGTCGCTTGTCTCTCTCTCTCTTCCCGCTGCCATGGCCAAGCTTCGCCGGCCGGAGACCTCCCAGGGGCGCCGCCGCCATGGGAATCAGCCGATCCGGCTGCCCTCGGCCAGATCTGCTCGGAATCCGCGCCACCGGAGCTCTGCCTGCCCTCGTCGGACTCGACCACATCTGAGCTGCAACCCACCACGCGCGGAGCTGCAACCGTTGAACCTTTTTCCTCCTGGAATGGCACCGCGGCGACGATGGCCATGGGCAGGCGTGGGAGCTCGGCGGAGCAGCAACAAGTAGCTGTGAAAATGGTTGTAGCAAATTCCAACACCGTTTGTAGCAAAACCAACTATGGTTGCAGCAAAACAACGTCATCGCCATTGTGGGATTCACAGCTAAGACAATTAGTTTGAAGCTTTTTTCAATGCAGGTTGTAGCTTTTGTAACCGCCGGTTGTAGCTTTTCGTTTGTCGTCCATGGCTTACGGCTCCACGGTTGAAGCTTTTTTCGTTGTCGGATGAAGCTTTTTTCATCGCCGGTTGTAGCTTTTCTTTGGTCATTCATAGTTTTCCATCGTACGAGTTGAAACTTTTTTTATAGCCGGTTGAAGCTTTTTTCGTCGTTGGATGAAGCTTTTTAAATCGCCGGTTGCAGCTTTTCTTTGGTCGTTCATAGTTTTCCGTTGTACGAGTTGAAACTTTTTTCGTAGCAGGTTGAAGCTTTTTTCGTCAGCGATTGTAGCTTTTTCCATCGTCGGTTGCAGCACTGGGCATCTCCCCTGGCGCTCGATTTTTTTGTTTGCAACCTGGATATGAACGCGCGGCGAGCACACCGGTGAGCACGCCGGTGAGCTCCGGTCGTCGCCACCGGAGCTGCAACGGTGGCCATGAAAGCTACAACCGCAGGGATGGGCTGTTGCATGGGGGCGAAGCCGGTGACGAGGATGGCCGCCGAGGACTGGGACTGGCGACCAGGGCGGCCGGGAAAGACTGCTGGCGAGGACGGCGACCAGGGATGAGGAGGGCAGGCGAGGGAGGGGCGGCGACGAGGGGGGACGCGTGCGGCCGACGAGACGGGGTTCGCGAGAGGAAGACGCCGCTCGTTACGCGCTCGCGAGAGGAAGACGACGACCTGATTGGATAAGGATCCAACGGCTCGGGGCGGACCAATCTGACGGCTAGGGTGCGACCGGCCGAAACGTTCGGCCGACGCACCGGCGCCTAGCATCGCCCGTTGTTATAGGTCGGGCTGCGAAGCTCTTGCTCGCTCAGCTTACCTCCTTGCTCCACTAGCTCGCTTAGTTTTTTTCCGCTCGCTCGCTGCTAGCTCATAAAAAGTTGGCTACCTTTTTTTATCTGAAAAAGTTTGTTAAATAAAAAAGCTCATGGATTGAAAATATTCTTGGATTATGAAAGTATTTTGCAAATTTAAAACAAACATGATTTTTAAAAAGTATTGATAGATTTAAAAGATGTTCATAAATTCGAAATAAGATTATCTTTAAAAAAATACATAATTTAATAATGTTCTTGTACTCTAAATACATTCATGAATTTAACACCCTTACAGATAGACCACCATCCCCATGCACCATGAGGCTCCAAATCTAGGAAGCTTAATACCTCAACTAGAAGGGTTGAGTGCGCTTCGTTGCGCTGTTGATGTTGTTGCAATTCATTTTTTTTATTTAGTTTGACGCATGGGAAAGATGATGTGGGCTTTTTTTTATGACGTGGTGTGGTTGGCTTTCTTAGCAACGTGATTCTATGTTATTTTTTAATCAATTCATATTTATGTGGAAAATTACTGCAAAAAAATATTTATGTGGAAAAGTTTTTTTTGCATTGGTGGCCGCATGTATTATATCGATACTGCAGTGTCACATGTTGGAGCTTTTTTTTTCTATGTGGCGAGAGGATGTGATGTGTTTTTTAGGCTGGTTACTGCCGATTAATTTAAGAAATTATTGCCCCTGTCAAAATATTGAATCAAATTTAAAATTAAATATTTTAACTGAATGAGAGAGCTCCTTGAAAAATCGTTGACCCAGTCAAAATCATGAACCAAATCTAAAATTGAACACCTCAATTCAATGGGAGGGCTTCAGAAATCAGAACTAGGGAGCATAGTTAGATGATGTGTATTTTTTTTGCGATAAAACGATGATGTGTATATTTGATCAAACTTAAAAATAATTAACATTTTTTATTGAATTTATACACCATCTGTTGGGTTTGTATTACCTTCGTCCCAAATTATTTGTTTTAGATTTATATTTAGATATAGATGTATCTAACACTAAAGCATGTCTAGATATATTTATATCTAAACAAATCTAAGACAAATAATTGGGACGGAGGAGTACTTGGCCTTGCAACCAACCATGGAAGCACATTCACGTTCACAAAACTTACGTCCGTGCATGCATATCTCAACAAAGTGTAAAAGGGAGCGAGCTAATCATGTGGAATGGAGTAACAGTAGGACCTGCAAGCGCATGAGGCGGTCGGCGCTGTGCTTGAGCTGGTGCCGGCGGCTGGAGTACTGGCGGCGCGCGTCGTCCACGTCGTCCAGGGCGCCGGCAGCAGCGGGGTCGAACTCCCAGACCTGGCGGCCGGCGTGCGCGTTGGTGGTGCGCAGCCACGCCTCGCCGCCGGCCTCCTCCCCGATCCTTAGCCGCCACATCGATCGACGTCGACTCAAACCAGTGGCTGGCTGTTCTTCTAACTTTTTACTCTAAGTTCGTTGCTACCTTCACAGCAGGGCAAGTGAGTGAGACGAGAGAAGATACCCAAAAAGAGCCCGTGTTTAAATAGGAGAGCGAAATGCGGAAGTGCTCTTCTGAGCTCGAGCGCATGTAATCTCGTTATCTGTTTCTGTCGAGTGGCTTAAAGATTCGCACCCCAGCGTGTAGACGCACTCGTATTCTTTAAGTATTCCCTTTTTTCCCAGTGCCGGTGGCCCACATCTGATCAGCAATAATTGCGACGTCGTTAGTCCTCCCGCACCGGATCAGAAGGCGTCAACCATCTGGTCCGCCACATCCAAGATTCTATGCAATCAACCTTCCCCTATAATTAGGCTTTACAAGATATTCATCACTAAGAATGCACGTACACAAATCTGCATCCTTAATACAATCTTATGTGCAAAAATTCAGTTAAAAATGCTCCAGATTTCAGGAGTAAGTACATCATCCAAACTTTTGTTAAACAGCATGACCTATGAGAAGTGCAAGTAACACATTGATGGCGTTTTCTGCTGCCCACTGATATACAAAAGAACCAAAAAAATTACATATCATGCTTATTCGTTTTTGTACATTTCTCTCACATAGACACGGGGGCACAACATTTGTATATGTATCTTCAAGATAACATAACTAAGAAGAAACATTGTTCAACATTATTCCAAATAAAAGTTTGACATTGCCCAAATGTTGATCTGCATGTGTACTCCTGAAATACATCGATTCATCACTTTGAAACGAGAGGAATACATTTATGTCTAATTCAGGGACGAGCATGCAGCAGCACATGCACAAAGGTTCTGAAGAAGACAAACATCATCTAATTATAAATACACGTCCAAAAAGATATCCGAATGATTTCGTTGGTTAAGATAGTAAGATTCATCTACATACATTTGTGGAATTCTGTTACCAGATCATGGTTCTTACTCCCAAAATGATCTGGTTGGATAAGATTCATCTACTTACATTTGCCCCTGTCGATTACCAAAGGTTGTTCTCCACTTGCTACATACCTTCCATTCAAGCTTTTTTGCATCCTGATAGCAACTCCAATGCAGCGATCCAAATCGTCCGACTGCGTCTATTTGGGTCAGCGTGGAAAAAAGTGGAGGTCCAACGCGCCGACCCAAACCCATAACGTGTCCGCTTTGCGTCCGTGCCGATGCATTTGCGGCAGAAATGCGTCGACGCAGACGCGTCACACGCTTCTCGGTCTTCGCTGCGTCCCCACTGGCGGCCGTCCAACTACTCGCGGTCAGTTTTGTCACTTGATTTATGACCTCGAACCCACGCGTCGCCGATGACGGCCGGCTTTTAAGAAGTGAACCCATCTTGTCACCCTCTGCTCCCTCGTTGGCGGCAACCCTAGCCACCTAGCCACCGGCATGATGGGCTTCCTCTCCGCGACGACAAAGCCGAGGGCAAGGCCCCGCCTCCCGGCGTCTTTCCGCCCGCCGAGGCAGCAGCGTGAGTGTGCCATTGCACCGGGCGGAGGGCATCGGCAAGACCGCGTCCCTCTCCCTCTCCCGATGTCACCCCGCCAGACGACTAGCACTTGGATCCGGAGAGGATCCCAATGCCGGCGGCGCCGCGGTCGGTAAGGGCGCACGCGGAGGAGGTGCGGCGCCGACTAGCGCTGCTGACGGTCGAGCAGCGCCGCGACCCCGCCTACGACGCTGACTCGCCCTATTTGGCGCGTTGGTTTGCCTTCGAGCACGAGGAGGCCAGGCGGCACAGCGTCCGTGAAGTCTCCCGTAGCTCCCCACCGCCACCCATCATCGTTCGCAACAAGGACCAGAGGCGAGGCCGCCTACCAGCAGCCATGGCGGTCGTCCTTCGAAAGAGCGAGGAGGACGAGCGGCGCAAGGTGGCATATGAGGAGGATGCGACGTACCAGGCGCGCATGGCGGAGGCCATGGTGTTGTCCGCAGCCGGCGACTATGTCGTGCCATGCGTGACCCATACAACAAATAAATTACCATGACAAAGTTATAGGCATCAAGATTGTTACTTCAAAGCATTGCTGCAATCAGTATGAATTAAACGCACAGCAGTGTTTAGGACATGACATTTTGGATGCTGTTTTTTTCAGGTAAATCAGTTTCTTCATAGAATCAGTACTGGCCCCTCTGAAATGCAAGCGGTTCCTTTACAAACAGGACGCACTAACTGCATACTGCAGAGTTCAATAATATATTACTTCATTAGGTTACTGGAGAACTAATCTGGTGTCCACATACTACATTCAATTGACAGTTTGACCCTATACATCACACACTAAATGTCCCGCCAATTATGGAATGTACAACACACGCAGGTCAGTCTTGCCAACTCCTGCTACTGAACTGTACCCTATCCACCATGGATTGCAAGGCTCAAAACTGACATACCTTCGTGTCCATCCCGAAGTTTCCGGTCGATCTGCTCAATCGATTGCCACGATGCTCGAGGAACCTTCGAATTCTGCATCCGCAGCCCCACCGCCACAGATCTCGCCGTCGCGCTTACTCCCTAGGGCGCCAGCTGCTGCTCCACGTTGTGCGACTAGGTAATGGAGCAGCTCGTTTGGTATGTCGCGCTCATGGACCTCCTTCAAGACGGCCGTTCGCTCACCGACAAAGCGGCAACTAGAAAATCGATCTTATGGTGAGCAGACAACACAATATATGGCAACACATACGAAAGTTTAAGATTCCCACCTCTTAATCGGCTGCATCAAAACTCCATCTTCACCGCAGAGGTCGCCTTCTTCCCACATTAACGAGATACCTGCGGTGGCCACTCTGCCGGATGGACTTGCACAGCCGCTCGAGGTAGGAGACAACCACACCCAGCAGCCCATCCTTCGCTCCTATTCTGCTCCAGCTCACGAAGCAGGTTTCGATCCACGGATCGGGAACAGGCATGGCGTCATGAGCCACGGATCTGCTCCCTCCCGTCAACGGCAGTCGTCTACCGCACAGAATTTCTGCCGTACGTATATCACCATTTCCGCTATTAAAACACACCGCGCGTGGTCCTGCACGTGACTGACTCGCATCCCCAAACGATCCTCAACAGCTCAGATAACGAGCACACATGCGCTCGAGCTCAAAAACTCCACGTCCAGCGAAATGACATTTCCACTGCAAAACCATTACCAGCCCGTGGAGATGTCATTACCAGCCCGTTTAGAAAGGACAAACAGTCATCTCAAACAAGAGAAGAAAAAGAAAACACAAACAGTAACTGAAGGACAAGGAAGCGTCCGCAAGCGTTACGGAACTTAAGCTCCATCACGTGGTGAACAAGCTAAATCATGCGGCAAAAGGTGTCGTGCCAAATCGGTCGTTGTCATCGAGCCTGCGTGCTCGTTTGTTCTTCCCTTTTGTTGTCCGTGGCTTTCAGCACGTTTTACTTTTTTCGTTGTCATCTAGTACTATCTAAGATGAAAATTAACTAAAATATTATCTACTCCCTCCGTCTTATAATATAATATAAGACTTTTTAGAAGCTACATTAGCATATAATTTTTTTCTAGCCACTCCCTCCGCAAAAAGGATATGTCCCGCATCGCTCCCGGGCGGCACCGGCGGTGGACTGGCTGCGCCGCGGCCGATTGCGTCTACTCTTCTTTTCCTCTCATTGTCACTGGAGGAGGCTGCCGGCCAAAGGCCACATGGCGGAAGGTGGCGACGGGATTTCTCCCGGTGGTCCGGTGGCCGCTAGTGCAATCTGCATGTGGGATAGTGGCCCGATGACGGACCTAGAATGGCAGCCTTAGAGGTGCCACAGTCCAAAATTCACACTAAATATTATCATAATCTCAACAAATAGGTCTAAAATTGCATCAACTTCATAGATATTTAGTGCTACATACATGGTAAAATTTATTTTACAGTTTTTGAGGTGGTGCCATGACACCCAAGGCACCCCACTAGATCAGCCGCTGAGTGGCACCCCGGCTGTTGTGTCAGATGGATCGGCCCCTTGGCTGCATCCCGTGGAGCCATTAGACTTGGTGGGTTTGGTGAGGCCGTGCACCGGTCTCGATCCGGCGTGGGCTGGAGGCCAGTTGTGAGTTGTGACCGTTGTGTGCTTCTGATCTAGTGGCGCATGCGTGGAGATTGAGCGGACGTGGCATGGATGGCGCCGGAGCAACTTCATTGTTGGCTCTAGTGATCGGTCGTGTCCGCTCTGCGCCAGCATGAATGCGGCGCCGAGTGGAGGTGCGGTCGCGCGGGAGATAGTTTTAGGTGAGACCAGGTTGTTAGATGCGTACGTGGCGGCCAGTCCTGGTCGCGGCGGTTCGGAGGTCCGCAAACCTCCCCTTGGTTTGCTCAGGTTTGCGAGAATTCGGATGCTTGGATGCGTCCGCAGATAATAGAGGTTCGTGTCGAATGGCAAACTACATAAGGACAGCTCGGTTTGGACGTTTGCGGGCTATTTGAGGGTCCGCTTGGAGATGCCCTTACATACAATATTTTCATTTGAATCGTTTGCAACACATTTCTTTTTGTAGCTCATTTATATTTCTTATTTGGGTTGCTTATATTTCTGTTTTTCACATATTTACCGTATAAGGTTTGAAAGTGGAGGCCATTAGGTGCACATGGAGGATTATTGAGAAAAAAAATCAGTATGCACCATGCAAGATGCAAATACTTAGCTTTTTTGTTGCATTGTTGGTATATAGTTTAAAATACGAAGAAAGTTATTGCCGACATGAATATTGAGAAAACATTATTTTACTTTTAGGTGAATGGTAAGGATCTTAATGTGTGGCAATGGAAAACTAGCAATATTATCGGCACGCCATACAAAACGATAGAGTCCACATACTGCTTTTTAGCATTATCTCTTCCCCTTCTCCTCGTCCACTGGCGTCCTCCATCAGTAACAAAAGATGTAAATATTTATGTGGTCCACTTAAGTCTCCTGGACTCTTCTTCCACTTGGCTCATCAATGCCTGTATTGCTTCATTTTTAGATTTTTGCAATGTCATGCCTCTATCATTTGTTCATTTTCTAATTACCTTTTCTTCTAATCACCTCTATCATTTGGTCATCTCAGGCATTATAAATACCATTGTATATTCATAGAAAATTTGCTAAAACATTCTCTTGCACTCACTTTTTCATAGCTCGTTCATCGAAAATGACTTAAACTTGACATATTTTTTGCTTACAAACCTTTAAGGTCAATTCCAAACACATGAACCAAAAATACATAGTAGGTAAAGTACATGCTTGGAATCATAGGTTTTGGATGTTTACTCTATTTTCCATCTGTTTTCAATTGTTCTTTCAAGTTAACATAACTGACATGAAGTTAACATAATTGTTCTCTCTGAACTGATAGCTGTGTCATTTCAACAGTTCATCACTTCATCATGTAAGTTTTGTTTACAAACACACGACCATACACATTTAAGTCATTTTCAACAGTTCATCAGTATGCATCATTTCAACAGATCACATTCTTGCTTCTCTGTAGATTCATTTCCAACAATCGGCCGCAACCTTTGATCTGAAATTGATCCACCTTAGAAGAGCTGTCAGCCTGTTGCATCATCTTAGTACGGATCTGATGCTGACGTTTAGCAGAAATTGTGACTGGCACAATTTGAGACTAGCTTTTTTTTAGAGAAAATTTAAGACTAGCTTTCGGTCCAGAATAGACTAGGTGATGGATTACCTTCTTGTCATACTCTGGCATGATTGAGTTGCTCAGCACAAATTGCTGATAGTCTTTTGTTTCTTTTTATGGGGAAGTTGTTGATAATGTTACCGATGCATGCAAGCAGAGTCAGAAAAATTAGAAGAATCTGACTGATGGGCTAAGTAGAAGACTTCGGTGCTCCAACCTCTCGGCCGCAACCCCGCTCCACCACTTGACCAGTCCCGGTACTGGCCGACGGAGGCGGCGTCCGCGGACGCCGTTCCCCTCCCTGCAGGCTTCGTCGTGGTGCTCCCACCACCTCCTACGCGTCACTCCGGGTGAAAACTTGATCTTCTGGATCAGACGATGACGGCTTTCTACGGTGCTCCCACCACCTCCTACGCGTCACTCCGGGTGAAAACTTGATCTTCTGGATCAGACGATGACGGCTTTCTACGGTCGTATCCTTCTTGAGGGCGTCGTCTTGGAGTCCCCGCTTTGGTCGTGTCCGGCTCATCGCTCCTCGGTTGATTGTTCATCTTCATGGTGGTTATCGGCTTATCATTAGGGTGCTTAGTCGTCGTTGGGGTGATGTGTTCGGTGCTCGGCACCTTTGTATCTCGCCTTGGGTGCGTGCGTTGAGTGTGGTGGTGGAGTGCGTTTGTATCTTACTCACATGTGTTGGTGATGGTGCTTTATCTACAAAGCGGGGGGAAATCCTTTTTCTCAAAAGTAGAAGACTTCTTCCACGAGTGGCAGGAGGCAAATGGGCTAGGTATTGATTTGAGGCGAAAATCTCGGGTTACCGAAAATCTCGCTGCCTCCCGATTTTTTTTGAATGATTTGAATTTAAACATACAAATAGTGTCAAATAGTATCCGTATGACCGTAGCCTGGTGTGAATCTGCATATATCATACCTCTCCCTTCTGTGAAGCAACCCAGTGGGTGCTGCCAACCTCCAGCCAAGTTCCCAGATACACTCTGGGGTGGCAGACATTGTCGGCACCCACAACCCCGCGATGCAGGCGCTGGGATCATCGTTCTGAAACTTGGAATCCTGATTTTTTTCTTCTTCTTACGTTGTTGCCTGCCGATGCAAATAATAAAGGCACAAACGAAGAGACGTCAGATCGGATTGATCCAGTGGTCTTGGCATGGGAACAAGAACTTGATCTTGCCAGTAGGTGTAGGCACCATCGTTAGCCGTTTGTCTGAATAATTCCAAAAAACTTGCTATGTATCTGAATTGATTCTGCAACTTTAAGTGATCATCACGGTTTAACTCCAGATGGCATAGCATTGCTCGGTGGTAGCAGTGACCCGTGGCGCCATTTCTGTCTGCAAGAGGACCGCCAATGGGTAGTCCCAAAAAACTAACTCTAAGGAGGCACACAACGTGAATATCAGATATGAAGTGAGGATATGTAAATGTTGTAGTCTTCTGTAAGTAGCGTGAGAAAACATGCATATACATCAGAAGTGCTTCGTTTAATTACATGACAAACTAATTCCTCTTGTGAAAGCAAAAATCCTCTTAGGCGCTGCTAACTGGTTCGGGAGGCAGAGCTGATTTAATGCAGTAGGTCTAAAAGACATATTTTTTTCTTTGTTTGTTTATAAAGCATGGCAAAAACCTATTTCTAGAGGTCTAAAAAACATAAGTACATGACACTGGCAGGTATGACCAATCAAGCCTGCAGGCTTTATTACTACCCATATTTTCAAGATCAGGTGAAAAATAAACTGCTATATATCTCGTCCTCTATCTACCCATAACTTCTGTAGGATTTTTGGGCCCTAGTTTAGGTGCGGTGTTTGTAATACAGTTACGGTCCCGTAGCACCAGAGTTTTCCCGGATTTAGCGTATTATAGTACCGTGATACATATAAGAGCGATCAGTAACGCATACTGGTTGTACGATTTGATTGACAAGCATAACCCAGCAGTAGCAGAGTAGGCGGCCAAAAGGCAGATCTCCAAAGCATACACAAAGTATTTACTTGAACTTCAGATACTTCAGATCTATGGCTCCCATCCTTGCTTAGTCATATGGCATTGCATCATCTGGCATCTGCAGTGGAAAAAATAACATGAATCAATTAGACAAGTTTTCATCTGGCAAACGAAAACAGTGCTGATAGCATTGCAATTGCCATGAACAGCAGGGAAATGCATTCGTTTCACCATTGGAACGGAGGGAGTTCTAATCAACCAAGAAATAAGACAGCAGGGCCAAGTGGGAAAATAAAAATAAAATACAGGATTACCCTGAGTCATATTAGACTTGATCAAGTCAGGAGACAATAAGAACTCGATAAATGTGTCTTGCTTCTTACATGCGTACTACTGTACTAGACAAGAAAAAGGACATAGCGCCAAACATGACTAGCATGTGCACCTGTCAAATACAATAACGAATGTCTAGAAATGAAAACGACAAAAACAAAAAACATCATGTGCTAGTATCTTGCTTGATCAGACTGACCTACAATTATCGCCTTTAAGAATTTTTTTTTACTTTTCATCCACTAACCTTGGAAGAAGGAAAGGAAGACTCCTGCAGTATGCTGGTCATAACATCCAAGGCTTTCATCCGGATCAAGCGGCACTCCTCGAGCCCATGAGGCTCGCACAGGCCGAAGGTGACGAGCTTCTTCTTTCTCTTGATCCAATCGCACAACTTCTTGGCCTCCTTTGCCATACCCTTGAATTGAATCCAAGACATTCATCATTTTACAACCAGTACGTGCCACTGAGTAGTCCGGCAATTTACAGAAAAGAAATGGATAGACAAATACTTGTTAAAATTCAGCGCGTTTTGGCAGGCGGGCATGTACCACCATTGCAGCAGCGTGGGCGATAGACTGGTGTCCTTTGAGGTTGTTCGCAAGGCCCAAGGCGCAGGTGCGGATCACGCTGCTATGCTGGACCATGTCGTCAAAAGGCAGCTCACGCATCAGGTCTGCCTCCCTGGTGATACACTTCAAACAAATGTTCTTTGCATTCAGAGAGAAATAGCATTCCAGTGGTGCCATACAAAAATAAATAATTTGCTTTATTCAGGCAAGGAAGGCACATACCACAAGAGCAACGGCAGTAGGAACACACAATTCACCCCCTGCGCCGTAGATCGAAAGTGCAAACTGCTTGATAAGGCTACTCTGAATGATAGTGCTGATTGGTAAAGTGGCATCCAAGCTACGTTCCACTCGAGTCTTCCACTCGGAGAGGAGTTCCTCCTCCATCTTGAGACACTACTTGAAAACAAATCGCCAATTTGAAATATGTTGGCGTAAAAAGTTTCAGTTAGATAACTGATGGTTACTTACCAATTTGGCAACAGCAGCACCCATGTCAGCAACAGCAGCACCCATGTCGGGCCTCAAAATAAACTTTGCCAAGAGCGAGGTAATGGTCATGGGATATTTCCAAAGGGAGGCCCAGCGGATTGCCAATTGTCTGAACTGCCGCTTGGGTTCCTTCCCTTTGACCTATCTTGGCATGCCCCTTAGTGATGCACGACTCCTGGAAAAGGATTTCGTCCAATAGTCGCCAAGCTCCAACCTAGAATGGAGCCTTGGCAAGGGAGATGGCTTTCTAAAGCCGCTCGAGTGATTCTAATGAACTCCTCCCTTATTAGCCTACTGATGTATATAATGGGATTCTATAGCCTACATGAATCCCTTCATCAGGAAGTTACCAAACTACTCTCCCGCTTCTTTTAGGCGGGAGAGAACAATAAGCAGAAGTACCATATGGTCAAATGGTCTGAGATCTGCAAACCGAAGGACCAGGGAGGCTTGGGGGTCATCTCCTCCAAGCGTATGAACATTGCCCTCCTGTCCAAATGGCTTTGGCGGATCCAGACTGAGGAGGGCGGCCTGTGGCTTCAGATTATTCGTGGGAAGTACCTTCGCGGGCAGCCATTAGCGTTTGCCTCTAGGTCTGGAGGCTCCCAATTCTGGCAATCGGTGATGTCTTTGTTGCCGGTTCTGCGCATTGGGACCTCCATCCAGATAGGCTCTGGGACTGCCACCCTTTTTTGGCTGGATAGATGGGCGGGTCCCCACCCCTTTGCAGAGCGTTTTTACGCTCTCTTCTCTATCTGGGTTCGCCCACAGATCTCTGTGGCCGCAACACTAGAGAACCTAGGCGCGATTGCCTTCCGTCGCACCTTCGGGGCGATCGAACTTTCGCAATGGGATGAATTACTTGAATGCATTGCCCTTCATCCTCCTTCTCTGGAACCGGATTCGCTCTCCTGGCACCTCGAGCCAAGCGGTAGATTTTCGACTAGATCCCTGTACCAGGCGATTGTGCCTACTCCTGGTCCAGTGGAGCTCACGGTGCTCTGGGAGATCAAACTCCCCCTAAAGATCCGTATTTTTTATGGCAATGGGTTAGAGGACGCCTCCCCTCGGGCACTGAGGTCCGTAAGCGTAATGGACCTGGGGATGGTCTATGTCCCATTTGTCTGGTTCCGGAAGATTGCAACCACATCTTCTTCCGGTGCCCGGCGGCGCAGTTCTTATGGAGCTGCTTCCGGGAGGTAGTTGGGGGCACATGGTGCCATGACAACCTCCCGGATTTGTTCGGGGAGGTCCTCTGGCTCCCCGGGACTAGGCGCGCCCCTATTTGGGTCGCGCTAGGTACCCTTGCCTGGTTCCTTTGGTGTACCCGCAATAAATTAGTCGTCGAACGAGTGATTCCGTGCCGTGTGACTGATGTGATCTCCAAAATGTGTGGCTTCTTGCAGCTCTGGAGACCGCTTAGTAAGCGGAGCGATCGAGGCGTCATCGACAACATCATGGCGGGTCTTCGCGCCTCGGCTGCATCTTTTGCTCCTCCCTCGCCGCCTCTCCCGCCCCCTCCTGAGCCAGATTAGTGTCTCCTAGTAGTCTTATTTGGGGCTTGTCTTGCTGTGCCCCCAGCATGATTCTATGATTTTTTGTACTTGTAACTTTGTGTTGGATGCTTTGTGTTGGATGCTTGGTGGTATGCTTTATAATATAAAGCGGGGGAAACCCTTTTTCGTCATAGTTTGGTTGGTGGCAGAAGCATCGGCAACAAACTCATAAGCATTGCGTTTATAGTACTCCTCCAGGTAGCTGCTATAGTATGACCACTTCACGGAATCGAGCAGTGGTAGCAGCCTTTCCCACCCCCATAGTTTCTCAAAAAGACCTTCTGAAACAAAACATTACCCAATTTTATTATTTTTTACATATGAAGCGTATTGCAAGAGAAATATGATGAGCCCATAGTAACCATAATTGTGGTGATTAGCTTCTGTGTTACCTTCTTTCCTCTTCTCACTCTTTTCACCACCTTCAATACTTTTCTTATACTGAGAATTCAATACATCTGAAATGCCGCCGCCCCTGGTGATCATACAGTGAAATGGTATAGTATCACAGCGCTTATCACCAAGAAGTAACAAACTAATTCTCTTCAACCACATATAGCTGCATCAAGAAAGAAGAAACGAATGGAACATCCATACCCTGTGGTGTTTGCTGCCCCATCAGCAGCAATTTCGTCCCTATCAACACCAGGATCATTTGTACTAGCAGGTTCTTCCTTATCAATCTTGTGCCCGGAAGCAGCAGCAGAAGACTTTTCTAGTATGTCGATCATAACATTCAAGGTTCGGTACCGAACTATGCGGCTGTTCTCAATCTCATCAGGTATGTAATATTGATATAAATCAAGAGGTTTTTTGTTTTCACTTATCCACGCACACATCACTTCGGCCTCCCTCGCCATACCCTTAAATTGAAGCCGACCATCAGTTCGCAGTCAGTGCCCATAAGCTACTAGTAGAAACAAAATTGCGCAAAGTGCGGTTCATGAGGCTCAAGAATGGATGGGTGATAATGTTAAGTTCGACAGATGGCCCGCACATAGGTGATCATCAGTTTGACAGATGGATGAATGATAATATTAGGTGGGGTTTTGAAGGTAGGTACGCACGTACCGACATGACAGCTGATGCAGCAACAGAATTGTCCAAGCTGCAGTTCATAAGGCTAAAGGCACACATGCGTATCTCTCTGCCCTGGTCGATTAATAGATCATCAGTGGGATCAGCGCCGTACCTCAGCATCGCACACGTCAGGTCAGCCTCCTTGACAATACACTTGAAAACATCGTTTTGCATTAGTACAATCATCATAGAGAAGTCAAGCAAAATAATCCATATACTATCCAACTCTTGAAGGAGAATTTGGGCGCCAATTTATCCTTACATAAACAAAGCCATCCATGATATACCCAAATATTTCAACTAAAGGAAAACCAAATGTCAGATAGATCAAGGGGCCAGCATGTCTGCTTCAATAAAAGAAAACAGCGTAGCCAACCAAAAAACTCACTCCATATATGCAATTAATTTGAAAAATTGTACTGCAGGCCGTCATATTAAGGTTACTGGTGATTACAATATGAATCACGTTTGTGGCTTGAAGAACTGCCCAAAGTATGGAGACCCAGTAGTTTTTTTTAAGATGAAGAACAGATGACTTGGCCACTGGACCTATAGTCTTGTAGAAACAAGTAGAACTAGCTTTCCCTCCAGATAGGATGTTTGCTCCCTTTTCCATTGCCGCTAATTGCCCATGTCAGTAAACTACTTAGATAATTAGGATGCAGAGAAAGGACCGATCACATAACATTTCATGGTGAAGTACAAGGAAAATGGTTGCGATGTGTTACTAAGGTCCGTAGCAACAAAGCGGCGCTGTAAACCTCGGAGAAGCCGCGGCCGGCTGTGCGGATGACTGAACGTGCACGCTGGTGGATCAGGCAACTCACAAGGGTTAATTTCCTCATTTGCAAGGTTTCAGGTTTCACCCGGATCTTCCACTCCGACACAAGCTGCTCCTCGTTGACGAGGCACTGGTTGAAGCCGTCGATCAGGCAGTCATGAAAATTCAAGTGAGCACACAAAACAACCGGTATATAACTGGTGGCTTGATATACTTTGATGTAGGATGTTTACTTACTGTGTGAGCGAGATCGGCTATGCTGCTAACGGCATCGGCGTTGCGACGGTGATACTCTTGAAGGTAGGCGCTGTAGTCGGACCACGGCACGGACTCCCCGATGGGTAGCAGCCTGTCCCATCCCCATAGTTTCCCCACGAGATCTTTCGTCGAAACAAGGGGAGACTCAAGTGAGATTAGTTTCAGCAATGGCGAACAGAGGAAGAAGCATGATACTCCCTCTGTATATTAGTAGTTTTTTGGCACTATGACAGTGTCAAAAAACGTCTTATATTTTGATACGGAGGGAGTACATATGGATACTAAACTTTACTTGTGCGTACCATGATACTTGACAATAAGAGTTATTTACTCAAAACCACCACATTATGGGCTAGGGTAACATATCAGTACCACATTTGAGGCAGGGCACAAAAAACCACCAACAATAGGACTAATCTATAACGCGAAGCACTGATGCTGTGTTTTAGCCCAGAAAACAATGAATCCGACAGGTGGGTCCCGCCTGTCGGGCTGACGTAGCGCGTGTTGATGGACGCCGTTAGACGGCCGTTTGCTGAGGTGGCCGAAGGCCCCATCTGTCAGCCTCTCTCTGATTCCTCCCTCTCCCCCAGGCACCTTCTTCTCCACCAACACGACACAGCTCCGCCGCCGCCGCTCGAGACTTACCCCGGCAAGCCACCCCACCCCGACGAGCCTCCCTGCTGCCCCAGCCACTGGCCCGCGTGGATCCAACCCTGTACACACCCCCAGCCCTTGTTCCGCCTGGATCCGGCAAGGATCCACCCCGTCGCCCAAATTGTAGTGGATCTCGTCGGAGCTCAGGGTGTGGCAGCTGAACCTTGCGCGAGACGATGGGGACTCGGGGACGCGCACGCGAGCCGCGGTGCGCTCGGGCGGCGCGGACAACAAGACTTGGAGATGCCGCAAATCGTGAGTTCATCATCAATGGCGGACGGCGGGGCGGTTTCTCGCGGACAGCCATGCTAAAGGAAGTGTGGCTTCGATTGGATGCAATCTAGAGCTTCGTGAGGAAGAGGAGGATCCGAGGAAGGTAGGTGGAGGCTGGGATACGCCGGAGTGGAAGATAGTGCAGCGGCGCTCTTCACCGGAGATGGAGAAGTAAGAGCCCGTGCCGGCGATTCCGGGTACCTTCCTGCTGATTTCCTAGCAAGGGGAGGAGCTTCGGCCGGCGGGGGTCCTTGGATGCGGCCATGAGCCAGCAATCACCAGGAACAAGCTCCTCTGTACACGCCGGCCATGAGCTCGTACAGGCAGTTGGTGGCTCCCCTGTACACGGGAGAAGGAGAAGCTAACCTTATCCTTTGAATATTTTATATTCTCATCCTTCACGTTTCTCTTATTTACAAAAAAAAGCCCCACTATCCTCTCGCTGTCTAACGGCATCCGTCAACACGCGCCACGTCAGCCTGACATGCGGAATTCACCTGTCGGATTCGCAGTTTTCTCTACTACTATTAAACAAGAAAACATATTCATCACTCCGTGCACCCAGCCTAAACTATACAGAACAATACGGAGGAATTATAGCCTTTCGATCAGATCACTTAATTAGATCTAACCACCAAGATTACACGAACGGACGTTCGAAGCGCGTTTAGCATTTTTCACGGGCGGACGAATACTCTGCCATCCCGCACGCACGTCCCGCGTCCTTCGTCAAAGCCGATCCCACTTCCCGTTTTCGGTCCGTTCATCACGCTCGATCCGCAATCCTCTCCCCGTCGAGCGCCGCCACCGCCGCATCTCATGTCTGCCTGTAGTCCCCTGGCCGACTCCAATCACACCTCCACGGCCCCACAACTCCGATGCCCACGCTCGCCTTCCACGGGATGAACGTCGCCCGTCTCCAACGCTCGCCCCCAGTGTGGATTGCCGTCACCTACCAGGCTACCACTACTGCTCACCACGCGAATCTGCCATTCTTCCACAATATATATATGGACGAGCGCCTTCACATAGTACCCCTGCAACTCCTCCGCTCGGCCGCTGCCGCACGGACGCGGTTGCAGTCGTCGTCGCCGTCAGCCGCTCCACCACTCGGCTGCTGCTGCAAGGATGCGGTCAGCGCCGGCCTCTCCTGGAGCGCGGGTCGTCGCCGCCCGCCGCTCGGCTGCTGCCCCATGGACACGCTCGCCCACACCCCTAGAGCCGCTGGCCTCTCCTGGAGCGCGGTTCGTCGTTGCCGCCGGCCGCCGCCACACGCGGCGCATTGAGGCCCTAGCCCCTAGCCTTCAAGAGGCTTCTTTTCCCGTGAGCTACGCTTCTCTGAATGTACAGTACACGCTTCTCATATCTGTTCTCTGAATATACGCTTCCCATATCCTCGGTGTACAGGCTAGAAACAAGACAGGTTGCAGAGGGAGTTCATCATGTACCAGGACTGGTTGAAGCACGATTCACTAACATGGATGAGGCCTGGGGCATCCTGCAAACTGGAAGCAAAACCAGAGTTGGTGGTTGGTTCTACAAATGCTAACCAGCACAGCAGCCGGTCACACTGGTCGTTCACCAGATTTTCATTCACTCGCACCAAGTTGCAGACCGTAAAATCTTGTCCTCACTAATTTTCCGTACAGTATATAGTGTGATGGTCAAAGGAAAAAACTTGATGAGTGCATATCTGCTCTTGCAACTATGAGGTACGAGCAGGTTTGCAACTTTCGAACGGTGGTTATAATTTGCACTGCTGATTATATATGTGATCTCACTAACTTATTTATTTCTTAAACAGGCAGGAATTCAAATTTAACACACTTGCTGCAAGACTCGCTAAGTACGCAATTTCCTTCTCCTTGTGTCGGTATGATTTAAAGTTATTCTTTAGTTTTGGTGATAATGTGGGTCAAGCATTGCAGGTGGAGACTCCGAAACTTTGATAATGTTTCAAATTAGCCCAAACGAGAATGACCCTGGCGAAACTCTCTGCTCTCTGAACTTTGTGATAGAGCTTGGACAGGCAAGGAAACAAGTTGATGTTGGAGAACTGTCAAGATATATAAGCGGATGGTACTTGCTCTATTGCCCTCCCTGTTAGTTCATGCTTTAGTACGAGTTTAGCCTCCACCTCTGAAGATTTCATGGTAACTTGCATCAGAGCTTTGCATTCTATGTCTGAATACCTGACTGCAAATATGGTGTTGGAGATAAATAAAATGCATTGCCGCATCGACATGAAATCAGAATATTCTTGCTCCTTTTTTATGCAGCAAATGCTACTGAACATGTTAAGAAGATTCATGTACTGATTGAGATTCTTAGGGAAGGACAAGAATATGTTGAGAAGAGTGAAGCTTAAAGATGACTGCAACTAAAGCTGCTGGTTTTGTTTTGTTTTCATCGCCCTTGAACCGAACATTTCTTCCTTTGCACGAAATGCATTTTTAGATGCTACTCACCCAAAGTGTTAGAATATGAACATTTTTTATATCCCAACTGGACAATTTTTTATTGATATCTTTTTGTATGAATCATTTATTTTTTGTTACAGCTGGATCAGTCCATTTTCAGAATTATCGTGCGCATCATGGTTGTGAACTTGTTTGACTGGAAGGATAACATGATATTAAAATATAGAGTTAACAATAGGTTATCAAGTATGAGAGGATGTATACAGATTTAACATGATTTCTTGTTTAATTAAGTCTTGATTTGTTAGCTTTATTTTGCCACTACAAAACCACTTGTCTTCCTACCAGGTATGCTACAGTGAGAAGGATCAACAAGGTTTCACTAAAATTTTGTGCTTGGGAAATGATTTCAAACTTCCAATTCCGCGTAACAGTGAGAGGGGCAACAAGGTTGCACTTTATTCATATGCTGGAAATCAAACTTATATAGAGGATGTGTGATATGGATTCAAGAGGCATGTTGATTCATGAAGATTGGTAATTCCAATTATTTGTATGAGTAATTATCAGATGCTATCCATTTCATGTGGAATTTGAAACTTTAAAGAAATTTATCATATATTTGGTTAGGATTTATGATGTTTGACATAATGTGTGTTACTTTAGACGTGCATTGCACGTGTACACTTACTAGTCTGGGCTAAAACGCAGCGTCAGTGCTCCGCGTTACAGATTAGCCCCATTATTGGTGGTTTTTTATGCCCTGCCTCAAATGTGGTACTGGTCTGTTACCCTAGCCCATAATGTGGTGGTTTTGGGTAAATAACTCCAACAATAATAAAGTTCGGCATCTCCTTTGTAACTCGTGTCTCTTTCTCCTCCATGTCTTGGATGAGACCGGTGAAATACTCCCTGTCCTCTGCCTCGTCCTCCCTGCGCGCGGCCTCCATCTGCATCTTCTTCGCCATGTCCTCGAAACGCCTGCGCTTGGCCCCCATCTGATCGGGCCTGCTTCTTCGTCGGGGTGTCGCCGAAAAGCCCCGCTCAAGGGGTGGTCTGATCGATCGTGCAGCAGCCGGGTCCAAAGTTCCCGCGCGCAAAGACGACGGCGTCGCGGACAGAGCAGTCGATCACCAGATCACGGCCGGAGAGGCAGCTAGCAGTATCTAGTCTGCGGGGAGGATGGAAAGGCGCATGCAGTCGAGTTTGTTGGACCTGCCGCGGAAATCGGAACGGCGGCAAACCACGGGAATTGGACCCACGGGAATTGCGGGGGAGGGGGACGCCCCCTCCCCGCCGAACTCTATTGTACCGAGGGAAAACGAGGCCTTCACTTTCCAATTGCATGCATGGCTCAATCAAAATCTGGTCATATCCG
This sequence comes from Aegilops longissima, assembly GCA_021605205.1. Classification (NCBI taxonomy): domain Eukaryota; kingdom Viridiplantae; phylum Streptophyta; class Magnoliopsida; order Poales; family Poaceae; genus Aegilops; species Aegilops longissima. Next base: position 119,308,738 of record CM038681.1, read on the forward strand.
TCATGAATCATGATCCAGTACCGAGGCATCGTCGTCCCGTCCGTAGCGTTAATTGACGCTTCTTGGGAAATTAACAACGGAAAGGCCCTTTAAATCCCACTCTAAACCCCTATCATTCCAAAACTTCCAGCCTTCCTTTCCTTCCCTCAACAGCTCGCGGCAATGGCGGACGCCGCGCAGCGGCCATGCGGCATCTGCATGGAGCCCATGGCGCCCTCGGAGGCCCACCGCGGCGGCATCACCTGCGCGCACGCCTTCTGCGGGGTGTGCCTGACGGGCCACGTCCGCGCGAAGCTCGAGTCCGGCCGCGCCGCAGCCGTGGGGTGCCTCGACGCGGCGTGCGCCGGCACGCTCGACCCGGAGCTCTGCCGCGCCGCGCTCCCGGGGGACGTGTTCGAGCGGTGGTGCGCCGCACTGTGCGAGTCCATGTTCGCCGGCGCGCGGCGGACCTACTGCCCGTTCCCGCACTGCTCCGAGATGATGGTGGCCGATGACGATGACACCGTGACGCAGTCCGAGTGCCAGGTGTGCAGGCGGCTGTTCTGCGCGCAGTGCCGCGTGCCGTGGCACGCCGGCGCCGACTGCGCCGCGTACAGGCACCGGGACACGGCCAGGGAGGACGCGATGCTGGTGGAGATGGCCGCCGGGAGGAGGTGGAGGCGGTGCTCCAAGTGCCAGTTCTTCGTGGAGAAGACCGAAGGCTGCTCGCACATCAGATGCCGGTAATTTTCTCTTTAGGAAACGTATCTTCCTGTGAAATTCTATTAAGATCGGTACTGTTGTTGCATCAAAAATTGACCGATGTATTGGCGTGAAATTGGCAGGTGTGGCTACCAGTTCTGCTACGGGTGTGGCTCGCAGTGGGGCACGTCTTGTTCCGGGTGCACTAATTAGGGAGTCGATATATATCCTGAGATTATAGATGCTGTTGTCGTCGTAATATTTAGTAGCCAGTTTACGGATTTGGCTGAGGATGGTATTTTGATTGAGGATGATAACACCACTGACGGATCCAGGAATTGAACTTAGCCGGGGCGAAACATTGAAGGAATAAAAATTTTGATTGACGAATGCAAGTCCGCTGAACCAAATGTCATAAAATTCAAATATGAAGCTAGATGCACTCGAAAATTTACATGACCAATGACTCAGAACAGTTCAAGATTCTTGAGAACTAGGTTGTAACCACCTAAAATCACAAAATATAACATAAACGTCACACATAACTACTAACTTGGACTCCCGCTAATTCATTCCAAGGCCCAAATTGTCCAACTCCATGACACCTACAACAGGTGAACAAGCTGATATCAATACATGTATTGGAACAAGTAAGCAAATAGTTTGAAACAAATAACAAAAGTATTTACCCTAAGTCGTAAGTATACGGGGAGGGTTTGGTAGATGGCCTCTACGGTCTCTCAATCTATGAAAATGTTCTATGATCTTCTTGTCATCAATTCCAGCAAATATATCTCGCTCTACATAGCATATCATCAGATCATTCAACCAATCATCAGATATCTTATTTCTCAAATCTGTCTTAATGATATTCATGGCTGAGAAAACTCTTTCAACAGATGCCGTCGCTACTGGCAAAGTCAAAGCAAGTGTGATGAGTCGGTAAACCAAAGGAAAGTGTAAATGTTCCTTAGTTTCAACCAACTTGAGAGCAAGATTAGCGAGACTGCCACAACTGCAAAAAACACCAGACCTTTTCATCACTTGAATATTCAATGAGTTATAAAATATACTAACCATGGTTACAATCATATTTGCCTATCCAAAGAAATCACTAACAACAAGGATACCCTTCACAACAGCCACAATCACTAACTGAAGCTGATGGGCAAAACAGTGAACATAAAATGCATGTGGATTTTCATCTAGCACCACTTTTTTTTAAGCCATTCAGTTGCCCACGCATATTTGAGGCGCCATCATAACCTCGCCCTCTCAATCTAGACATGGATAATCCATGGGTAGCAAACACTTCATCCAAGGATCTTTTGAGAGAAGCGGATGTGGTGTTCACTACATGCTTGACAGCAAGTAACCTTTCCAAAATATCTCCCTTTATGTTCAAAAACCTGATAATGACAGCCATTTGTTCTCTAACAGATGCATCACGAGACTCATCAACAAGTAGAGATAAATGACTATGCCCAAGCACATTCATGATTACTTCAGTAGTCTTTTGTGCGCAAGCTTGTACCATTTAATTCTGGACTTCATGACAAGTCATTTGATGATTCCCAGGAGCATTGTCATTGAGTACATCAGCTGCAGCTTTGCATCTTATAGCATACCAATCCAACAACTCACGAAAATTACCCTTGTTTCTTGAAGTCTTTGACTCATCGTGGCCAGGGAAGGCAAGTCCTTGCCTAAGAAGATACCTCACAACACCATAATAGCCATTAAACGACCTTGGTATTCAAGATGTGACCTCTCAGTTTGAGTAGTCATTGCATATGCCACACTTTGTTTCTGGTTCTTGAAATCTGTACAATGTCTTCTCGCATTGTGGTGAGCACTCTTGGTCAAACCTACATGAAGCCTGAAATATTCCACCGCTTTCTTCCAATTTTTATACCCATCTTGATTGAAGACATTGCCCCCAAACTTGACATGGCTTACTGGCTGCTTGAAGAGATAGCAGTGAAAACAATATGCCCTGTTTTCTTTTACACTGTACTCTAGCCAATCAAACTCGTCAAACCACTCCTCTGAATACCCTTTTATCTGTAGTGTTGCGAGGAAAATCATGCCCATACGGCTGACATGGACCTTTCTTCAAATACTCCTCCTCCTTGCATCTCTGATTTCGGAGTAGGATAATCTCCAATTTGTTTCGGAGTCCAGGATCAGGTTCAATGTGAGTTGGACTAAATCCTAGAATAGAAGTTTGCAAAGTGTTATCATGAGAGCCCTTACTATACACTTCAGGTTTAGGAACTAGATCTTCTACAATGTTTGCATCTGAGGCTTCAGTGGATAAAATGTTTGCATCAGGTTCAGGAACAGGAACAGGAACATGAACATGAACAGGAGCTTGAGATTCATTAGATGGTGGAGTTCCAAAATAAGCAGCAATTGGCTTCATCTTTTTAAAGATTCACTGCATTACAAAATCACCATGTCAAGTATTGAACCTGTTCAATAATTGGCTAGAAACTGAAGGAACGGGAGCTTGAGATTCAGTAGCAAAGAATGGATTGGACTATTTACCTGCTGGCTGCGCTTGCTGATTTTGCAAACAGCAGCTGCGCGTTTGCATGAGCTCGATCTCGATCCACTGCCGCCGCTACCTCCTCCCTCATAGGCCACGCTCGGCGCCGCTGCTTCTTTTCGTTCGCCCATACGTGGACCGACGAACGGCGGATGTGGATCAGGTGCCCGCGGCTGGTGGACGGCGAGGCAGAGCTCTTCGGCGACAAGACGACGGTCCGGCGAGGCGGAGCTCTGTGGCGGTGAGGCGGAGACGGCTAGGTTACTCTTGCTGCTGCTCCCCTCGATTGGGGATTTTCTGGAATGCCTGTACGACGGGGTCGAAGGATTGGGTGTGGCTGTGCTAACTAGGCCGTGGACTGCAACTGGGCCTTTGTGCCTCCCGTGCAAATCCCCACATGTATTGGCCCATGTACTAAAACGAACCGTAATTTTTTGTATACGTAAGTTTGGCTACCCGGGGCGGCCGACCATGCTGGCCCCTACCGTGGCGCCGCCACTGGATAACACCAAACTAGTACGTAAGAGGCGGTCTTATTTGGGCATCATCGAGGAAATGAAATGATCCATGTTTTAGCCAGTTTACGGATTTGTTAATCTTTTTTTAGGGATTTGTTAGTCGTTGTTCTGTATCGCAGTGATTGTTTGCTGCATGCGTTATAATGTTGTAGCTTATTCGATGATATAACTAAATATGTCAGCCCTATTAACCTAATTCTTTCAGCATGCAAACATACTAGCTCAACATGCATGCACACAAGAAAGTATCACCTCAATATTCATTCATGGAGAAAAGACTTTGCGTTCTATTATGCTATTTTTATTCAGTAAATATTTTCAACTATACAATACTTAAATGCAACAAACCGTATGTATTTTCAATATCAGTTCTCATATTATTAACCCAAATATTCATTTTTCATACAATCAAATTTCCTTGAATATTGCAACCAATTCCTGCACCAACATGCGAGGTAGTTTCTTGAAACAGTGCACCTACTTTCTGATAAAAGATTAAAGCAAGTGAGATATATGGGGCACAAATATTTTAGTGGTAGTACATGGTCCATCCTCTTACTCTGGTGGTTGGCTGTCGGTGCCTCTTCCCGCTTTGTATTGTGTTGCTCCACGCTTCGCCGCCGGAGGAAGCACAATATGTAGCATAGACGTCGATCTGTCATGGTCTCTACCTTTCTCTCCCTTCTCTCGTTTGCCTGGTCGGTGATGCCCCCCTGAAGGAAATATGCCCTAGAGGCAATAATAAAGTTATTATTTATTTCCTTATTTCATGATAAATGTTTATTATTCATGCTAGAATTGTATTAACCGGAAACATGATACATGTGTGAATACATAGACAAACAGAGTGTCACTATTATGCCTCTACTTGACTAGCTCGTTAATCAAAGATGGTTATGTTTCCTAACCATGGACAAAGAGTTGTTATTTGATTAACGGGATCACATCATTAGGTGAATGATCTGATTGACATGACCCATTCCATTAGCTTAGCACCCGATCATTTAGTATGTTGCTACTGCTTTCTTCATGACTTATACATGTTCCTGTGACTATGAGATTATGCAACTCCCATTTACTAGAGGAACACTTTGTGTGCTACCAAACGTCACAACGTAACTGGGTGATTATAAAGGTGCTCTACAGGTGTCTCCGAAGGTACATGTTGGGTTGGCGTATTTCGAGATTAGGTTTTGTCACTCCGATTGTCGGAGAGGTATCTCTGGGCCCTCTCGGTAATACACATCACTTAAAGCCTTGCAAGCATTGCAACTAATGAGTTAGTTGTGGGATGATGTATTACGGAACGAGTAAAGAGACTTGCCGGTAACGAGATTGAACTAGGTATTGGATACCGACGATCGAATCTCGGGCAAGTAACATACCGATGACAAAGGGAACAACGTACGTTGTTGTGCGGTTTGACCGATAAAGATCTTCGTAGAATATGTAGGAGCCAATATGAACATCCAGGTTCCGCTATTGGTTATTGACCAAGAATAGTTCTAGGTCATGTCTACATAATTCTCGAACCCGCAGGGTTCGCACGCTTAACGTTACGATGACAGATTTATGAGTTTTGATGTACCAAAGTTTGTTCGGAGTCCCGGATGTGATCACGGACATGACGAGGAGTCTCGAAATGGTCGAGACATAAAGATTGATATATGGAAGCCTATGTTTGGACTTCGGAATAGTTCCGGGTGAAATCGGGATTTTACCGGAACACCGGGGGGTTACCGGAACCCTCCCGGGGGTTGATGGGCCTTAGTGGGCCATGAGGGAGAAGAGGAGGGCGGCCGGGGCAGGGCGCCCCCTCCCCCTAGTCCGAATAGGACAAGGAAGGGGCGGCGCCCCCTCTCTCTTCCCTCCCCAAGTCCTAATCCAACTAGGAAGGGGAGTCCTACTCGGTGGGAGTAGGACTCCTCGCCGCGCCTCCTCCTAGGGCGGCTGCACCCCCTTGCTCCTTTATATCACGAGGCGGGGGCACCCGGGACACACAAGTTGATCTACGGATCGTTCCTTAGCCGTGTGCAGTGCCCCCTCCACCATATTCCACCTCGGTCATATCGTCCGGAGTTTAGGCGAAGCCTCGCGCGATAGAGCGTCATCATCGTCACCACGCCGTCGTGCTGATGGAACTCATCCCCGACACCCTGCTGGATCGGAGTCCGGGGATTGTCATCGAGCTGAACGTGTGCAGAACACGGAGGTGTCGTATGTTCGGTACTTGGATCGGTCGGATCGTGAAGACGTACGACTACATCAACCGCGTTGTCATAGCGCTTCCGCTTTCGGTCTACGAGAGTACGTGGACACACTCTCCCCTCTCGTTGCTATGCATCACCATGATCTTGCGTGTGCGTAGGAAATTTTTTAAAATTACTACGTTCCCCAACACCCCCTCCCGTCTCTCTTTGCTCACCACCATGTATCCGACACCGCTAGATTGACCTAGTGGAATCATGCATGAGACAACCAAGAGCGAGAACCTCGTTCGCTTGAACCATAGAAGACGAGGAGGATTTGGGGATCAGTCGGTTATCTTTTTGTTGCTTGATTGATGAAATCTGTTTTGTTGAACTTGCAGCAGCTTATTCAATACAATGGAAATGGAATTACGCCTACAAGTAGCAAAGGCCATCTATGATCACACTACCCAAATAAATAGATAATACATTTTGCCATCACATGCTTGAGGAGCTTCTTCTTTTGCTTGCTTAAGCCTTGTAAACTTGCAGTAATATGATTGGAGACTTGAAGTGAGTGGCAAGAGATAGCAAATAAATTATAGAATAATGTCAAATCTTGACATAGCTCGTGTGAGGTTTGTGATTAACTGAAACACTTCAAGCATGTATACCTCCAAAATTTTAGTACAATGGCAAGGTAGAGACATGTTGACACTTGATGCATGATTCATCATAATATTGCAATGAGTTTAGAACTCACGAGATAAAACTACATGTGAGTTCACATCTCACATAAGTGAGATTAGTAGCCTCCTCTTTGGAGTCGTCTTCTTTGCTAAAGCTGCAGTGGGTATCCTCTCGACTAGTTCTGCTTTGTGATGAAATACTTCTCCGAGAAAGAAAGAAAGGAGGATGCACATATACATGCTATCAAATTTACATAAGTATTTTGTTTCTCAATTTTTTACATTGTCGAACATGTAACTATTTGGTGTTTACCTTCTAGCAAATACGCCCGGATTGTCGTGTAGTATTTGTTCTCTACCTACCTTTTGTGGGTTGCTAGATTCACCTATCATAGCTTTTGTATTGCTCTTTATAGGTTTCCTATTCTTGAAATTAAAGAAAACAAGGTTTATTTTTTGGCATGAGGTGATAATTTAAGCTTTGAACGAAAAAAATGACAATTGCCTTCTCTTGGTTCTAAGTGAGCACTTATAACTAGCTTGCCTATGACCCTTTGTGCCACATTTCTTGCAAGTCACTAGGCCTCTAATCATTTTCTTCACCTTGCATTTGTGGGAGTAGTGCTACCATTCTTGGAACCTTTCTTCATGTGGCCACCTTCAAGGCAATCCTTTAATCCTCAATTTTTCTTTATCTTCTTTTATTTCTTGTCTTAAGTATTGTCACCACAACAAATGAAAGCTCCACCTGCGACCACTATGATTTTTCTATTGCTGGCTCAATCTATCTCCCATAAGAGCCTTGAAATTATCCACATAGTACTAATGCACAAAACTGTTCAAGGTGTTTTTGTGATGTCACAATTGCCAAGGCATATTGACGTTGTTTACCATCGCGCTTTCATTCAAGACAATTACAATCCTCTGATTAGCTTTGCAATATGAATTTTAAAATTCTTTATATTGTCTAAAACCTCTACAGTCCAATCAATAGAGTCCACAACTTTCAAGTGCGTAAAACCTCTAGTATTTGCCCTCAACTGAACCATAATACTTGGTAGTATCCGTCTAGATGGTAGTCTTTCTCAAATCCTTCTCCTCTTCCTCCACAAACCCTTGATCATCTCTCTAAGATTGTGAGCTAGTTCAGCAACATGTAAGTCCTGAAATTCTCTGCTCAAGTTGTAGAAAACTCTCGCTATATTATTAGTGATGTAGTCACACTCGATGCCCGGAATGAAGACATACCTTATCGATTTGAGAGCGATATCGACTTAATCAGAGTCATACCTCATTTGATTCTCCAATAATTGTGTCCATAAGTTATGTGAACACGTCTTTCATAGAAGCCATTGCGGCAGAAAATGTCCTTCTGAAACCCCAAGACCTCTTTGCAAAATTATTCATAAGGTGAAAAAACTTTCCCCTTGTTCAACATTATAAATATATTCTTCATTGCATTCTATAAGCCTTTGCAAGCATTTTTAAGTTGATTCATAAATCAAGTTCAATTGTCTTCAGTATCAGAAGCTATGAACCATAGGCAAGTGGATACATCCAATTGTGGCCATCAATTAGCCTCAGCTACAAAAATCCTACTCTACTTGCAAAGGCTTAGAGAATGCGGTGAAGAATGTATTTCCTGAATAAAGGGAATGTTTTCCCATATTATGGAGAATTTTGTGAAATGGTTCCATGTGTTTGGAAGGGTGTATCTTGTGGCAAAGGTGTTCACAGAACATATGGAAGCAATTATTTGATAATAAAATGGGGTATGACTTTTGTTAAGTTAGTGCATACTCTCAAGTGTGCGAGGTGTGTCTTCAATCCAGACATCAAGTGTGAGCTCGTCTCTAGTAACATAGGACGGGTTTTCAACAAATGGTTCAGGGATATTATGGACTTATTGCTGAACTAGCCGACAAGATTAGAGGGATGATCATGGGTCTCTAGAGGACAAGGAGAAGGCTTGGAGGAAGACTAACATTTGGACGATCCTACTTATGGGGGAAGAGGGAAAATACTAGAGGTTTGCGTCACTTGAAAGTTGTCAAATCTGTTAACTGGAGTGTAGAGATTTGATACAATAGCAAAACTTATTGAAAGGCATATTGTGAAGCTCAATCAGAAGACGTGTACTTTTGCCTTGAAGGGCAGCACACATACAAGTGATGTCAAACATGTTTTGCCTTTGTGTCATCATAAAAGGGAGTAGATCTTGAACAGTTTATGCATATGTGTACTATTCGGGCAGATTCAAGGATGTTATATGGGAGAGAAATTGAGACAATGACAGAAATATCAGAGTGGCCACGAGTGGAGCTGTCATTTGATGTGGTCCCACCACTTCAAAACATAAATAAAGAAGGACAAAAAATGGGGGATTCAAAGGATGTGTTAAGGAGGTCACAAGGTGTCAATGATGATAGCACTGGTCCCACAAATGCCAAGGGGAAGAAAATGATTAGATGCCTAGTGATTTGCAAGAAATTTAGTTAAAAGTATCATAGGCAAGCTAGTTACAAGTGTCCACTTAATTAAACCCAAAAAAGACAATTGGCATTATTTTATTCAAAGCTTGAATTATCACCTCATGACAAAAGTTTATTGTATAATTCAAGAAAGAGGAAGCCTAAAAGGAATAATACATAAGGTATGCAAGGTGAACCGAACACCCCACAAAGTCCAACTAGAGAACAAATACTATGGGACAGTTAAGCCATGCACTAGAAGGCAATCAACGAATAGTTCTATGTTTAGCAATGTAAAAAATGAAACAATTTTCTTATATATAAATGCCATAACATATATGTGCAACTGCCTTGCTTTATTGCTAACAGAGGGTATTTATTTACAAAGCAGCACAACTTCTCTAGAGAGGATACTAGCTGCAGCTCTAGCAAAGAAGATGGCTACAAAGAGGAAGCTTCAAATTGGATGAAAAATCTCCATTAAATTTACTATTCAAGCTATGCATCCACATGGGCTGCTCTTTTAAGCGTTATCTTCAGTTGCCTATAAAAATGCAAAAGTACATCACCTATTGGTATATATTTTTACCAATATTACTTGCTATCAAGGTTATGTGAAAATCCATGATCGAATTGGGATATATGAGATGGCCTCCACGCTCACTATACATATTATAAATTAGAAAGTAGTATCAAAGCCTAAGTATACTAAAACTCCATGATCCACAGAAACCATGGATCGACAATATTTGTGAGACAACGCTAAGAAACCATATGTGTTTTCGAATGCAGATAAGCACCCACTGATTTTGATTAAAAAAACAATTTGAATTGAAGAATTCCACCATACCTCCTTGCTTTCTCCTTCCACAAACATAAGACTTCCAATGCATTGGCATGTACGTCTTGCATGGATATAACACCTGTTGATTTGTTAAATCTGGAAAAGCTTTTGAACTTCATTCTTGTGCACAATTAAACACCATGTCTAACAAATGTTGACTTCTACCTGCCAAAACAATGGTTTAAACTGTAGTAAACATACAATCTGTCATATGTACCTCAATACCCGAGTCTCTACATGAATGTATAGCTTATTGTGTTGAAACTCTACAAAGATAGACTAGTGTAATTTGATAGAGGCTTTTTGTCCGAATTATAGCACCAAAAGATGAGAGATGGTTGTGAACTAAATAAATATGGAAGTGGTTAACTGAAAATACCACGCTACTATGGCACCAATTCTTTGAAACAGTGATATCCATACAAAATGGCATTTGGTGCATCTTAGCTAATAATAGTACATGTGTTGAGTCTGTAAAGTAACTAAGAAGTTTTGAAGATGTAATACAAGGTTTGGTAACCGCAGCCCATATTTACATTTAGAGGGATGTGCAAAACTTGAAAAAGGAAAATGGAAGACACTATTATGGAAGTACAGAGTGTCCATTGATAACTTCCAACTTTTGTTATATTCAAATCAGATCACCACTACAATGACTTCTAAGCATTTTCAATTTGAAATCGTACACCAAAATATTTCAGGTAGTACAATGGAGAATTTCCAATTCCTAGTAGATAAATGTTCAGGTTGTAGTATTTTCCACACAATCATTTGAGAATCTTCTTATGCAACACATAATGTGCATATTCTCATCTCACACACACCTTCTGTGCAGAGCTAAGTCTACTAATATATCATCTCGTTCCATCGCTGCCGCATCGTAGATGAGTTTGACAACATGTCAGGTACTACAGAAGGAATCCAAAATGGACATGAGTGAGAAGAAATGTGGCATGCATTATATTGGTATATGAAGGTGATAGAAGAGCCTATTGTCATTTTAGCACAGAAAATACCTCTAGAAACCGAGTCAAGGTTCCTATATATTCTGTTTAGTGCAAATTAACACGGGCTTACTTTTTATACCAAAGTGAGAAAAAACGCATGGCTCGGTTACTCGGAGTTTGCATTCGTAGAAAAGGCAGAACAAACAATTTACCATGTAGCATATACATAAGTGACAACTCTTGCAGACCCTGCCTATAATATATTAGCAAAAATACACAACGAAAATACTAAAGTGAACATGGTTCCATGGACACCCAAGTAAATAGTAAATAAAAAATACTCAAAAAATTAAAAAATCTAAAATTTTGAGGTATGAAACTTGGTCGACCCAAACATACTCACGTGTGAAGTTCGGTGGAGGAGTGACACCCGGGGTATTACTTAGTGAAGAAAATTATAATCCGACCATACTATTCCCGTCAAACAGTGCTTTTGAATATAACTTTCATCTGTCATTTTTGCCCAAAATACCATGGATGTCATTTCTTCGTGAACTTCATACGCGAGTATGCAATCGACCATGTATATTACAGAAAAAGTCCGATTTTTTTTCTCTTTTTCTAGTTTTTTTGGATTTACTATTTATAAGGGGTGCACGTGGAATCCGCGTACACAAACCTTAAAAAACAGTAGGTTCAACAAGGAAATAGTTTGCTAAAAAAACAAGGGAGATTTAAATTTTCCCCCTTAACTTTGTCCCGACCTCATCTTTACTCCTAAATAAAAACAGTGCTCAACTTTACCCCTCTTCCGTTAAGTGCGCTTATAGAAATACCCTTCTGTACATTTTCCGTCCAGTCAAAGGCCTTTGACCATTAAGTGCGCGTGTAGAAAAATTTAATGGTGAAAGGCCTTTGACTGGACGGAAAATGTACGGAAGGGCATTTCTATAAACGCACCTAACGGAAGAGGGGCAAAGTTGAGCACTGTTTTTATTAGGGGTAAAGATGAGGTCGGGACAAAGTTAGGGAGAAAAATGGAAATTGGCCAAAAAACAACTGTAATTTTTATGGAAAATAGGATCTTTAGGACACCATTACGGAAGACAAAAGAAAATTAATGGTAAAACACATACTTTTAGGTCCATTAGAGAAACAAAATACCCGTAGTGTTCCTTTTCTTCCAACAATGTTTGTGTTTTGCAGTGCATATATCTAAACCCACTTTCTTGGCAAGCAAACAATTCACCAAACACTTAGGGTGCCTTGCCTAATGTCTGCAGTCGATATCAGAAGGAAATAAGGAGGTAGAGGAGGAACGACTGGACCTGCAACATGCAGGCCATGCGCGTCGTGTATGCTAACCTTTCTCGTGATTTTGAACCGAAGTTTCTCTCGTGATTCACCATGGCGCCGATTACCGCCGCTCCCTCCTTCTCCTCCCCGTCCTCGAACCTATCAAGTAAACGTACCGGAGGTGCTGGACACCGAGAGAAAGAAAGAAGAGGCGGGGGACTGCGGTGACGCGGGGGACGGGGAGAGGCGCCGTGGATGGGCTCGTGAGGTGACGGATAAATGCAGAGGGGACACGGCTGACCGGGAGAGGCGGCCGTGGATGAGGTCGTGGGATGGTCTGGTGGCGTCCGTGATCCGAGGCCCGCGAGTAGTGGCGTCGAACCCTTGCGTGGCACCCGATCTAAATAAAGAAATCAACGGCTGGAGAATAATTCAAACGGTGATCGGACGGACCAGCTTTCATGGTAGCATGAGTTTATACGGATTAAACGTGGGCCTACCTCTCTCGGATGCGAAGCTGCCCGCTAGCGCCCTGGACTTTTTGCCGATCAAGATCGAGCGGCGCATCCCCGGGTGGCGCACCCGTTTCCTCGACCACGGGGCCGTTTGACACTCACCTCTGCGGTACTCTCTGCGATCCCTACTCATGCCATGTCGGTGCTCCCCCTCTCTAAAGGCACTGTGGCCAAGATGGACCGCCCTCGTAGGGCCATGTTCTGGAAAGGGGCGAGTGAGTGCTCTGGAGGTGATTGTCAGGTTGCCTGGCAGGACGCCTGTCGGCTCCGCTCAGAAGGGGGGCTTGGCTTGGTGGATATTGGCGCCCAGAATACATGCCTCCTTCTAAAGATGGTTCATAAAATCTTCAGTGGCGTGCTTAACCCATGGATTGTCTGGGTCCGCCGTTGGTACATGGGTGATCATCCGGCGCCCCGACCCCCACCTGGAGAGCTTTTGCCTCCCTTGTCCCGCTATATAGTTCGCTTACATCAATGAGGGTTGGCAACGGCGAGCACACCTCCCTCTGGCATGACAACTGGACCTCGCTGGGTCGTTTGGCGGCTGCTCTCCCCGCAGCTTATTCACACTGCCTCCGCCCGAAGCAACCCTGGGGGACTTTGGTCGGTTTGGTGCTGATAAAGTCCCCGTGCACGATCATTTGTCCAGAACTGCAGGATTGGAACTTCGCCTGCTTCGATCGGCCCTCGATCATGTCCAGTTCTTTGAGGTGGGTGACGAGCGAATCCTAGCTTGGGGTGAGTGTCTTCAGTTCAAGGCGAGCGCGGTGTATCGTAGGATCAAGCTTTCGGATGTGAGCTCCCCTGCATGACCTCAATTGGGATGGCTTCATGCCCATCAAGGTCAAGGTGTTTGTCTGGGTTCTGCGACACGGTAACACTCGTACGCGGGGCTTCCTGCATCGGATCGGCTTCCTCGAACATGATGACTGCCCCTTTTGCCCCGGTCGGGCTGAGACGATCGTGCACCTGTTCTTCGAGTCTCCCCGCTTGCATCCGATGTGGGAACGCGTTCTCGGCCGCCACAGTATGCCCGTCGATTGTTGTGTTGATTTTGTTTGGCGTGCCTTCACTGCCTGCCACCCCTCCTGGGCTCGTCCGCTGCTAAGCACGGCAATGTGTTGTGTCTTTTGGGTTGTTTGGAAGACCCGGAACCGGATGGTGTTCGATAACATTCGGAGCTCCGATCTTGACTTGCGGCATTTGGTCCGGGAGCACCTCCGATTGTGGGTGGTCCAGGCCCCCTCCTGCGTTGACTGTGCCCCGTTGCTGCTGTGGTGTGAATCTATCTGTAGCTGATTCCCCCCTTCTCTCTCTCTCCTTCTCTCTCTCTCTCTCTCTCTCTCTCTCTCTCTCTCTCTCTCTCTCTCTCTCTCTGCTCCGCGGAGCTTTGTAATCACCGACCCGCTGTCTCCTATTAATACAAAAATGAGTTCAGGTGGGCGATCGCCCCCCGTTGACCGCTCAAAAAAAATGTTGATATCTTACTATTGAACTTTGGTTAGGCTCGCTAAGGACATTTTCAATGCCAACCCTCAAACCGCATGCAAACATCCGGTCCGCATGGTTCGGATGTGGTGTGCCATCCAACACGGTTCTGCATCAGTCCGCAAGGTGATCCGGACACACTTTTCCCCCTAAACCGGAGACAAATGTGAGGGCTTTGCAGGTGTCTAGACAACAGCCGCGCCCGCTTCTGACCATCCTGACCCACCCCAAACATCCTCCCTCGCCCGCGCGCGTCCCATCGGGCGCCAGCTGCTCGCATTTATGTCGTCATAGAACGGCCGCTCCACATTGAAGTCGGCTCAGAGCGGACGTGGCCTCTCACTGCCTCCGCCATTGAAGCGACGCGCCGGCTGAGGGCGCCGCCCGCTGCATGCCCTGCCGAATACACCTCCTCGCCGCATTCAAACGTCTCCGTTAAACCCGCGCCTGTGCTGGGAAACTACTCCAGCCATATGTCCGTTCACAAGCGGGTCGACGTTAACCACAACTCCTGGCAAGCTCCTCCCGTCAACCCGCTATTTAAAGGAGGCCAAACACCGGTCAAGAATTGCACCACTCCGTCGCTCCCCATCTGCATTTTTTACCATTATATCCATCCTTTTGATGACATCCGATGAGCAGGAAGAGCAGTTCTCCAGCATAAAAGCCAGCTGGGAGACCTGCCAAGCCCGTTGGATACGAGCCAGGCAACTCCCTGCTCTACCTCCCTCCCTAGCCCGACGGAGCAAGCTGTCGCTCGAAGCCGGCGTGTGGTTCAGAATCTCGTCGCTCCAAGCCAACTCGCGGAGGAGTGGCGAGTAGCTCTAGGCAGACACGCGGGGGAGCATGGCGGAACGGGCATCATGGCTACCATAGATGAGGCCAGACATAGTGCCATCCACCGTCAACGTTGTCGGAACGCGTTGGTCAATGGAGACAAACATGGAGATCGATGAGTCGGTGGCCAGCGCGTCCACGCCGCCGCGCACCGCCATCATTAAGGAGAAGTAGAACACGGTAAGCCGCCGTCGCTTGCGTCCCGGGAAGGCCACTGCCGGCGCGTCGCCGGCTTGAACATGACTTGGCCAGTTCAGCGTAGACCATCATTGACCCTCGCCTCGGCTTCACAGAAGCGGAGCAGGCACCCATCCCCAACAGTCCGATGAGCGGCTGCCGGATATGGGGAAGACAAAGGGATCCGCGTGGCTGGCCGTAGACTAGTGTAGTGTATCCATGTCGCTGGAGTGAAGCTCCGCGCGACAGTACGTGCACATAATTTTGCCTTCTTTGTTAAAATGTCCAAAATGTGAACGTTTTCATCCAGTTTGTATGAAATCAGACGTGTTTGCACGGATTTTGTCTGGTTGGATCAAAAAGTTATTGAAATGTATGCGAGCAGCGTTGGATGGCCTCCTCCCACATCCGTGTGAGCGGCCTAGTACCCCTGTCCGCGGACGAATGCAGGATGCAATTTGCGGGTTGCCGTTGGAGATGCCCTAAGCTTTTGATGTTTTATCCCTAAAAAACTTTTAACGCTTTAAAAGTTATCAAAAAATATGCAATAAATATAGGAGCATCACTCTAAAATTATGTCTATCATATCTTATCACAGAACTTGTTGATGCTAGCTAAGCTTTTAACAGTTCCTCTACTTCCTCCTGTAACCATAAAAAATATGGTCCGGCTGGTGCCGCTACCGCTGCCGCACCATTGTGTTGTTGTTCGTTGTCGCCTACGCACTAGGACACTCTTCCCACACGTTTTGTTGCGAGCTGCGACGTTGGACAAACGAGGGTGAGTTGCGTCGGCATGGTCGAGCTACGAGCAAGCGTAACACAAAGACGCCATTGGGCCAACATCGAAGCATTTTATGCGAAAAGATCAGGTATTATAAAGATTCACCGAAAGTATAAAACACCTCAAATATAACAAAAATTACATCAAGGTCCATGAACCATCAAACGACCGAAATGAGCCGCTGACGCGTCACTGTCGACACTCCCATACCAGAGCCGGGCCGAGCTTGTTGATGACAACGGGGAAGTTTTCGTGCAGGTGCCCTACGGACCAGCGCCCCGGAGCCGCAGTCGTTGTCGTTGAATCCTTGAATCGATCTGAAGAACCTGGCACCTAATATTGTTGTTGCGTATGCACGACGAGATCCCGAACCTCGCCGCCCGAGGAGCTGGCATATGATTCCACGATAGTGTTTTGTCTAATCTGTCCCAACAGACGAACCTAACGAGGATCGGAGCCCGGAAGACTGACTCGGAGAAGAAGCGATGCCATCCGTCCAAACGCCGCCCTTGTAAGGACTAAAACCCTGCCTATCTACTAGATGTGTCCGAGGCACCATAAATCTCCTCCCCGCCATCAGCCACCGGAGCGGAAGTCAGAGAGGAGGCGAATCCACGGGCTTGTCGGTGGAGATTGAGGGGAGGAAGGCTTTCTCTAATCGACTTGCGAGAGGAGAAAGAAAAGATCTCAACATTGGAGCATTTTGACCCAACCGAGCTGTGTAGGGTCATATTATTGGGGAACGTTGCAGAAAATAAAAAAAATTCTACGGCTTCACCAAGATCAATCTATGAGTTCATCTAGCAACGAGAGAGAGGAGTGCATCTACATACCCTTGTAGATCGAGCGGAAGCGTTCAAGAGAACGGGGTTGAGGGAGTCGTACTCGTCGTGATCCAAATCACCGATGATCCTAGTGTTGAACGGACAACACCTCTGCGTTCAACACACATACGGTTGGGAAGACGTCTCCCCCTTCTTGATCCAGCAAGGGGGAAGGACAGGTTGATGACGATCCAGCAGCACGACAGCATGGTGGTGGATGCAGCAGCGATCTCGGCAGGGCTTCGCCAAGCATCTGCGAGAGGGAGAGGTGTAGCAAGGGGAGAGGGAGGCGCCAAGAGCATGGGTGCGGCTGCCCTCCCTCCCCCCTCTTTATATAGGCCTCCTAGGGGGGGGGGGGCGTGTTGGAAATATGCCCTAGAGGCAATAATAAATTAGTTATTATTATTATATTTCCTTGTTCATGATAATCGTTTATTATCCATGCTATAATTGTATTGATAGGAAACTCAGATACATGCGTGGGTACATAGACAACACCATATCCCTAGTAAGCCTCTAGTTGACTAGCTCGTTGATCAATAGATGATTACGGTTTCTGACCATGGACATTGGATGTCGTTGATAACGGGATCACATCATTAGGAGAATGATGTGATGGACAAGACCCAATCCTAAGCCTAGCACAAAGATCGTGTAGTTCGTATGCTAAAGCTTTTCTAATGTTAAGTATCATTTCCTTAGACCATGAGATTGTGCAACTCCGGATACCGTAGGAATGCTTTGGGTGTACCAAAGCGTCTGGCGTAATCTGGGTGGCTATAAAGGTGCACTATGGGTATCTCCGAAAGTGTCTCTTGGGTTGGCACGAATCGAGACTGGGATTTGTCACGCTGTGTGACGGAGAGGTATCTCTGGGACCACTCGGTAGGACATCATCATAATGTGCACAATGTGACCAAGGGGATGATCACGGGATGATGTGTTACGGAACGAGTAAAGAGACTTGCCGGTAACGAGATTGAACAAGGTATCGGCATACCGGCGATCGAATCTCGGGCAAGTACAATACCGCTAGACAAAGGGAATTGCATACGGGATTGCTTGAATCCTTGACATCGTGGTTCATCCGATGAGATCATCGTGGAACATGTGGGAGCCAACATGGGTATCCAGATCCCGCTGTTGGTTATTGACCGGAGAACGTCTCGGTCATGTCTGCATGGTTCCCGAACCCGTAGGGTCTACACATAAGGTTCGGTGGCGCTAGAGTTGTTATGGGAAATAGTATGTGGTTACCGAAGGTTGTTCGGAGTCCCGGATGAGATCCCGGACATGACGAGGAGCTCTGGAATGGTCCGGAGGTGAAGATCGGTATATTGGACGAAGGGTATTGGAGTCCGGAATTGTTCCGGGGTACCAGGTGATGACCAGCGTGTCCGAAAGGGGTTTGGAGGCCCGGCAAGCTTTGGGGGCCTTATGGGCCAAGGGAGAGGGCACATCAGCCCACTAAGGGGCTGAGCGCCCTCCACCCCATCTCACGTAACTCGAGAGGTGGGGCGCCACCGTGGGGCAGCCGCCCCTCCCGGCTTGGGGGGCAAGTTTCCTAGGGGTTGGGCGCCAAAACCCATCTAGGGTTTCCCTATGGCCGCCGCCCTCCCTAGGGAACCCTAGGGCGCCTCCCCCTCCTCCCTTCCCCCTATATATAGTGAGAGAGAGGGCAGCCACACCCTTCCCCTGGCGCAGCCCTCTCCCTCCTCCAACATCTCCTCCTCCAACATCTCCTCCTCCTCCGTAGTGCTTGGCGAAGCCCTGCCGGAGAACCACGAGCTCCATCACCACCATGTCGTCGTGATGTCGGAGTTCTCCCTCAACTTCTCCTCTCCCCTTGCTGGATCAAGAAGGAGGAGACGTCCCCGGGCTGTACGTGTGTTGAGCGCGGAGGCACCATTGTTCGGTGCTTAGATCGGAATCAACCGCGATCTGAATCGCTGCGAGTACGACTCCTTCATCCGCGTTCTTGTAACGCTTCCGCTTAGCGATCTACAAGGGTATGTAGATGCACTCTCCTTCCCCTCTTTGCTAGATTACTCCATAGATTGATCTTGCTGTTGCATAGAAAATTTTGAATTTCTGCTACGTTCCCCAACACGCCGGCCCTAGGAGATGCAATCTCCTAGGGGCGGCGCTGATGGTGGCTCCCCCAAGCTGGTGGGCGCCCCACCCCTAGGGTTTCCCAACCCTAGGCACAGGGGGCCCAAGGGGGGCACACCAGCCCACCAGGGGCTGGTTCCCCTCCCACTTCAGCCCAAGGGGCCCTCCGGGATAGGTGGCCCCACTCGGTGGACCCCCGGGACCCTTCCGGTGGTCCCGGTACAATACCGGTGACCCCCGAAACTTTCCCGATGGCTGAAACCTGACTTCCTATATATAATTCTTTACCTCCGGATCATTCCGGAACTCCTCATGACGTCCGGGATCTCATTCGGGACTCCGAACAACTTTCGGGTTACTGCATACTCATATCTATACAACCCTAGCATCACCGAACCTTAAGCGTGTAGACCCTACGGGTTCGGGAGACATGCAGACATGACCGAGACGCCTCTCCGATCAATAACCAAAAGAGGGATCTGGATACCCATGTTGGCTCCCACATGCTCCTCGATGATCTCATCGGATGAACCACGATGTCGAGTATTCAAGCAACCCCGTATACAACTCCCTTTGTCAATCGGTACGTTACTTGCCCAAGATTCGATCGTCGGTATCCCAATACCTTGTTTAATCTCGTTACCGGAAAGTCACTTTACTCGTACCGTAATGCATGATCCCGTGACTAGACACTTGGTCACATTGAGCTCATTATGATGATGCATTACCGAGTGGGCCCAGAGATACCTCTCCGTCATACGGAGTGACAAATCCCAGTCTCGATTCGTGCCAACCCAACAGACACTTTCGGAGATATCCGTAGTGTACCTTTATAGTCACCCAGTTACGTTGTGACGTTTGGCACACCCAAAGCACTCCTACGGTATCCGGGAGTTGCACAATCTCATGGTCTAAGGAAATGATACTTGATATTTGGAAAAGCTCTAGCTAAACGAACTACATGATCTTTGAGCTATGCTTAAGATTGGGTCTTGTCCATCACATCATTCTCCCAATGATGTGATCCCGTTATCAATGACATCCGATGTCCATAGTCAGGAAACCATGACATTCGATTGATCAACGAGCTAGTCAACTAGAGGCTCACTAGGGACACGTTGTGGTCTATGTATTCACACGTGTATTATGATTTCCGGATAACACAATTATAGCATGAATAATAGACTATTATCATGAACAAAGAAATATAATAATAACCATTTTATTATTGCCTCTAGGGCATATTTCCAACAGTCTCCCACTTGCACTAGAGTCAATCATCTAGTTACATTGTGATGAATCGAACACCCATAGAGTTTTGGTGTTGATCATGTTTTGCCCTAGGGAGAGGTTTAGTCAACGGATCTGCTAAATTCAGGTCCGTATGTACTTTACAAATATCTATGTCTCCATCTTGAACATTTTCACGAATGGAGTTGAAGCGACGCTTGATGTGCCTGGTCTTCTTGTGAAACCTGGGCTCCTTGGCAAGTGCAATAGCTCCAGTGTTGTCACAGAAGAGTGCGATTGGACCCGACGCATTGGGTATGACTCCTAGGTCGGTGATGAACTCCTTCACCCAGATTGCTTCATGCGCTGCCTCCGAGGCTGCCATGTACTCTACTTCACATGTAGATCCCGCCACGACGCTTTGCTTGCAATCGCACCAGCCATCGCCCCACCATTCAAAATATACACGTATCCGGTTTGTGACTTAGAGTCATCAGATCTGTGTCGGAGCTAGCGTCGGCGTAACCCTTCTGACGAGCTCTTCGTCACCTCCATAGACGAGAAACATGTCCTTTGTCCTTTTCGGTACTTCAGGATATTCTTGACCGCTGTCAGTGTTCCTTGCCGGGATTACTTTGGTACCTTCCTACCAAACTTACGGCAAGGTTTACATCAGGTCTGGTACACAGCATGGCATACATAATAGATCCTATGGCTGAGGCATAGGGGATGACACTCATCTCTTCTTTATCTTCTGCCGTGGTCGGGCATTGAGCTGAGCTCAATCTCACACCTTGCAATCTGAGCAAGAACCCTTTCTTGGACTGATCCATATTGAACTTCTTCAATATCTTATCAAGGTATGTGCTTTGTGAAAGACCTATGAGGCGTCTTGATCTATCCCTATAGATCTTGATGCCTAATATGTAAGCAGCTTCTCCAAGGTCCTTCATTGAAAAACACTTATTCAAGTAGGCCTTAATGCTGTCCAAAAGTTCTATATCATTTCCCATCAAAAGGATGTCATCTACATATAATATGAGAAATGCTACAAAGCTCCCACTCACTTTCTTGTAAACGCAGGCTTCTCCATAAGTCAAGCATAAACCCAAATGCTTTGATCATCTCATCAAAGCGAATGTTCCAACTCCGAGATGCTTGCACCAGCCCATAAATGGATCACTGGAGCTTGCATACCTTGTTAGCATTCTCAGGGTCGACAAAACCTTCCGGCTGCATCATATACAGTTCTTCCTTAAGATGGCCGTTAAGGAATGCCGTTTGACGTCCATTTTCCATATCTCATAATCATAGTATCGGCAATTGCTAACATGATTCGGACGGACTTTAGCCGCTGCGGAGAGAAAGTCTCATCGTAGTCAACCCTTGAACTTGCCGATAACCCTTAGAGACAAGTCGAGCTTTATAGATGGTCACATTTCCATCCGCGTCCGTCTTCTTCTTAAAGATCCATTTGTTTTCTATCGCTCGCCGATCATCGGCAAGTCTGTCAAAGTCCATACTTTGTTTTCATACATGGATCCTATCTCGGATTGCATGGCTTCAAGCCATTTGTTGGAATCTGGGCCGCCATCGCTTCTTCATAGTTCAAGGTTCACCGTTGTCTAACAACATGATTTCCGGACAGGGTTGCCATACCACTCTGGTGTGGAACGTGTCCTCGTGGACCTCACGGGTTCAGTAGTAACTTGATCCAAGTACCTTGATCATCATCATTAACTTCCTCTTGATTGGTGCTGGCACCACAGAACATCTTCTGAGCTGCGCTACTCACGGTTCAAGAGGTAGTACTTCATCAAGTTCCACTTTCCTCCCACTTACTTCTCTCGAGAGAAACTCTTTCTCCAGAAAGGACCCATTCTTGGCAACAAAGATCTTGCCTTCGGATCTGAGGTAGAAGGTATACCCAATGGTTTCCTTAGGGTATCCTATGAAGACTCATTTTTCCGACTTGGGTTCGAGCTTTTCAGGTTGAAGTTTCTTGACATAAGCATCGCATC
Source organism: Aegilops longissima (assembly GCA_021605205.1). Classification (NCBI taxonomy): domain Eukaryota; kingdom Viridiplantae; phylum Streptophyta; class Magnoliopsida; order Poales; family Poaceae; genus Aegilops; species Aegilops longissima. Next base: position 119,330,911 of record CM038681.1, read on the forward strand.
CCCAAACTTTTAGAAACGACAGCTTAGGTTTCTTCCCAAACCATAATTCATACGGTGTCGTCTCAACGGATTTAGACGGTGCCCTATTTAAAGTGAATGTAGCTGTCTCTAGAGCGTATCCCCAAAATGATAGCGGTAAATCGGTAAGAGACATCATAGACCGTACCATATCCAATAAAGTGCGATTACGACGTTCGGACACACCGTTACACTGAGGTGTTCCAGGCGGCGTGAGTTGTGAAACGATTCCACATTTCCTTAAGTGCGTACCGAATTCGCGACTTAAATATTCTCCTCCACGATCTGATCGTAAGAACTTTATTTTTCGGTCACGTTGATTCTCTACCTCATTCTGAAACTCCTTGAACTTTTCAAAGGTCTCAGACTTGTGTTTCATCAAGTAGACATACCCATATCTACTCAAGTCGTCAGTGAGAGTGAGAACATAACGATATCCTCCATGAGCCTCAACGCTCATTGGACCGCACACATCAAGATGTATGATTTCCAATAAGTTGGTTGCTCGCCCATTGTTGCGGAGAACGGAGTCTTGGTCATTTTTCCCATGAGGCATGGTTCGCATGTGTCAAATGATTCATAATCGAGAGACTCTAAAAGTCCATCAGCATGGAGCTTCTTCATGCGCTTGACACCAATGTGACCAAGGCGGCAGTGACACAAGTATGTGGGACTATCGTTATCAACTTTACATCTTTTGGTATTCACACTATGAATATGTGTAACATCACGTTCGAGATTCATTAAGAATAAACCATTGACCATCGGGGCATGACCATAAAACATATCTCTCATATAAATAGAACAACCATTATTCTCGGATTTAAATGAGTAGCCATCTCGTATTAAACGAGATCCAGATACAATGTTCATGCTCAAAGCTGGCACTAAATAACAATTATTGAGGTTTAAAACTAATCCCGTAGGTAAATGTAGAGGTAGCGTGCGACGGTGATCACATCGACCTTGGAACCATTCCCGACGCAGATCGTCACCTCGTCCTTCGCCAGATCTCCGCTTATTCCGCAGCTCCCGCTTTGAGTTACAAATATGAGCAACGACACGGTATCAAATACCCGGGAGCTACTACGAGTCTTGGTAAGGTACACATCAATTACATGTATATCACATATACCTTTAGTGTTGCCGGCCTTCTTGTCCGCTAAGTATTTGGGGCAGTTCCGCTTCCAGTGCCCACTTCCCTTGCAATAAAAGCACTCAGTCTCAGGCTTGGGTCCATTCTTTGACTTCTTCCCGGCAACTGTCTTACCGGGCGCGACAACTCCCTTGCCGTCCTTCTTGAAGTTCTTCTTACCCTTGCCTTTCTTGAACTTAGTGGTTTTATTCACCATCAACACTTGATGTTCCTTCTTGATCTCTACCTCCGTTGATTTCAGCATTGAATATACCTCAGGAATGGTCTTATCCATCCCTGCATATTGAAGTTCATCACAAAGCTCTTGTAGCTCGGTGGAAGCGATCAAGGATTCATCAATAAACGCGTCATCCGGGAGATTAACTCCCAGCTGAGTCAAGCGGTTGTGCAACCCAGACATTTTGAGTATATGCTCACTGACAGAACTATTTTCCTCCATCTTACAACTGAAGAACTTCTCAGAGACTTCATATCTCTCGACCCGGGCATGAGCTTGGAAAACCATTTTCAGCTCTTCGAAAATCTCATATACTCCGTGTTGCTCAAAACACTTTTGGAGCCCCGGTTCTAAACTGTAAAGCATGCCGCACTGAACGAGGGAGTAATCATCAGCACGAGACTGCCAAGCGTTCATAACGTCTTGGTTCTCTGTGATGGGAGCTTCACCTAGCGGTGCTTCTAGGACATAATCTTTCTTTGCAGCTATGAGGATGATCCTCAGGTTCCGGACCCAGTCAGTATAGTTGCTGCCATCATCTTTCAGCTTGGTTTTCTCTAGGAACGCGTTGAAGTTGAGGGTAACGTGGGCCATTTGATCTACAAGACATATTGTAAAGATTTTAGACTAAGTTCATGATAATTAAGTTCATCTAATAAAATTATTTAATGAACTCCCACTCAGATTAGACATCCCTCTAGTCATCTAAGTGATACATGATCCGAGTCGAATAGGCCGTGTCCGATCATCACGTGAGACGGACTAGTCATCATCGGTGAACATCTCCATGTTGATCGTATCTTCCATACGACTCATGTTCGACCTTTCGGTCTCTTGTGTTCCGAGGCCATGTCTTTACATGCTAGGCTCGTCAAGTTAACGTAAGTGTTTATGCGTGTGTAAATCTGTCTTACACCCGTTGTATGTGAACGTTAGAATCTATCACACCCGATCATCACGTGGTGCTTCGAAACAACGAACTTTCGCAACGGCGCACAGTTAGGGGGAACACTTTCTTGAAATTATTATGAGGGATCATCTTATTTACTACCGTCGTTCTAAGTAAACAAGATGCAAAAACATGATAAACATCACATGCAATCAAATAGTAGTGACATGATATGGCCAATATCATAAAGCTCCTTTGATCTCCATCTTCGGGGCTCCATGATCATCTTCGTCACCGGCATGACACCATGATCTCCATCATCGTGTCTCCATGAAGTTTCTCGCCAACTATTACTTCTACTACTATGGCTAACGGTTTAGCAATAAAGTAAAGTAATTACATGGCGTTAAATCATTGACACGCGGGTCATACAATAATTAAGACAACTCCTATGGCTCCTGCCGGTTGTCATACTCATTGACATGCAAGTCGTGATTCCTATTACAAGAACATGATCTCATACATCACATATATATCATTCATCATTCATCACAACTTTTGGCCATACCACATCACAAAGCAATTGCTGCAAAAACAAGTTAGACGTCCTCTAATTGTTGTTGCATCTTTTACGTGGCTGCAATAGGGTTCTAGCAAGAACGTTTTCTTACCTACGTAAAAGCCACAACGTGATTTGTCAACTTCTATTTACCCTTCATAAGGACCCTTTTCATCGAATCTGCTCCAACTAAAGTGGGAGAGACAGACACCGCTAGCCACCTTATGCAACTAGTGCATGTCACCGGTGGAACCTGTCTCACGTAAGCGCACGTAAGGTCAGTCCGGGCCGCTTCATCCCACAATACCGCTGAAGCAAAATAAGACTAGTAGTGGCAAGAAAGTTGACAACATCTACGCCCACAACAAGTTTGTGTTCTACTCGTGCAAAGAGAACTACGCATAGACCTAGCTCATGATGCCACTATTGGGGAAAGTTGCAGAAAATAAAAAAATTTCTACGGTTTCACCAAGATCAATCTATGAGTTCATCGAGCAACAAGAGAGAGGAGTGCATCTACATACCCTTGTAGATCGAGCGGAAGCGTTCAAGAGAACGGGGTTGAGGGAGTCGTACTCGTCGTGATCCAAATCACCGATGATCCTAGTGCTGAACGGACAACACCTCCACGTTCAACACACGTACGGTTGGGAAGACGTCTCCTCCTTCTTGATCCAGCAAGGGGAAGGACAGGTTGATGAAGATCCAGCAGCACGACGGCGTGGTGGTGGATGCAGCAGCGATCTCGGCAGGGCTTCGCCAAGCGTTTGCGAGAGGGAGAGGTGTAGAAAGGGGAGAGGGAGGTGCCAAGAGCATGGGTGCGGCTGCCCTCCCTCCCCCCTCTTTATATAGGCCTCCTAGGGGGGGGGCGGCCTGGGGTGGCTTCCCCACCAAGCCAGGTGGAGGCGCCCCCGCCCCTAGGGTTTCCCAACCCTAGGCGCAGGGGGGGCGCACCAGCCCACCAGGGGCTGGTTCCCCTCCCACTTCAGCCCATGGGGCCCTCCGGGATAGATGGCCCCACCCGGTGGACCCCCGGGACCCTTCCGGTGGTCCCGGTACAATACCGGTGACCCCCGAAACTTTCCCGATGGCCGAAACCTGACTTCCTATATATAATTCTTTACCTCCGGATCATTCTGGAACTCCTCGTGACATCCGGGATCTCATCCGGGACTCCGAACAACTTTCGGGTTACTGCATACTCATATCTATACAACCCTAGCGTCACCGAACCTTAAGTGTGTAGACCCTACGGGTTCAGGAGACATGCAGACATGACCGAGACGCCTCTCCGATCAATAACCAACAGCGGGATCTGGATACCCATGTTGGCTCCCACATGCTCCTCGATGATATCATCAGATGAACCATGATGTCGAGGATTCAAGCAACCCCGTATACAATTCCCTTTGTCAATCGGTACGTTACTTGCCCGAGATTCGATCGTCGGTATCCCAATACCTCGTTTAATCTCGTTACTGGCAGGTCACTTTACTCGTACCATAATGCATCATCCCGTGACCAGACACTTGGTCACATTGAGCTCATTATGATGATGCATTACCGAGTGGGCCCAGAGATACCTCTCCTTCATACGGAGTGACAAATCCTAGTCTCGATTCGTGCCAACCCAACAGACACTTTCGGAGATACCCGTAGTTTACCTTTATAGTCACCCAGTTACATTGTGACGTTTGGCACACCCAAAGCACTCCTACGGTATCCGGGAGTTGCACAATCTCATGGTCTAAGGAAATGATACTTGACATTTGGAAAAGCTCTAGCTAAACGAACTACACGATCTTTGAGCTATGCTTAGGATTGGGTCTTGTCCATCACATCATTCTCCCAATGATGTGATCCCATTATCAATGACATCCAATGTCCATAGTCAGGAAAACATGACTATCTGTTGATCAACGAGCTAGTCAACTAGAGGCTCACTAGGGACACGTTGTGGTCTATGTATTCACACGTGTGTTACGATTTCCGGATAACACAATTATAGCATGAATAATAGACTATTATCATGAACAAAGAAATATAATAATAACCATTTCATTATTGCCTCTAGGGCATATTTCCAACACATATATGGTCCCTACAAGCTCCGTCGGTGAGGCCATGAATTTGCATCTCCTTTGCACGTCGCTTCGACAAACTGTAGTGGGGTGCGGAATCCCGGTGCCTCGACTCTGTCTAGTAGTTTCGGTTAGGTTTGTTCCCTTGCAGATGCAATGTTCAGGGGAATGACGGTGCTTTATCTTTGAAATAGTCTTCCAGGCTCCGATCCTCCTTGAGTCTGTCCGTTTGGACACAGTCGGGAGAGCATCGACATAGATTTCTATCGTCTCATTGGCAGGACGAGGTTACGATTTCTCGTTGTGCATTTGTGGCGACGAGATCTGGTGTCGGTTGTTTCGATTTGATTTAAGGGGTCATGGGTGAGGACTGCCGCTGCACAACGCTCATTGCCTTTTTTCGCAAAGAAAAAGATTGAAGAGTCAGGAAGCTTGGTCCTTTCAGGGAACCAATCTAAGAGGAAAAATCAGCATACAAAATCAAGTTGTCCATGAGCTAGGTGGAAATCAAAGAGGGAAAATAGGCATACAAAATCAAGGTGTTCATGAGCTGGGTGGCATGCATCGCCCTAATGCAGAGGTTGGGGGTCATTCTCCTTTCAAAAAAAATGAGCTGGGTGGCAATTTTGCGATGTCGACGTTGGAGATTTTCCAAAGTGAGATGCTCAAAGTGGACATGCCCATCCAATAGGGCAGAACGTGTAAAAGAAAAATATCATTATACAATAAAAAATCACACAAATAACTTCATTTTTTCTCACAATATTATCATATAAATACCAGAATAATGTTTGTCCCTCTTTTCTAAAAAAGTTCAAGAAGTTTGGGACTACAATTTAATACAGAAATTTGAATGAAAAATAAAAATAAAATCTAAATACACAGTTCGCAAAAGAACAAATATTCAACTTGGATCCGCACATGCATATAACCCTACATGTCAAAGTCGGACAAATAGTGCAACACCAAGGACAAATATAGTTTGCTAACTAGTATGTCACAATTTATCGGGAGGTGTCGATTTCGATTGGCACTGCCTGCCTCCGCGAGGAAGATCGGGTGGGATCTTACTTGGAGTGAGATGCGATTCGCTAGAAGTCTGAAGTGTAGTGATGGGAGACTTCACGGTTAAGTTTCGGGTTAGGTCCAAAGTTGATGGGTTTAACTGGGCTCTGGTGGCGGTTTATGGTGCCGCGCAACCCGAGCTTAAACCAGAGTTTGTGGCGGATCTTGTTCGAATTTGCGTCTCTGAGCAGCTCCCAATTTTAGTTGGGGGTGACTTCAATATCATTAGGAGGAGAGAGGAAAAGAATATGATAATTTTGACGGCAGATGGTCGTTTATGTTTAATAGCATTTTTGAAAGCTTGGATCTGAGAGAGATAGAGCTTTCCGGTAGAAAATTCACCTGGGCTAATGCTTTGCCAAACCCGGTGTTTGAGAAGCTGGATCGAGTCCTAGCGAGCGTCGAGTGGGAACAGAAATTCCCTCTGGTAACGGTCCAGGCTCTCTCGCGCGGAATTTCTGATCACACGCCTTTATTCGTGGACTCGGGTGAGCCAAACCACATGGGAAACAAAAACTCCTTTTCATTCGAGCTGGCATGGTTTGAACGTGAAGGCTTCTTGGATCTGATAGCCAGGGAATGGGCTAAGGATGCAGGAGGTAGGACTTCTGTTGAGCGCTGGCAGAATAAGATCAGGCATTTGAGAAATTTCTTACGTGGGTGGGCTAAGCACCTTAGTGAGATTTATAGGGTCGAAAAGGAAAGGCTCCTTACACTTATTCAGTCCCTAGATTTAAAAGTCGAGTCCACATTTTTGCAAGCCATGGAGCTTCATGCTGAACTAGAAGCAGAGATGAGGTTGAAAGGGCTTCTCCGTGAAGAGGAATTAAAGTGGGTGTTGCGGGCTAAGGTCCGCAAAGTTGTCCAAGGGGACGCGAACACTCAATTCTTTCACTTGATCGCTAATGGCAAGCACAGAAAGAAGAGAATCTTTCAGCTTGAACAAGATGAAGGAACCATTCTTGGACAGGATAACCTAAAATTATACATAACCGAGTACTATAAGCAGTTGTTTGGGCCTCCGGAGGATAGTTGTGTGTCCCTGGATGAGTCCAGGATTGAGGATGTGCCTCAACTCACTGCTGATGATAATGATATTTTGGTTGCCCCGTTCTCGGAGAAAGAGGTGTTTGAAGCTATTGCGCAGATGAAAAACAATAAGGCTCCAGGGCCGGATGGATTTCCGGCAGAGTTCTATAAAAAGTGTTGGCATATTATTAAGGGGAATTTGTTACCAATGTTCCATGATCTATTATCTGGACAACTTCAGTTATTTCACTTAAATTTTGGAACAATAACACTGCTTCCTAAGAAAACGGAGGCTGTGAGAATTGAGCAGTTCAGGCCGATCTGCCTCCTCAATGTTAGTTTCAAAATTTTCACCAAGGTTGGGACAAATAGGCTCACACAGATTGCGCATTCTGTAGTGCAGCAGTCCCAAACTGCTTTCATGCCAGACAGAAACATCCTAGAAGGGGTGGTGGTCCTTCATGAAACGCTCCACGAAATTCACACGATAAAATTAGATGGAGTTGTTTTTAAGGTGGATTTCGAGAAAGCGTACAATAAAGTCAAATGGCCATTCCTTCAACAGGCCTTGCGTATGAAAGGTTTTGATGAAGCCTGTCGACGCCAGGTAGAATCGTTCACGCAAAAAGGGAGTGTTGGAATTAAAGTGAATGACGACATATGTCATTATTTCCAGACACATAAGGGCCTGAGATAAGGGGATCCGATGTCTCCTATCCTGTTCAACATTGTAGTTGATATGTTGGCAGTTCTGATAGGAAGGGCTAAGGAGGCTGGTCAGGTGGGTGGCTTGGTACCTCATCTAGTTGATTGAGGTGTGTCTTGATACGTCCATTTTGCATCATGCTTTTATATCAATATTTATTGCATTATGGGATGTTATTACACATTATATCTCAATACTTACAGTTATTCTCTCTTATTTTACAAGGTTTACCATGAAGAGGGGGAATGCTTGGCTGGAATTCGGCCGAAAAGGAGCAAAAGTTGGAAACCTATTCTGCACAACTCCAAAAGTCCTGAAACTCCACGAAACAACTTTTTGGAATTAACAAGAATTTCTGAGCAAAAGAAATATGCCGAGGCCCACACTGTCCCAGAGGCAGGCGCGCCCTATAGGGCGCGCCTCTATCTCTGGGCCCCGTGGCCTCCGCGTCCATCTTATGCTATATCATCACTTTTACCCTGGAAAAAATCATGGGCAAGCTTACAAGACGAAACTCCCCCGCCACGAGGCGGAACCTTGGCGAAATCAATCTAGGGCTCTGGCGGAGCTGTTCTGCCGGGGACAATTCCCTCCGGGAGGGGGAAATCATCACCAACGACCCTCTCATCGGGAGGGGGTCAATCTCCATCAACATCTTCACCATCACCATCTCCTCTCAAAACCCTAGTTCATCTCTTGTATCCAATCCTGTATAAAAACTACAAATTGGTACCTATGGGTTGCTAGTAGTGTTGATTACTCCTTGTAGTTGATGCTAATTGGTTTAGTTGGCGGAAGATCATATGTTCAGATCCTTTATGCATATTATTACTCCTCTGATTATGAACATGAATATGCTTTGTGAGTAGTTACGTTTGTTCCTGCGGACATGGGTGAAGTCGGTATTCGTTCGATATTTTGATGAGATGTATGTTGTCTTTTCCTCTAGTGGTGTTATGTGAACATCGACTACATGACACTTCACCATTATTTGGGCCTAGAGGAAGGCATGGGGAAGTAATAAGTAGATGATGGGTTGCTAGAGTGACAGAAGCTTAAACCCTAGTTTATGCGTTGCTTCGTTAGGGGCTGATATGGATCCATATGCTTAATGCTATGGTTAGGTTTACCTTAATACTTCCTTTTGTAGTTGCAGATGCTTGCAATAGGGGTTAATCATAAGTGGGATATTTTTCCAAGTTAGGGCAGTACCCAAGTACCGGTCCACCCACATATCAAATTATCAAAGTACTGAACGCGAATCATATGAACGTGATGAAAACTAGCTTGACGATAATTCCCAATGTGTCCTCGGGAGCTCCTTTATTATTATTAGAAATTGTCCAGGCTTATCCTTTGCTACATAAAGGATTGGGACACCTTGCTGCACTTCATTTACTTTATTTACTTGTTGCTCATTACTATTTACCTTATCACAAAACTATCTATTACCTACAATTTCAGTACTTGCAGAGAAAACCTTACTGAAAACCGCTTATCATCTCCTTCTGCTCCTCGTTGGGTTCGACACTCTTACTTATCGAAAGGACTACGATAGATCCCCTACACTTGTGGGTCATCAAGACTCTTTTCTGGCGCCGTTGCCGGGGAGTGTAGCGCTTTTGGTGAGTGGAACTTGGTAAGGAAACATTTATTTAGTGTGCTGAAATTTTCTGTTACTTGTCACTATGGAAACTAATCCTTTGAGTGGCTTGTTTGGGGTATCTTCACCCCAACCAGAAGAGCAAAGAGTTGCTCCTCAACCTACTGAACTTTATGAAAATATTTACTTTGAGATTCCTTCGGGTATGATAGAGAAACTGCTAGCTAATCCATTTGTAGGAGATGGAACATTGCATCCCGATTTACACCTTATCTTTGTGGATGAAGTTTGTGGATTATTTAAGCTTGCAGGTATTCCCGATGATGTTGTCAAAAGGAAGGTCTTCCCTTTATCTTTGAAGGGAGATGCATTGACATGGTATAGTCTATGTGATGATATGGGATCTTGGAATTATAAGCGATTGAAGCTGGAATTTCACCAGAAGTTCTATCCTATGCATCTTGTTCATCGTGATCGTAATTACATATATAATTTCTGGCCTTGCGAAGGATAAAGCATCGCTCAAGCTTGGGGGAGGCTTAAGTCAATGTTATATTCATGCCCAGTCATGAGCTCTCTCGAGAAATGATTATTCAGAATTTTTATGCTCGGCTTTCTCTTGATAATCGCAACCTGCTCGATACTTCCTATGCTGGTTCTTATATGCTGAAGACTATTGATTTCAAATGGGACTTATTGGAAAGAATTAAGCGCAACTCTGAAGATTGGGGTTCCGACGATGGTAAGGAGTCAGGTATGACACCTAAGTTCAATTGTGTTAAATCTTTATGGATACCGATGCTTTCCGTGGATTTAGCTCTAAGTATGGACTTGACTTTGAGATAGTAGCTTCTTTTTGTGAATCTTTCGCTACTCACGTTGATCTCCCTAAAGAGAAGTGGTTTAAATATAGTCCTCCTGTTGAAGTGAAAGTAGTTGCACCTATTACAGTCGAAGAAAAGACTATTACCTATAGTGATCCTATTGTTCCTACTGCTTATGTTGAAAAACCTCCTTTTCCTGTTAGGATAAAAGATCATGCTAAATCTTCGACTGTTGTTCATAAGAGTAATACTAGGACTTATACACCTCCTGAGCAAATTAATGTTGAACCTAGTATTGCTATGGTTAAAGATCTCTTGTATGAGGACTTAGATGGGCATGTTATTTCTTTCTTGGGTGAGACTGCTAATATAGCTAGACCTGATACTAAGACACGTAGACCTGTCGTAGGCATGCCTGTTATTTCTGTTAAAATAGGAGATCATTGTTATCATGGCTTATGTGATATGGGTGCTAGTGCTACTGTGATACCTTATGATCTTTATAAAGAAATTATGCACAACATTGCACCCGTTGAATTAGAAGACATTGATGTTACTATTAAGCTTGCTAAATAGGGATACCATTAAACCTATTGGGATTGTTAGAGATGTTGAAGTTTTGTGTGGGAAGGTTAAATACCCTGCTGATTTTCTTGTTCTTGGTTCCCCACAAGATGATTTTTGTCCCATTATTTTTGGTAGACCCTTCTTGAATACTGCTAGTGCTAAGATTAATTGTGAAAAGAATATTGTAACTGTTGGCATAGATGGTATGTCTCATGAGTTTAATTTCGCTAAGTTTAGTAGACAACCTCGTGAAAGGGAACCACCTAGTAAGGATGCGATTATTGGTGTTGCTTCCATTGCTGTTCCTCCAACTGATCCGTTAGAACAATATTTGCTAGACCATGAAAACGACATGTTTATGAAGGAAAGGGAAGAAATAGATGAAGTGTTCCTTAAACAGAACCTATCTTTGAAACATAACCTTACCGTTGAAATTCTTGGGACCCCCTCCACCCAAGGGTGATCCGTGTTTGAACTCAAACCATTACCCGATAATCTTAAGTATGCTTATCTTGATGAAAAGAAATATATCCTGTTATTATTAGTGCTAACCTTTCAGAGAAAGAAGAAGAAAGATTATTGAAAACTCTGAAGAAGCACCGAGCTGCTATTGGATATACTCTGGATGATCTTAATGGCATTAGTCCCACGTTATGTCAACACAAAATTACATTGGAGGACGATGCCAAACCAGTTAGAGATCCTCAAAGACGATTAAATCCCAAGATGAAGGAAGTGGTAAGAAAGGAGATACTAAAGCTCCTTGAGGCAGGTATTATTTATCCCGTCGCTGATAGTGAATGGGTAAGCCCTATTCATTGTGTTCCTAAAAAGGGAGGTATTACCGTTGTTCCTAATGATAAAGATGAATTGATCCCGCAAAGAATTATTACAGGTTATAGGATGGTAATTGATTTCCGTAAGTTAAATAAAGCTACTAAGAAAGATCATTACCCCTTACCTTTTATTGATCAATTGCTAGAAAGACTATCCAAACACACTCATTTTTGCTTCTTAGATGGTTATTCTGGTTTCTCTCAGATACCTGTATCAGCGAAGGATCAATCTAAAACTACTTTTACTTGCCCTTTTGATACTTTTGCTTATAGACGTATGCCTTTTGGTTTATGTAATGCACTTGCTACCTTTCAAAGATGCATGATGGCTATATTCTCTGATTTTTGTGAAAAGATTTGTGAGGTATTCATGGATGACTTCTCAGTCTATGGATCCTCTTTTGATGATTGTTTGAGCAACCTTGATCGAGTTTTGTAGAGATGCGAAGACACTAGTCTCGTCCTGAATTGGGAAAAGTGTCACTTTATGGTTAATGAAGGCATTGTCTTGGGGCACAAGATCTCCGAGAGAGGTATTGAAGTTGATAAAGCCAAAGTTGATGCCATTGAAAAGATGCCATGTCCCAAGGACATAAAAGGTATAAGAAGTTTCCTTGGTCACACCGGTTTTTATAGAAGGTTCATTAAGGACTTTTCTAAAATCTCCAGGCCTCTGACTAATTTATTGCAAAAAGATATTCCTTTTGTCTTTGATGATGATTGTGTAGAAGCGTTTGAAGTACTTAAGAAAGCTTTGATCACTGCACCTATTGTTCAGCCACCTGATTGGAATTTACCTTTTGAAATTATGTGCGATGCTAGTGATTATGCTGTAGGTGCTATTTGAGGGTGGAGAGTTGATAAGAAATTGAATTTTATCCAGTATGCTAGTAAGACTCTTGATACTGCCCAGAGAAATTATGCTACTACTGAAAAAGAGTTCTTAGCAGTTGTGTTTGCATGTGATAAGTTTAGACCTTATATTGTTGATTCCAAAGTTACTATTCACACTAATCATGCTGCTATTAAATATCTTATGGAAAAGAAAGATGCTAAGCCTAGACTCATTAGATGGGTTCTCTTGCTCCAAGAATTTGACTTGCATATTATTGATAGAAAGGGAGCTGAGAACCCTGTTGCAGATAATTTGTCTAGGTTAGAGAATGTTCTTGATGACCCACTGCCTATTAATGATAGCTTTCTGATGAACAATTAGCGGTCGATAATGCTTCTCGTACTGCTCCTAGGTATGCTGATTCTGCTAATTATATTATTGCTAAGTTTATACCGCCTAGTTTCACATACCAGCAAAAGAAAAAGTTCTTTTATGATTTAAGACATTACTTCTGGGATGATCCAGACCTTTATAAAGAAGGAGTAGATGGTGTTATTAGATGTTGTGTGCCTGAGTATGAACAGGAACAGATTCTACGTAAGTGTCACTCTGAATCTTATGGAGGACACCACACTGGAGATAGAACTGCACACAAGGTACTACAATCTGGTTTTTATTGGCCTACTCTCTTCAAAGTTGCTCGTAAGTTTGTCTTGTCTTGTGATGAATGTCAAAGAATAGGTAACATTAGTAGACGTCAAGAAATGCCTATGAATTATTCTCTTGTTATTGAACCGTTTGATGTTTGGGGCTTTGATTATATGGGACCTTTTCCTGCCTCTAATGGTTACACACATATTTTAGTTGCTGTTGATTACGTTACTAAGTGGGTAGAAGCTATTCCAACTAGTAGTGCTGATCATAACACTTCTATTAAAATGCTTAAAGAAGTTATTTTTCTGAGGTTTGGAGTCCCTAGATATCTTATGACCGATGGTGGTTCACATTTTATTCGTGGTTCTTTCCGTAAGATGCTCGCTAAGTGATACGTCCATTTTGCATCGTGCTTTTATATCGATATTTATCGCATTATGGGCTGTTATTTCACGTTATGTCACAATACTTATGGCTATTCTCTCTTATTTTACAAGGTTTACATGAAGAGGAGAATGCCGCAGCTGGAATTTCGGCTGGAAAAGGAGCAAATATTGGAGACCTATTCATGCAACTCCAAAAGTCCTGAAACTCCATGGAATGTCTTAAAATAAATAAAGAAAAATCATTAAAGATGAAGGCCAGGGGCCCACACCTGCTCATGAGGGGGAGGCGGCGCGCCGCGCGCGCCTCAACCTCGTGGGCCCCCGGTGGCTCTCCGATGCCCATCTTCTCTTATATGAAGTCTTTCGATGAGAAAAAAACCAGAGACAACCTTTCGGGACGAGACTCCGCCGCCACGAGGCGGAACCTTGGCGGAACCAATCTAGGGCTTCGCCAGAGCTGTTCTGCCGGGGACACTTCCCTCTGGGAGGGGGAAATCATCGTCATCATCATCACCAACGCTCCTCTCATCGGGAGAGGCCAATCTCCATCAACATCTTCACCAGCACCATCTCATCTCCAAACCCTAGTTCATCTCTTGTATCCAATTCTTGTCTCCAAGTCCGGGATTGGTGCTAGTAGGTCGCTAGTAGTGTTGATTACTCCTTGTAGTTGATGCTAGTTGGTTTACTTGGTGGAAGATCATATGTTCAGATCCTTTATGCATATTATTACCCCTCTGATTATGAACATGAATATGCTTTGTGAGTAGTTATGTTTGTTCCTGAGGACACGGGAGAAGTCTTGCTATTAGTAGTCATGTGAATTTGGTATTCGTTCGATATTTTGATGAGATGTATGTTGTCTAGCCTCTAGTGGTGTTATGTGAACATCGACTACATAAAACTTCACCATCATTTGGGCCTAGAGGAAGGCATTGGGAAGTAATAAGTAGATGATGGGTTGCTAGAGTGACAGAAGCTTAAACCCTAGTTTATGCATTGCTTCGTAAGGGGCTATTTTGGATCCATATGTTTCATGCTATGGTTAGGTTTACCTTAATACTTTTGTTGTAGTTGCAGATTCTTGCAATAGAGGTTAATCATAAGTGGGATGCTTGTTCAAGTAAGGACATCACCCAAGCACCGGTCCACCCACATATCAAATTATCAAAGTACCGAACGCGAATCATATGAACGTGATGAAAACTAGCTTGACGATAATCCCATGTGTCCTCGGGAGCGCTTTTCCTATTATAAGAGTTTGTCCAGGCTTGTCCTTTGCTACAAAAAGGATTGGGCCACCTTGTTACACCTTATTTACTCTTGTTACTTGTTGCTCGTTGCAATTTACCTTATCACAAAACTATCTGTTACCACTTATTTCAGTACTTGCAGAGAATACCTTGCTGAAAACTGCTTATCATTTCCTTCTGCTCCTCGTTGGGTTCGACACTCTTACTTATCAAAAGGACTATGATAGATCCCCTATACTTGTGGGTCATGAAGACTCTTTTCTGGCGCCGTTGCCGGAGAGTGTAGCGCCTTTGGTAAGGAAAAATTTATATAGTTTGCTGAAATTTTCTGTCACTTGTTACTATGGAAAGTAATTCTTTGAGGGGCTTGTTCGGGCTATCTTCACCCCGTCCAGTAGAGCAAAGAGTTTCTCCTCAACCTACTT
Organism: Aegilops longissima; assembly: GCA_021605205.1. Lineage (NCBI taxonomy): Eukaryota > Viridiplantae > Streptophyta > Magnoliopsida > Poales > Poaceae > Aegilops > Aegilops longissima. Next base: position 119,346,014 of record CM038681.1, read on the forward strand.
AACCTATTGAAAATGAAACTCCTTTTGAAGTTCCTTCGGGTATGATGGAAAAACTGCTGGCTAATACTTTTACAGGAGATGGAACAAAGCATCCTGATGAACATCTACTCTATGTGGATGAAGTTTGTGGATTATTTAAGCTTGCAGGTATACCCGATGATGTTGTTAAGAAGAAGGTGTAACATCCCAAAATTCTAAATTTTGGAATGTTATAAACAAATAGATAGTTTTGATTGATTGTTTGATTGATTGACTGAAAGTGAGTGAATTCGAAATTTTTGAAAGTTAAATGAGAGGGAATTAAAGGACTTCCCCAAACTTTCACCATTGCTTTCAGATCTTCGTGGATTCAAATACTCTTCATCACAAAACCCTGGAGAGAAGATGACATGACTTCTTCCATTTATTTAAATGACAAGGGGTGTTGAAAATATTTGAATTTCATTTGGAAAATATTTCCTATTTCTGAAACTTTAGGCAACTCAATGATTTTCACGAGCGAAGATAAAATGACTTCTTCAAATTATATGAAATATGAGTTGGGAGTTTCAAAGAATTAAATTCAAAGTTCTTTTGAATTTATTTTTCAATTTGGAGTTATTTGAGTTTTATTCAAATTATTTTTCTCCAAAAATAAAATATATGGAAAATAGGGTAACATGATTCCCTACATTAGAAAATTGGAGAAATAAAATTGAATTCATTTTGGTATTTTTAAAAAAATTATTGGATTTTATTGGACCAGTAGCACTCTTTGATTTATCTGAATTATTGAGGATTTTATTTGAAGCTATAATAATGTTCATGTTGTAGGAAATCTTTTTCTGAAATTTTTGATATATTATATGCCTATAGTAAATTTCCAAATTATTGGTTTATTTTATTTTTAGTGTCATTTTCAAAAAAAAAAACTTTTGAACAAGTGCCAGTCAAGCCAAAGACTGCCTTCTCTCCTCTCTTTCTGGATCGGGCTAATCGGGCCAAAGCCCAGCCAGCCAGTCGTGCTGCCACCGCCGAGCTACCGCCGTGTTCGACAGGGACTCACGGAGTCCGGCTTCCCCACGCCACGGGACGCCTCGCCAAGGAAGGCCTCGCCTCGTGTTTTATAAGAGCGCCGCCCGCCCTGCCCTCTCTCTCTCTCTCTCTCGCCGCCCCGCCCGTGCCGCAAACCACCGCCGCTGCCGGCGAGATCTGCCGCTGCCGCCGCGCCCCGTTCCGTCACCCTCGACCTCCGCCGACACCGCCATCGCCTTCCCCTCCTCGCGCCGCGCCTCCCCGTGGTTTCGCCCGGGCTAGAGGACCCCGGAGCAGCCATCGCCCTCGATGTCCGAGCTGCCGCCGCCATCTTCTCCGGCGACGTTGACGCCCACCGCCGCGGTAAGCCACCGGCCGCCCTCGCCCGTCCGATCGTTGACCTAGGGCTAGGATTAGATCTATAGTTTTTTTTCAACGGTTTTTCTTAAGTAGTGAACGTTCGTTGCTTTAGTCCTTGCTGCGAACGGTTTTCATCTTATATGCCTCTGCAGCGAACGTTCGTTCGATAAGATTTGTTTTTTTTTCTTTTTCTGTTTTAAATTCCGGCCAGGGACCTATCTGTGATGAATTCCTTTACAGATTAGTCCCTGGTTTTTAAACGACAATAATTTTTTGCTCATTAGTCGGAATTCAAAGAAACCAACGCTCACTTCTTCGTTATGATCTCCTCTATCTAGTAATCCAACTCAAACATGTTTTTGGAAAGTTTAAAATTTGAATTAGACCATATTTGAATTTGAACTTCGTTTGATCGTAACTTGAGTTTTATAACTCCGATTTAATTGATTCTTTTTGCAAATCGAAGTTCTTGACCTAAACTTTCTGATAAGGCCAAATTCACATAATTTTGGTACTGTTAGAAATTGTTTTATGTTGCAAGAGTTATTCGCTTGGTTTTGATGTTTTCCGAATTGTTTTCTTCGTTCTTTCCGATGTTTTGAGTGATTGCTTATGTGTGGCTACTATTGCTTGATTACGATAGATTGACCGGAGTGTGACGAGTAGACCTATCAAGAGTTTTTGAGTGCGAATCATCTTCATCAACATTGCAGACAAGTAACACTTTGATCATATTCCTTTTCATACCCAGTTTTTATGCATTAGTTTCAACCCTCAAACATTGCATGGTTAGGATGTCATTAATTTGTGGGTTGGGAAGTAGATGATGAGGTAGGAACCTATTGCCCTGTTACTAACAAACCCTTGGGAGTTACTTCTACGTTATTCTTATATTGCCATGCTATGCTCGTAGACGCGGTTTGGGTTTGAGAGATATTCACGACAGATGTGAGATTGTTAATTAATGGTTTACTTTAAGGTGGCAACTTAAATACACATCTGGGTGGATTGAGGCACCCGGGAACCCAAGTGTTGTCTGTATTTTTTGAAATCCCGGGTGCCCGTGTGATCTTCCTATGGACCGCCACCTGTGCTCAAAGGGAACTCGAGATTATTCATGCTAGAAACTTCCGTGTGCAGCCACAAGCTATTTTGGGCTCTAGCATAGTTGAGTAAGTTACGTGAAGCTCTTGAAGAGGTAGATCAGCAGGTAGTGGGTTTTGTAGGTTTGGGATGATCTATCCGGAGTAGAGAGTTAATGTTTCGAAAGATCGTGTCTCGGTCATCCGCTTCCCAAACACCATGCAAAGGCGAGAAATCAACGGAGGCGATCGAGTCTTGTGGGGAAAAGTGCGCAAACCTCTGCAGAGTGTACAATCTAATCATGGTTAGCCGTGTCCCCGGTTATGGACAATTCTGAGTATCTAGTATTTGAGTATTCACATGTATCTCATCACTCTAAATTAATATTGCTGGGATGTTAAGTACCTTAATTGGGATTGAGTTGGGGTTATACCTTCTCAATGATGTTTCAACCACCATGATAGTTAAATAAATTTATTCCTTTGATGTAGGAAAAATTGGCTTTTCGCAAAACTGTAACCATAGAGCTTTCCACTAGCCATATATGCATGTAGTATAGCTTATTCTTTCATTACTCTCTATGTGTTACATTGCCAGATATTCCATGTGCTGAATTGTTTTGGCTGCAACTTTTCATGTTGCGACTTTTCGCATTTACTTAGTAAGTGATACGTTAGGGTTACGATTTCTACACTCAACTTTGCCGTTGGTGTTGATGGGAATCCACAACCTTGTTACTTCCGCTATTTGGATTGAGGTAATAGTATTTACGTTAATTTATACATGTGATTTACCTGTTATAAATCCTCGAGCATCGTGTGTGTCAAAGATACCGATCCAGGATGACACTTAAGCACAGAGAATTGATCCATTCGGGTCGGGTCGCTACAAGATGGTATCAGAGCACATGTTGACTGTAGGACGTGACCCTAGAAACTGGCAAGCCCATAGGAAAGACTTTCTCTACAACTTCATTTTCAAAAAGATCTTTTACCTCTCTTCTCTTCTGAGCCTACTCAAATATCCCTTTTTAGTGAGACCATACCCCTTTTCCCTTTTGACCACTTGAAGATTCGACTGATGAGACTACTCCAAGGAGTACAAGATATCGGACAACTAAGACCATTTGGAATGAAGAGGATTTTACCGAGCATTATGATAATGGAAACTACAACAGTTGAAGACTCCGAAAACTAGGAGAATTTGAAGGCTTGAAGAAATTCCGGATTGTATGACCTAGGAAGGTTACGCTTATGGAACTTGGCAGACTATGGAAGTTGTCAATACCCGAGATCAAGGGGTAACTGTCGGGGAAGCTGATCGGACCCACGAACACCTATGGGACCGGCGGACCGAGCCCCTTTCGGTTCGGCGGGGGACGGAGATCGCACGAAGAGCAGATCGAGGCGAAGCACATGAGCAGTTTACCCAGCTTCGGAGCTCTCCGAAGAGATAATACTCCTACTGCTGCTTGTCTGATTGTATTGTGTTCTTGCTAGGGAGCGCTGAGAGCTACAAGACCTAGCGTGAGTGTCCTCTGGTTTCGAATGAACCGACCCCCCTCTACGCTATGCATGGGCCTCCTTTTATATGATCAAGGGTCTCCGGCAGGTGGCAACGAGACAAGGGCAAAACATAAAAGGAGTCGTGGTTGGTACAGCTACTTGTACAGTGTATCCTACCTAACCCGACGGCAGGGGACAAAGGCATTAATCGCCTGGCCCAAGTCGACTAAACAAAGGCGGAAAGGGACCGTCAGGACGCCACCGCTGCCATGATGGCAATCTTGTCAAGACCGGAAAGGTCCCATGGCGACATCGTTGGTGGATGTGCCGAGCGCAGAACGGAGAATCTGCCGCGGCAAGCGCCTTTGCCGCGTTGTTGCCTCGTCGTGTCCGGAAGCTTGTCGCCATCGGGCCTTCCGGCAAGCTCCTCTTGCCGGGCCTTGTCTTCTAGGTGCCTTGAGTGGCCTTCCCGGCAAGCTCCTCTTGCCGGGGCCTTGTCTTCTTGGCTTAAATACTTTGTTCTTGAATGGCTCCAAGGGAGCCACGGAGGACCTTGGCGGTCACCAGGCAAGCCTTGCCGCGGGGTGCTGCGACTGCCCGTGCACGAGTTCGGGATACTAGGGTACCCCTAGTCTAGTACATCGATAGGAGCCCCCGGGCCTGGGCCACACACGGTGCCGAGCGCTGTTGGGCCAGGCCCAAAACAGGGCATGGGCACGCGCGGCCTGGGGAACGCCGTAACTCACTCCGGACCCACCACGTTCCCCACGAACGGCACGCGTCGAGTGCGGCATCGTGGGAGAGATTGTGGGGGGTCTCTTTATTCGAAAAAGCGGAACGTCCGCCCCCTCTCCCTCCTTATAAACAGGAGAAACAGGGGCAGTTCGCCCACCTCTCCATTTGCTGTCCAATCTCGAGAACCACCGCTGCTCCCCCCTTCTTCCCAAGTCTGAAGAGAGCAGCGCTCCGCCCCCAGCGCCACCAGCACCACCAACGCCGTCGACCTCCCCCACTACCTCCGCCATGGCTCCGAAAGCCGACAAGGGGAAAGGCGTGAAGTCGGCCGAGGCACAGCGGCTCGCGGCGCTGCGAAATGAGCGGGCCATCTTCCCCCCCCCCCCCAGCTTGCCGCAAGGGAGCTGAGGGAGGACTACTACCTCTTCTGGTCGACGGAGACGCGAGCGCATCCGCGCACGATGGTACTCCCAGCCGCTGCTTCGGAATTAGCCCCAACTGGGTACCCTTTCTTCGCACTGTTCTTCTATTGCGGGCTCTGCCCGCCCTTCTCCGAATTCTTCTGCGATATCATGAATACCTACGGGTTCCGCCTCCTTGACTTCACCCCCAATGCTGTCTTGACAATGACAGTTTTCGCACATCTTTGCGAAAACTTTGTCGGAGTCCACCCAAACGTAGCCCTCTTCCGCCACTTCTTCATGCCCCGAGTCGAGAGAGGAGAGCCACTTGCCGGAGAAATTGCTTGGATCTCAAGGATCGGCAAGAAGGAAGCCTATCTGGAAGGAGAGCTCCGTAGAAAGTGGGAGGAGTGGAGGGCAGATTGGTGTTGGATTGTAGAGGAGAACCCGCAACCCTTTACTGCCCAGCGCCAAACTCCAATAGTGCGCGGCAACGATTGGAGCAACTTGGCGCCGGAAGATGCTAGATTGAAGATTGCCGTCACTCGGATCCTGCGCCTCAGTCTTGCCGGACTTACTGTAGGCGCCGTTGGCGCAGATTTCCTTCGCCGCCGCGTCGCCCCCTTGCAGGAGAGGAGGAGACCTGCTTGGGAGTTCCAGAATGCGGCGGATATCATGAGGTTGCGCCCGGGCCTCAACTTCAATTTCACCGTCTTGGAGTTGGATGCGATGCTCCTGGAGCTGTTCAAGCACGACCCTGATCATCCCGAATGGTTCGTGTTGCCGAGGGGAGTCGTTCCATTGTGCAATAATTCCTCGCTCGACCGCATCCGTGCAATGATGCCATCGTGCGACTCACATGGAATTGTTCCAACCTGGCAAGAGCCTGCCGATGACGTCGTGCGGGTGTTCTTTGATAGCTTGGAAGAAGTACCGATCCGCCCCGACGAGCAGAAGGGCCTCACCCGCGACACCAGTGATGACGAGATGCAGCGCATCGCCACTAGGTTGGAGGAGGCGGCAGCAGCTGCTGCCGCGGGTGAGTTTGGATTCTCCGTGGAGGAGGCAGAGGCAGCAGAGGCGGCAAGCCTTGTCGAGCGAAGGGAGTTTGTCGGCGAGGAGGAGCTTGCCGAACCTGAAGCCGAGTCGAGCGAGCCCGCCGAGGGCGCCTCCTCCCCACCATCTAGTAGCTTGCCGCGAGCGGAGCCCCCAGCTCCACCAAGAAGGCGTCTCCGCAAGGCTGGAGGCGAAAAGGGGCAGCAGACGGGCCAACAGCCGTCGCGCCGCGCGACGCGCTCCACCGCGGCAAGCACTGTTGCCGCAGGAGCACCTCACGCTGCTGCAGCAACTGGAGCGGGGCCCTCCCAGGCCGCCGCTGCTGCTCCCGCCAAGCGGCCAAGGGAACCCACTCTTCCGCCTCGCCGCACCGGAGGCGAGCCAGACTTGATCTCTCCGCGCCAGCTCCGGACGAGGAAGAAGAGGAGTAAGCTTCTGTGTTGTACTTGTATTTCTTCGATTTTGTTGCTTTCTCTTGTATCTGATTTGCTTCATTCTGAACCTTTTCCTTTTCAGGACGCTGGCCCAGAGAGCTTGGAAGAGAGCCAAGACCCCGGTGATCGTCATCGAGGACGAACCCACTGCAGCAGCGGGAGGCGCGTCCGAGACCTCCTTGCCGGACCCGGCGACTCTTCCACAAAGCAGCCCCCAGCGCAGCCCCCAGCGTAAGTATATGGTTTACTTTTTGCTGTTGAGCGTACATGGGTGCTCTTTGTTGACTGATATCTGACTTGTTGATCTGTGTAGGAGCAGAGCAGCCTCACCAAGAGTGCCCGGAAGCCGCTCCCGACGTGCCATCTGCTTCAACTGCACCGCCAAGGGTGGATCCCCCGGCAAGGGAGCGTTCTCCGGCAAGGGAGCCTTCTCCGGCAAGGGAGGCTTCTCTGGCAAGGGATAGCACCAGTGACCCTCCGGTGGTCGAGACCACGGCTGCAGATCCCATCGCATGTAATCTTCTTGCCTGAAAATTTCCCTTGGGTTCTTTTTCTTCTGATCTTCTTTTTGAATATCTGCTTGACTTTTCTTCATTTTCTGGCCGTCAGATCCATCCGCCGCAGAGCCGATGGAGACTGAGGTCGCCGGCGAGGAGGACGCGCGCGGCAACACTGACGACGCCGCCGCCATCGAAGAGGAGGCTGGCGCTGACGAGCCCGCCGGCGAAGAGGCCGCCAAGGCTGCTGCCGCAGAAGCTGGCGAGGGGTCCGGCGATCGCACTGACGGCCCTGAGGCCGCAGGAGCGCCAGGCGCTACACCGACCGCTGATCCCTCCGCCGCTGCCGCAGCGCCAGTTCGAGAGCCCCAGCCGGCGCTTATCTCAAGGCGGCGATGGCGTCTTCATCAAGCTCCCCGGCTTCGAGCCTGTGGCGCCGGTCAAGGAGAGACCTTTGACGAAGAGCTGCTCGCCTCGCTGGTTGACGCTGGTCGACGCGCCAAGCAGCAGCAGCAGCGGCGAAGTTCGAGAAGGAGCAGCCGAGAAGCTGCTGCCGCTACCGCGCCCGGCAAGCCAAGTTGAATCCCGGAAGCGCTTGTCGCGAAGGCGGGAGCAGACATAGAGAAGCGCGCGGAGGAGCTCCGGGGCACCAACCAAGAAGCTCTCCGGTCCTTGGCAGAGGAGCGGGAGCGATTCGCCGAAGAGCGCACAACCTTCATCCTTGAGAAGGCTGAGGTTGAGGAGCAGCAGCTGCTTGCTGCCGAGAAGCTGCTCACAAGAAGAAGGCGAGCTGGCGCAGCGGAAGATAAATCTTGACAGCCATGAGGAGGAGCTTGCCGCGCGTGAGCAAACATTTGGCGGGGCCCTCAAGGAAGCAAAGGACGCCGCCGCAGCTGCCGAGGCCGCCAAGAAGGAGCTGGAGACGAAAGTGACGCAGCTGGAGGCCAATCTCCAGAAGAGCGGCGAGGAGCTTGCTGCACTTAAGCATGAGCGCGAGAAGGATGCCTATACTCTTGGCGAGCTGCAGGGCCATCTCGCCGAAAGGAGCAAGGAGCTCAGCGCCGCCAAGGACTCCAAGGCAGATCTTGAGCTGAAGCTGACCACCTTGATGCAGACGCTGGACGGCGCCAAGGAGCGGGAGGTGGCCTTGTTGGAGAAGATCAAGGCCGACGAGGCGTTGTTGGCGGGTGCTACTGCCGCCCAGAACACCTTCAGAGAGAATGTGGAGCACTGGACCGAGGGTCTCGTGAATGTTGCCGCCGCCATCGACAGGGAGCTGATGGAGCTGGGGATGGTGGATCTTGGGTACTCCTTCGACGAGCACCTCCAAACCAGCGCCAAGCTCAGCTTGTTCTTCAAGGGCGTGGTGACGGCTCTCCAGCGACTCCGGGAAGAGATCCCAAAGCAGTTGGCCGAGGAGTCGCGCCAGATCTGTGCGGGAGCTCTCCAGAAGGTGTTGATGAAGGTGGCCTTCCGCAATCCAGGCCTCAACCTCACCGGCGTCCTCAAGTCCTTGCCGCCGGATGCCGATGTGGATGCACTCAAGGCCCTTGTCGCACCTATTGTGGACAAGGTGGGCAAGATCAAGAGGGTTGATGGCGACCGCGTTGATTAGGTCGCCAATTTTATCTTTTCCTTGTCGCTGCTGATCATGTTAGGAGAACAATCTATTAGAGCTGCGACAAGCTATCTTGTAATATAACTCTATCTCGGGCAATGATTGCAATGTTATTTCCTTTACTTGATTCCTTCCTTTGTATGTTTTTGCCCCACGCTTTTAGGGAACTTGTCAAGGGCACCTTAGTCATGAAGCGCCGAGTGCTTGAACGTCGCAGCCTCGTCGGCAAGGTTGCTCCGACAAGCAACCTTGTCGCAACTAGTTGCAGCTCACTTAAGTTGTTGAGCGGACTCAAACAAAGTAAGGGCTTAACTAGCTACGAGTTGGTTCCTCCGCAAGATAGGTTTTCCATACAAAGTACGGTCGTTCGAGGAAGATAACTTAAAAATTTAAAAACTGATTGCTCAAACTTTGGCAACTTAGCTTTTCTGTCGTTTGCTTCCCGGTAAGGCGAAACTTCCTCGAGCGACGCTTGGTGGCCCACACCATTATCTTCTCCTTCCCCCCCGGCTAACTTGTGGGCGAGGGAACCTTCCTTTCTTTGAGAAAGAGAAAGAAGAGAAAATAAAGTCATGGAGCCTTGCGGCTCGTTATTGCTTACCGGGTGTAGGTGCTGCACAAAGTGTCAGATAGGGCATGCAATATAATGATGAAAGCATGAAATTGACAAGTTGTGCGGAGCACATGAGCTTTACTTATGCACGGGATCTGCGCCCGGCTTTGTACAAAGGATTACATGCAACATCGACAAGACTTGTACAAAAGGTGGTTGCCGGAACAGGTTCCGGCAACCGCGCCCTACGGGTAAAACTTATGAAGATGCTCGATGTTCCAGGAGTTGCTCACCGGAGTGCCATCTTCGGTCTCAAGGCGGACAACGCCAGGCCTAGTGACTCGTTTCACCCGATAAGGGCCTTCCCACTTTGGCGTCAACTTGTTGGAATTCTTGGCGGACTGAACGCGCCGAAGAACAAGGTCGCCTTCCTCGAGACTTCTGGCATTAACTTTGCGGCTATGGTAGCGGCACAAAGCTTGCTGGTATCGAGCAGCTCGTACAGCAGCCTGAAGACGGTCCTCCTCAAGGAGCAGCGCGTTATCTTGTCGCAGCTGCTCTTGCTCAAGCTCATCATAAGCGAGCACTCGAGGTGACCCGAATACGAGTTCCGTGGGGATAACTGCCTCTGCTCCATAGACTAGAGCGAAAGGTGTCTTGCCAGTGGCTTGATTTGGCGTCGTCCTGATCGACCAAAGAACCACCGGCAGCTCCTCAATCTAGTTTCTTCCGCACTTGTGCAGCCTGTCGAAAGTTCTGGTCTTGAGCCCACGCAACACTTCAGCATTTGCCCTCTCCGCTTGACCGTTACTTCTTGGATGAGCAACAGAAGCGAAGCAGACCTTGGCGCCAAGATCTTGGACGATCGCATGAAGGTGCGGCTCGGAATTGTGTGCCGTTGTCGGTGATGATCCTGTTAGGAACTCCAAATGGCAAACAATCGACCAAGAACTTGATCGCCGACCGTGCTGTCACCTTCCTCATCGCTTCCACTTCCGCCACTTTGTGAACTTGTCGATTGCAACGCATAAGTACTCAAAGCCCCGACAGCTCGAGGAAAGGGGCCGAGGATGTCGAGCCCCTGCACCGAGAATGGCCAGGATAAAGGGATCGCCCTGGAGAGCTTGAGCTAGCTGGTGTATCTGCTTGGAATGGAACCGCACGCTTCACACTTGGTTACTTGTGCAGTTGCATCCGGAGGGCTGTCGGCCAAAAGAAACCTTGTCGGAACGCTTTGGCAAGTGCTCTTGCGCCAATATGGTGACCACATATGCCTCCATGTATCTCTCGCCAACAGCTTCGTCCATCTTCCCGTGAATACACTTCAATTTCACACCGTTGAGTCTTCTTACATGCAGTGTGTTGTCGACAAACTGGTACATACTTGACTGCCGGGCTACTCTTTCCGCTTCTTCTTGCTCTTCGGGAAGTTCTCCTGTCTGAAGAAAATGGACAATCTGCTGTGCCCATGTTGGAGCTATGCTCGACAACAAGGACTAAAGGCACATTTGCTGCTGTGGGAACATCCGCTTTACGGCGAGAACTCGCGACTCAGCCGAGTTGATGTTTCCGACAAGCTTGCCGGAGCAAAACTTGTCGGGAACGCTCGCTTCAACGAAACAAACCTTGGGCTTGTCGGAGCAGATCGCCTCAGCAGAAGATCGGTGTTGATCTTGGGGACCTTCTTGGCGGCGGCTTCGGGAGCTGCCGGAAAATAGTCACCATAAATCAATTTCCTCTTCTTGTTCTGTCCAGCTTGATGGCGTTATACCGGTTGAGTCAGCTTGAGCACAAAATCCCTGGTTCCACAGAGCAACTTGAGGCGGGCGACTTTGACAAAGCCATCAGCAATATCATTCTGAGCTCTTGGAACATGTTCCATCTGCAGGCCGTCAAAGTGCTCTTCTAGCTTTCTCACTTCATCAACATAGGCTTCCATCAACAGACTCTGATAATCTTTGTTCACTTGGCGAACGACAAGTGTGAGTCACCCCGACAATTAGCTTCTTGATCCCAAGGTCTCATCATGATCTCGAGACCGCAAGCAAACCTTCATACTCTGCAGATTGTTTGTTGCTTGCTCCTTGGGAAAGTGCATCTGGACTATGTACTTGAGGTGCTCTCCGGTGGGTGCTACAAGCAGCACGCCAAAGACCGGCGCCTTTGCAGCGAGAAGGCACCATCAAGTACATGAGCCACTCTTTGCTTGCTTCCTTGACGGGATGCTTGTTTCGAATTTCTTCATCTTGTGTTGGCGCCCATTCTGCTATGAACTCGCCAACGCCTGCTTTGGATAGTTGAAGTGCTCTCAAACTTGAGGCCAAAGCTTGACAGTTCCAAGGCCCACTTGACAATCCTGCCTGTTGCTTCCGGATTTTGCAAGATCCTCTTCATGAAAGCGAGTGACGATCGTTATCTCATGTGCTTGGAAGTAATGGCGCAGCTTTCTCGAGGCCATGAGAAGGCTGAAAAGCAATTTCGCACACCGAGTATCTTGACCTAGCCCCTGCAGAAGGGAACCGACAAAGTAAATCGGGCGTTGCACCATCCTTTTTCGCACCTTCTCACACGCTCAAGCAGATCCATCCTTGTCGGGACCAGAGCTTGCCGGTGAAGTGCCTTGCTTGTCGCTGGATGTATCTGCTTCGGTTGCTAGCTCATCATCCGCCTCCCTCTCCGCTACTAACGCAGCACTGACCACTTGATTGGTTGCCGCTATATATAGCAGCAACTTCTCTTGTGGCTTAGGTGCGACAAGTGTTGGAGTGGAGGACATGTATCTCTTTAAGTCCTGCAGCGCAGCCTCCGCTTCGAGTCCACTTCATTGGACCTGCCTTTTTCAATATTTTGAAAATGGCAGGCGCTGCCAGCAGACCTAGAGATAAACCTGCTAAGAGCAGCTACGCAACCGGCAAGTCTTCGTACATCCTTGACACGCTTTGGTGCTTCAATCTGCTCAATGGCCTTGATCTTGTCGGGATTGGCTTCAATTCCCCGCTGAGACACGAAGAACCCGAGAAGCTTGCCGGAAGGGACTCCAAATACACACTTCTCGGGGTTGAGCTTGAGGTTGATCTTACGCAGATTTGCAAAGGTTTCATCTAAATCTTGAATCAGAGTTGCCCTGTCCTTGCTTTTGACCACTATGTCATCCATGTAGGCTTCTACATTTCTGTGTATTTGTGGCTCAAAAGCGTGATTGACCACTCTTGCAAATGTCGAACCAGCATTCTTTAAACCGAAAGGCATCCATATAAAACAGTATGTGCCACATGGGGTGATGAATGCGGTCTTCTCCTCATCCTCTTCTGCCATGAAGATCTGATGGTATCCTGAGTATGCATCAAGAAATGAAAGCAAATCACATCCGGCCATGGAGTCAACAATCTGATCGATGCGCGGCAAGGGAAATGGGTCTTTGGGACAAGCTTTATTAATATCGGTAAAGTCGATACAAAGCCTCCATTTTCCGTTTGCCTTACGCACGACTACAGGATTGGCCAACCACGTAGGATGGAGTACTCCTCTGACAAGGCCTGCTGCTTCCAACTTCTTGATTTCTTCTGCTATTAATTCTTGGTGCTCCACTGCTTGTTTCCTGACTTTCTGCTTGACGGGCCGCGCGTGAGGACAAACGGCAAGATGGTGCTCAATTACTTTCCTGGGAACACCGGGGATGTCAGACGGTTGCCATGCAAACACGTCGACGTTCGCCCGCAGGAAAGCAACGAGCGGGTTTTCCTATTTAGGGTCAAGAATGGCACTGATGGTGAAGGTACCACCAGTGCCGTCCTCCTTGGCGGACACCTTCTTGGTCTCTGGTGGAGCTGCCATCATCTTCTTGTACTTGCCGGTGGAGCTCGATGGTGCGTCCTCGACGGTAGCGCAGCACTCCGAAGAGGTGCGCTTGCCGGAGTGGGCATCAGAGCTCTTGCCGGACTTGATCTTCTTCTTCCCTCCGGGAGCTTCAACGGCAAGTGAGTTGTGATCTGCTGCGGCTGCTGCTTCCCGGTAGATCTTGTCGGCGCAGATAAGAGCATCCTTCTTGTCGCCAGGGACAGAGATGACACTTATCGGGCCTGGCATCTTGAGCAAGTTGTATGCATAATGAGAGGCTGCCATGAACTTGGCGAGTGCTGGACGGCCAAGTGTCCCATTGTAAGGCAATGGAAAATCAGCAACGTCAAAAGTGACCTTCTCAGTCCTGAAGTTTAACTCGCTGCCAAATGTCACGGGCAATGTGATCTTTACCTTTGGCTTGCTCCTTCCCGGATTGATTCCTTGGAATGTGCCAGTCTCTTCGAGCTCGTTGTCAGGGATTTGGAGCTTCTGGAGTACCGCTGAGGAGATCAGGTTCAAGCCGGCCCCGCCGTCAACTAGCATCTTAGTGACCTTGAGGTTGCGGATAGTTGGTGAAACCAACATCGGCAAGCACCTGACTGCAGTGATGCAATCAGGGTGGTTCTCAATATCAAAGATGATAGGCGTGCTGGACCATTTCAGAGGCTTGCGTGACTCGATGGATGGTTCTGCCGCATTGACCTCCCGCATCCACTGCTTGAGTTGGCGGTGTGAAGTATGCAGAGAAGCACCGCCGTCAACGCATAGGACCTCTGTGGCTTTCTGGAACTCCTGCTCATTGGCTTCATCATCATCCATGTCTTCGTCATCGTCGTCATCTTCATCCTTGTCGCGGCCGCGGGGAGGTCTGTCTCCTTGCCGCTGCTTAGCTTTGCCGCGGCGTCCCCCTCGCCCGGACGTTTCTTGCTGGCTCCTCCAAAGACCTTCCGGCCTTCTCCTTGTCGCGTCGTCGTATTCAGCCTTCGCTGCTCAACAAGCTGCTCGACCTTCTTGCAGCTGGAGGTCATGGCCCTTGGTGTGGTGGATCTTGCAAGATCGCTTGTTGGAGCCGCCCCTGCTTGTCGGCAACCGCCACATACCGGCAGTTGGTGCCAGCGGCAACCTCCTTGCCGGAGCTACCAACTTTGGCTTTCTTGGCGCCACCTCCGCTGCGGACTGCTCGACAACCAGCACATCTTTGCCTTTCTTTTTCTCGTTGCTCCGCCGTCGGCTTTTCTTTGCCGGGGGAGCCTCTTCACTATCAGATCCCGCTGCTTCTGCATTCTCTCCGGGAGTCTCCTCCTTCCTCAAGACGCACACTTGTCGGCCAGGGCATACAGCTCATCGACGCGTCTCGATCTTGCACATCGCCATCTCCTCCGCATCCTGCGGTTTCGCGACGCTTTTGATGGAACGCGCTGATCACCACGGCAGGTGGACATCTGCGATGTTGTGTCAGACGTGGCTGAATCTCTGGATGTACTTGCGCAGGGGCTCTCCTTCCTTCTAGGCTAGTAGATGAAGGTCGCTCTCTTGGCCATGGGGCTTGTGGTCACCGTGAAGGCGCCGACAAACTGATGGCATAGATCCGCCCAAGAGGATATGGAGTTGTCCGCAAGTGCATGAGCCAAGATCGACATTGGGCTTGAGTACCGCCGGGAAGTAGTTGGCCGAATCTTGTCGCTCGCCTCAGCCGCCTGCACCGCAATGGTGTAGATCTCGAGAAACTCCGACGGTGCGTCTTGCCGCCGTATTTCTCCGCACGCCTGCTTGAATTTTTCTTGCTGGGCCACTTTGGACTTGCCGCAGCTCACGAGTGAACGCAGGGCAACCCATCACAGACTGGCGAGTCGCTGGTTCTCGGCGCATGCATGTCAACAGAGGGCCCAGCGCTGGTCGGATTGAGGCGCTTTCTTCGCACTCGGCGCGAGTTCGAGCGCCTTCTTGCTGTCGTTCGTGAAGAACTTGGCGTTGATCGCGACGAGCTCGTGGGTTCGATGAAGCGGTGGAATCGCTGTCGAGGTGGATCCGACGAGTTGGCGATCTTGGCCTTCGAGGTGGAGAGTGCATGGTAGTTGCACCCCCACAGGTTTCGCCGCCACCGCTCGTGCTTTGTCGCCCCGCCGGCAGCGATGTGCTTGGTTGCCGCGGAGTGTCGCCGTTGGCAAAGCCGATGAGACTCGGATGGTGGCCTCCATTCATCGACTTCGCCGCCTATTGGAGGGTAATCTAGAGCGTTGAGCTCGCCAAAGCTTCGCTGGAGTGGTGGGCGGCAGTGGCGAACGGTGCGAGGAGCGGATATGCTCGGACTTCTAACTATGTTAGAAGGAGCAGATCCCGCCCAGCGATCGTGCCTCACTCGTGCCAAGATGTTGGCGCGCGCGCTGGTCTTGAGGGCCTCGAGATCCACCAGCTCGATCTTGATCCAACGAGCGTATGGTACTGTGAATACCATGACGCTGTCGGTCCCGCGCCTCCGAGATGGACGCTGTGCATGTACGGACGCCGAGGTCTGCGCTGCCTTGTCCTTGGACTTGGCAGCATCATGAGCTCCTCGCCGGGCGCCTGTTCTTCCGCTGGTGTTCACCCCACCACCCATCTGCCCGGTGGTGGTGGGATCGACGTGGACGGCTCCGCTGCCGCCAAGCCTTCTTCTTCGGTGGCATGTCGATGAAGATGATGAAGATGTAGCTCGTGTGGACACCGGATCAGGTTCACACAGCCTCGACGCCCCCTACCTGGCGCGCCAAAGATGTCGGGGAAGCTGATCGGACCCACGAACACCTATGGGACCGGCGGACCGAGCCCCTTTCGGTTCGGCGGGGGACGGAGATCGCATGAAGAGCAGATCGAGGCGAAGCACACGAGCAGTTTACCCAGCTTCGGAGCTCTCCGGAGAGATAATACTCGTACTGCTGCTTGTCTGATTGTATTGTGTTCTTGCTAGGGAGCGCTGAGAGCTACAAGACCTAGCGTGAGTGTCCTCTGGTTTCGAATGAACCGACCCCCCTCTACATTGCGCATGGGCCTCCTTTTATATGATCAAGGGGTCTCCAACAGGTGGCAACGTAGACAAGGGCAAAAACATAAAAGGAGTCGTGGTTGGTACAGCTACTTGTACAGTGTATCCTACCTAACCCTGACGGCAGGGGACAAAGGCATTAATCGCCCGTCCAAGTCGACTAAATAGTGCGGAAAGGGACCGTCAGGGACGCCACCGCTTGCCACGATGGCAATCTTGTCAGCACCGCTTGCCACCGTGCTCCGCTGGACGCACAGCCTCTTGCCACGCGCGCCTGGAAAGATCCCATGGCGACATCGCTGGTGGATGTGCCGGAGCGCAGAACAGTAATCTGCCGCGGCAAGCGCCTTGCCGCGGTTGTTGCCTCGTCGTGTCCGGAAGCTTGTCGCTCACCGGGCCTTCCCGGCAAGCTCCTCTTGCCGGGGCCTTGTCTTCTAGGTGCCTTGAGTGGCCTTCCCGGCAAGCTCCTCTTGCCGGGGCCTTGTCTTCTTGGCTTAAATACTTTGTTCTTGAATGGCTCCAAGGGAGCCACGGAGGACCTTGGCGGTCACCAGGCAAGCTTTGCCGCGGGGTGCTGCGACTGCCCGTGCACGAGTTCGGGATACTAGGGTACCCCTACTCTAGTACACCGACAGTAACAGAGAAAGACCCGAACATGGAGAGTTAGAAAACTCAATGTTTTGTTAGGAAAACCCTAAGGCAGGAGATATCAACTATGGAGAGATAGCTCATGGAAATGACAAGAGCAGAAAGACGGCCATCCATGATGTTATCATCCCTTTATGCTATTGTCACCGTGCGGAGTTAAGTATGCAGATGCATGGATGGATTGGATGGTAGAAGGCAGATGGAGCATCTGTCAGCGAAGGATGCAGTTTTAACATAGTTGGTGCATCACCAGGATCTGGAGTGTTACATCAAGAAGTTAAGATGGTCCTACAA
The DNA here is from genome assembly GCA_021605205.1 of Aegilops longissima. Lineage (NCBI taxonomy): Eukaryota > Viridiplantae > Streptophyta > Magnoliopsida > Poales > Poaceae > Aegilops > Aegilops longissima. The sequence goes on from CM038681.1 coordinate 119,363,074, forward strand.
GAAGCAATATTTGACAAGAAGGCAATTGGTGAAGAACTCAGGAACCGGAAGCTGAAGTAACCAAACTGGAGGAACAAAACCTCGAGATACCGGAGATTCGTCAGGACTGAAGGACAGTAGGATCATGGTTCATGTCAAGGAAGTTGAAACCAGAAGTTTGGAATGCAACTCCAGAAATATTAAAGGACGTCGCGAGAGACTTCGCGTCAACAGAGATGATTTGACAAAAGAACTTGATAAGGACAAGCATGATCGGAAGAAGCCATCGGAGACATGAACAAGACTTGAAGAGTTTGACGACATTGACCTTTAGAAGACCAAACCCCAGTTATATACCTACGTTAGATGCGACGATTGTGAGCTGTCATTTGTTTGATGTTTTTCTGACAGCCACAATAAAATCTGTCTTTTCAAAACTTTTGTTTGTCTTGTGTGTATCCCTCTCTATCTATCTTATATCACCCCAAAACCCATGGACCCATTAGAGGATGAATGGAGATGAGTTTGTATTTTCTGGACCGATGAGTCAATTGGAGACGGACTGATGAATTCAGAACATGGAGGATTCACATGGAGAATAACCCTATAGCCGGAAAGGATATGACCCAGCATGCTCTTCCATGCTTTGAAAGAGGTGCTGCTACCTGGTGGAGGATGTACCAAACCATCAACGGATGGCAAGGAGTGACCACTTGGAAAGAATTTAAGTTGACTTTGCTAAAGTCTTGGCTAGTGTCCCAGAAATTGAGGCCTTATGGAAAGGATATGAAGAAACCTTGTGCATACAGGCTTTGTGGAGAAATAGGATACAACCATAAAGAAAACAAGGACGAATACCCTCATAATCGGAGGATTATCAAAGGAGTTAGCCGAGGATTTTCAGGGAACTTCGATTGGAGATTGTTCCCAAAGGTTTTGTTGCAGCAATGGAAGTTCAGTCTACATTGCTGGGAAAGATCTGTGAAGCTCAGAAGTATGACAAAGAGATTGCTGAGATAAAAGAGAGGATGAGCAAAGGAAAGTCCAAAGGTTTTCGTAAGGATGAGCATGATACCTTATGGTTTGAGGACAGTGTACATATACCTAATAATGCAAAGATCAGGAAGTTAATACTTCAGGAGGCTCATGACTCACCATACTCGATTCACCCTGGAAACACCAAGATGTAATTGGATTTGAAGTAGTGTTTCTGGTGGACTGGTGAGAAGAAGGATATTGCGGAGTATGTAGTCGTAGGTAATGTATGACAGAGAGAAAGTAAAAGCAGAGCATCAGAAGCCAGCAGGATTACTACAGCCTATGCTGATAAACGAATGGAAGTAGGATAAGCTTGGCATGGATTTCATTACCGGATTTCCCAGAACCCGATTGGGATATGATTCTATCCGGGTAGTAGTTGATTCGCTTGACCAAAGTGGCTCACTTTACCCCAGTGAAAACCACCTATACAAGTGCGAAGTTGGCCAAGATATATTTGACAAGGATCGTATGTCTGCATGTAGTTCCGAGGACCATCGCAGAGGAACACAGTTTACCTCAAAGTTTTGGAATCAGCTGCACCAGACTTTGGGTACTAGGCTAGAGTTCATTACAGCCTTTCATCCACAGACAGATGGATAAGTTGAGAGAGTTAATCAGATTCTGGAGGACATGTTGAGAGCGTGTGCGCTAAATTTTGGATCTAGTAGTGATGATAATCTACCTTACACGGAGTTCTTATTCAACAACAGCTACCAAGTCAGTTTGAAGATGGCCCCTTTTGAAGCTTTGTATGGGAGAAGGAGCCAGACACCGTTGATATGGGATGAAGTTGGAGACCGTCAGTTGTTTGGACCAAATGTGATCAAGGATGTCAGAAGAGAATGTTAAGTGGATTCGAGATAGACTGAAGGTAGCTCAGTCCAGGCAGAATAATTATGCAGACGCAAGGAGGTAGTTTATGAAATTGGAGACAGAGCATGTCTTCGTATGTCCCCTCTGCGAGGAGTAAAACGATTTGGAGTTAAGGAAAGTTAACCCCGAGATTTGTAGGACCATACCGAGTTTGGAATGTATGGGAGAAGTGGCCAACAAATTGGAGTCACCCGAAGGACCGTCAGGAGTTAATGATGTGTTTCACGTTTCCCAGTTGAAGAAGTGCCATGCAGAGATGGCCAATAATCCCATGTAAGGACGCTTGACCCTGGAAAGGATAATGATGTTCCATGAAGTGGAGTATGGACTTCATAAGTATAAGTTTTTATCTCGGTATGTGGGATATCCCACGAGGATGAAGAGATGAAGTACTATTGGATACAAGGAGGTATAATGTTGGTAATATGGAGCAAGTGTGACTCCATGATGAGTCTGGGTAATCACGTCCTAGTTTGGTACAAATAGAAAGAAGGAAGACATTACAATTGGATGGATTTTAAGTATGCCAGGAAGTTGGATGTTGGGATAACGATCAGTTGCCCCAAGGATGAGTTCAAGATTTACAAGTGATGAGATGGGCCATAACCCACATGCCCCAGGACCTGCCAAGAAGCAAGCACGCTCTTGCTGAAGGAAAAACACGGGAAGAAGTTACAATTTTATCAACAGACGATTCTATAGGAGTTTACGCAAAACCTGAGAGTTGTTAAGGAACGATAGATGTTTGTTTGGCTTGCAGAATAAATGGATTTTCCGAACTTGGTTCGTCGACAAGAGAAATTATGCAATGCTTGTGAGGATGACCGAGTGTTAGAATGCGAGATTCGCTAAACCATGTACAATGGTAATGATTTAAAAGGGATGGATTGATCACCATACCGACTTACTCTTATTATTCGCCTTGCTATATGGGATGGTAAATCTGAGTGACTTACCTATAGTAGAGAGACGACGATCAAAACCTTGTTTGAACCTTAGAATGGTATAAGTATTTTCCCTTGTACACGGCAGCTGTTGCCAATCGTAGGATATACGGTGAGGTTCAACCCAGACCCATTTTCTGCAGGACAAACCATAAATTCTTGACCACCATGAGATATCGATAGTTGTTTAGAATTGGCGCCAGACCCGTCCGCTAAGAGGACCCAGTTTCGGGATAACCTTACCAAGAGGAAAGGACAAAAGAATTGAGGGAAAGGTTATGCCACTACCGGAAGAGCCCAGAGAAGGAATTATCCTTACGATCTGAGAAGACCGACACTGTCAGTAATAAGGATGGAGTATATGAGTTTTGATGGAACCGTAACCATGCTTTTAAGGGTGGTAGCACCCCAGACCCCTTGTGATGATCGATAGATTTTGAGAAGACCCCCAAACCCTAACCTATTTTTTGCTGGCCTCTCCGAATCTCGAGGACGAGATACATTTTAAGGGTGGTGGTTTTGTAACATCCCAAAATTCTAAATTTTGGAATGTTATAAACAAATAGATAGTTTTGATTGATTGACTGAAAGTGAGTGAATTCGAAATTTTTGAAAGTTAAATGAGAGGGAATAAAAGGACTTTCCCAAACTTTCACCATTGCTTTCAGATCTTCGTGGATTCAAATACTCTTCATCACAAAATCCTGGAGAGAAGATGACATGACTTCTTCCATTTATTTAAATGACAAGGGGTGTTGAAAATATTTGAATTTCATTTGGAAAATATTTCCCATTTCTGAAACTTTATGCAACTCAATGATTTTCACGAGCGAAGATAAAACGACTTCTTCAAATTATATGAAATATGAGTTAGGAGTTTCAAAGAATTAAATTCAAAGTTCTTTTGAATTTATTTTTCAATTTGGAGTTATTTGAGTTTTATTCAAATTATTTTTCTCCAAAAATAAAATATATGGAAAATAGGGTAACATGATTCCCTACATCGTAAAATTGGAGAGAAATAAATTTGAATTCATTTTGGTATTTTTAAAATGTTTTTATTGGATTTTATTGGACCAGTAGCACTCTTTGATTTATCTGAATTATTGAGGATTTTATTTGAAGCTATAATAATGTTCATGTTGTAGGAAATCTTTTTCTGAAAATGTTGATATATTATATGCCTATAGTAAATTTCCAAATTATTGGTTTATTTTATTTTTAGTGTCTGTTTTCAAAAAAACTTTTCGAGCAAAGTGCAGTCAAGCCCAAGATCGCTCTCTCTCCTCTCTTTCTGGACCGGGCTAATCGGGCGAAGCTCAGCTAGCTGCCCAGCCAGCCAGCCGCGCCGCCACCGCCTAGCTCCCGCCGTGCTCGACAGGGACTCGCCGGAGTTCGGCTTCCCCACGCCGCCGGACGCCCCCTCGCCCAAGGAAGGCCTCGGCCTCGTGCCTTTATAAGGGCGCCGCCCCGGCCCCGTTTCCCCCTCTCTCCTCTCTCTCCTCGCCGCCGCCCGCGCCGCAAACCATCGCCGCCGTCGGCGAGATCTGCCGCTGCCGCCGCGCCCCGTTCCGTCACCCTCGACCTCCGCCGACGCCGCCATCGCCTTCCCTCTCTCGCGCGCCTCCCCGTGGTCTCGCTGGGCTAGAGGACCTGAGCAGCCATCGCCCTCGACGTCTGAGCCGCCGCCGCCATCTTCTCCGGCGACGTCGACGCCCACCGCCGCGGTAAGCCACCGGCCGCCCTCGCCCGTCCGATCGTTGACCTAGGGCTAGGATTAGATCTATAGTTTTTTTTATTTCAACGGTTTTTCTTAAGTAGTGAACGTTCGTTGTTTTAGTCCTTGCTGCGAACGGTTTTCATCTTATAAGCCTTTGCAGCGAACGTTCGTTCGATAAGATTTGTTTTTTTTCTTTTTCTGTTTTAAATTCCGGCGAGGGACCTATCTGTGATGAATTCCTTTACAGATTAGTCCCTGATTTTTAAACGACCATAACTTTTTGCTCGTTAGTCGGAATTCAACGAAACCAACGCTCACTTCTTTGTTATGATATCCTATATCCAGTAATCCAACTCAAACATGTTTTTGGAAAGTTTAAAATTTGAATTAGACCATATTTGAATTTGAACTTCGTTTGATCGTAACTTGAGTTTTATAACTCCGATTTAATTGATTCTTTTTGCAAATCGAAGCTCTTGACCTAAACTTCCTGATAAGGCCAAATTCACATAATTTTGGTACTGTTAGAAATTGTTTTATGTTGCAAGAGTTATTCGCTTGGTTTTGATGTTTTCGAAATTGTTTTCTTCGTTCTTTCCGATGTTTTGAGTGATTGCTTATGTGTGGCTACTATTGCTTGATTACGATAGATTGACCGGAGTGTGACGAGTAGACCTATAAAGAGTTTTTGAGTGCGAATCATCTTCATCAACATTGCAGGCAAGTAACACTTTGATCATATTCCTTTTCATACCCAGTTTTTATGCATTAGTTTCAACCCTCAAACATTGCATGGTTAGGATGTCATTAATTTGTTGGTTGGTAAGTAGATGATGAGGTAGGAACCTATTGCCCTGTTACTAACAAACCCTTGGGAGTTACTTCTACGTTATGCTTATATTGCCATGCTATGCTCGTTGACACGGTTTCGGTTTGAGAGATATTCACGACAGATGTGAGATTGTTAATTAATGGTTTACTTTAAGGTGGCAACTCAAATACACATCTGGTAGATTGAGGCACCGGGGAACCCAAAGGTTGTCTGCTTTTTTGAAATCTGGGTACCCGTGTGATCTTCCTATGGACCGCCACCTGTGCTCAAAGGAACTGAGATTATTCATGCTAGAAACTTCCGTGTGCAGCCACAAGCTATTATGGGCTCTAGCATAGTTGAGTAAGTTACGTGAAGCTCTTGAAGAGGTAGATCAGCAGGTAGTGGGTTTTGTAGGTTTGGTATGATCTATACGGAGTAGAGAGTTAATGTTTCGAAGATCGTGTCTCGGTCATCCGCTTCTCAAACACCATGCAAGGCGAGAAATCAACGGAGGCGATCGAGTCTTGTGGGGAAAAGTGCTAAACCTCTCATGGAGTGTACAATCTAATCATGGTTAGCCGTGTCCCCGGTTATGGACAATTCTGAGTATCTAGTATTTGAGTATTCACATGTATCTCATCACTCTAAATTAATATTGCTGGGATGTTAAGTACCTTAATTGGGATTGAGTTGGGGTTATACCTTCTCAATGATGTTTCAACCACCATGATAGTTAAATAAATTTATTCCTTTGATGTAGGAAAAATTGGCTTTTCGCAAAACTGTAACCATAGAGCTTTCCACTAGCCATATATGCATGTAGTATAGCTTATTCTTTCATTACTCTCTATGTGTTACATTGCCAGCATATTCCATGTGCTGACCCGCTTTTGGCTGTAACTTTTCATGTTGCGAGACTTTTCGCATTTACGAGTAAGTGATACGTTAGGGTTACGATTTCTACACTCAACTTTGTCGTTGGTGTTGATGGGAATCCACAACCTTGTTACTTCCGCTATTTGGATTGAGGTAATAGTATTTACGTTACTTTATACATGTGATTTACCTCTGTTATAAATCCTCGAGTACTGTGTGTGTCAGCATACCGATCCAGGGATGACACTTAAGCACATGGACTTGATCCATTCTGGTCGGGTCGCTATAGAAGGTCTTCCCTTTATCTTTGAAGGAAGACGCATTGACATGGTATAGGCTATGTGATGATACGGGATCATGGAACTATAAAAGATTGAAATTGGAATTTCATCAAAAGTATTACCCTATGCATCTTGTTCACCGTGATCGCAATTATATATATAAGTTTTGGCCTCGCGAAGGAGAAAGCATCGCTCAAGCTTGGGGGAGGCTTAAATCAATGTTATATTCATGCCCCAATCATGAGCTCTCAAAAGTGACAATTCTTCAGAATTTTTATGCTCGGCTTTCTGATAACAATCGCACCATGCTCGATACCTCTTGTGCTGGCTCTTTTATGATGAAGAATATTGAATTCAGATGGAATTTATTGGATAGAATTAAACGCAACTCTGAAGATTGGGACCTCGATGAAGGTAAGGAGTCAGGTATGACACCTAAGTTTGATTGTATTAAATCTTTTATGGATACCGATATTTTCCGTAAGTTTAGCACTAAATATGGACTTGACTCTGAGATAGTGGCTTCTTTCTGTGAATCTTTTGCTACTTATGTTGATCTCCCTAAGGAGAAGTGGTTTAAATATCATCCTCCCATAGAAGTAAAAGTAGCTGCACCTATTAAAGTTGAAGAAAAGACTGTCACGTATAATGATCCTATCGTTCCTACTTCTTATGTTGAGAAACCACCTTTCCCTGTTAGAGTAAAGGATCATGCTAAAGCTTCAACTGTTGTTTGTAAAAGCAATATCAGAACTTATACACCTCCTGAGCAAGTTAAAGTAGAACCTAATATTGCTATTGTTAAAGATCTCTTGTCTGATAATATTGATGGGCATGTTATTCAATTCTGTGGTGAAACTGCTAGAATTGCTAAACCATGTGCTAAAGATAAACATAGACCTGTGGTAGGCGTGCGTGTTATTTTTGTTAAAATAGGAGATCATTGCTATCATGGCTTATGTGATATGGGTGCTAGTGCTAGTGTTATACCTATTACCTTGTATGAAGAAATTAAGCATGAATATGCACCCGCTGAGATAGAAGATATTGATGTTACAATTAAACTTGCCAACAGAGATACCATATCGCCAGTGGGAATTGTTAGAGATGTTGAAGTCTTGTGTGGGAAAACTAAATATCCCGCTGATTTTCTTGTTCTTGGTTCTCCACAAGATAGCTTTTGTCCCATTATATTTGGTAGACCCTTCTTGAACACTGTTAATGCTAGGATAGATTGCGAAAAGAATGTTGTTACTATTGGCTTGGATGATATGGTTCATGAGTTTAATTTCTCTAAATTTAGTAAACAACATCGTGAGGAAGAATTGCCTAGTAAGGATGAAATTATTGGTCTTGCTTCTATTGCCGTACCTCCTAGTGATCCTTTGGAAAACTATTTGCTAGACCATGAAAATGAGATGTTCATGAATGAAAGAAGGAAATAGATGAAGTATTCTTTAAACAGAACCTATTCTCGCAACATAATTTTCCTGATGAAACTTAGGGATCCTCCTCCACCCAAGGGTGCTCCGTGTTTGAGCTTAAACCGCTGCCTGATAATCTTAAATATGCTTATCCTGATGAAAAGAAAATATATCCTGTTATTATTAGTGCTAACCTTTCAGAGCATGAAGAAGAAAGATTATTGAAAACTCTTAAAAAGCACCGTGCCGCTATTGGATATACTCTTGATGATCTTAAGGGCATTAGTCCCACTCTATGTCAGCATAAAATAAATTTGGAAGCGGATGCCAAACCAATTCGTGATCCTCAACGACGTTTGAATCCTAAAATGAAAGAAGTGGTAAGAAAAGAAATACTCAAGCTTCTGGAGGCAGGTATAATTTATCCCGTTGCTGATAGTGAGTGGGTAAGTCTTGTCCATTGTGTCCCTAAGAAGGGAGGTATTACCGTTGTCCCTAATGATAAAGATGAATTGATTCCGCAAAGAATTATCACAGGTTATAGGATGGTAATTGATTTTCGCAAATTAAATAAAGCTACTAAGAAAGATCACTACCCCTTACCTTTTATTGATCAAATGCTAGAAAGATTATGCAAACATACACATTACTGCTTTCTAGATGGTTATTCTGGTTTCTCTCAAATACCTGTGTCGGCTAAAGATCAATAAAAGACTACTTTTACATGCCCTTTTGGTACTTTTACTTATAGACGTATGCCTTTTGGTTTATGTAATGCACCTGCTACCTTTCAAAGATGCATGATGGCTATATTCTCTGATTTTTGTGAAAAGATTTGTGAGGTTTTCATGGATGACTTTTCCGTCTATGGTTCCTCTTTTGATGATTGCTTGAGAAATCTTGATCGAGTTTTGCAGAGATGTGAAGAAACTAATCTTGTCTTGAATTGGGAAAAGTGCCACTTTATGGTTAATGAAGGTATTGTCTTGGGGCACAAAGTTTTTGAAAGAGCTATTGAAGTCGATAAAGCCAAGGTTGATGCTATTGAAAAGATGCCATGTCCCAAGGACATCAAAGGTATAAGAAGTTTCCTTGGTCACGTCAGGTTTTATAGGAGGTTCATTAAGGACTTCTCAAAAATTTCTCGACCTCTGACTAATTTATTACAAAAATATGTACCATTTGTCTTTGATGATGATTGTGTAGAAGCATTTGAAATACTTAAGAAAGCATTAGTCTCTCACTGTTGTTCAGCCACCGATTGAATTTACCCTTTGAAATTATGTGTGATGCTAGTGATTATGCTGTAGGTGCTGTTCTAGGGCAAATAGTTGATAAGAAGTTAAATGTTATCCATTATGCTAGTAAGACTCTAGACAATGCTCAAAGAAATTATCCTACTACCGAAAAGGAACTTTTAGCAGTTGTATTTGCTTGTGATAAATTCAGACCCTACATTGTTGATTCTAAAGTAACTATTCACACTGATCATGCTGCTATTAAATATCTTATGGAAAAGAAAGATGCTAAACCTAGACTTATTAGATGGGTTCTCTTGCTGCAAGAATTTGATTTGCATATTGTTGATAGAAAAGGAGCTGACAACCCCGTTGCAGACAACTTATCTAGGTTAGAGAATGTTCTTGATGACCCACTACCTATTGATGATAGCTTTCCTGATGAACAAATAAATGTCATAAGCACTTCTCGTAGCACTCCATGGTATGCTGATTATGCTAATTATATTGTTGCTAAATTTATACCACCTAGCTTCACATACCAACAAAAGAAAAAGTTCTTTTATGATTTGAGACATTACTTTTGGGATGATCCACATATTTATAAAGGAGTAGATGGTGTTATTAGACGTTGTGTACCTGAGCATGAACAGGAACATATCCTACGCAATTGTCACTCCGAAGCTTATGGAGGACACCACGCTGGAGATAGAACTGCACATAAGGTGTTGCAATCTGGTTTTTATTGGCCTACTCTCTTCAAGGATGCCCGTAAGTTTGTTTTGTCTTGTGATGAATGTCAAAGAATTGGTAATATTAGTAGACGTCAAGAAATGCCTATGAATTATTCACTTGTTACTGAACCATTTGATGTTTGGGGCTTTGATTATATGGGACCTTTTCCTGCCTCTAATGGATATACACATATTTTAGTTGTTGTTGATTACGTTACTAAGTGGGTAGAAGCTATTCCAACCAGTAGTGTTGATCATAACACTTCTATTAAAATGCTTAAGGAAGTTATTTTTCCGAGGTTTGGAGTCCCTAGATATTTAATGACTGATGGTGGTTCACACTTTATTCATGGTGCTTTCCGTAAAATGCTTGCTAAATATGACGTTAATCATAGAATTGCATCTCCTTATCACCCACAGTCTAGTGGTCAAGTAGAATTGAGTAATAGAGAGCTCAAATAAATTTTGCAAAAGACTATTAATAGGTCTAGAAAGAATTGGTCCAAGAAACTTGATGATGCATTTTGGGCCTATAGAACTGCATATAAGAATCCTATGAGTATGTCTCCGTATAAAATGGTTTATGGAAAAGCATGTCACTTACCTCTCGAACTAGAACATAAGGCATATTGGGCTATCAAAGAGCTCAAGTATGATTTCAAACTTGCCGGTGAGAAGAGGTTATTTGATATTTGCTCACTTGATGAATGGAGAACCCAAGCCTATGAAAATGCCAAGTTATTTAAAGAAAAATTTAAAAGATGGCATGACAAAAGGATACAAAAGCGTGAGTTTAATGTAGGTGATTATGTATTACTATACAACTCTCGTTTAAGATTTTTTGCAGGAAAACTTCTCTCTAAATGGGAAGGTCCCTACGTTATCGAGGAGGTCTATCATTCCGGTGCCATAAAAATCAACAACTTCAAGGCACAAACCAAGGTGGTAAACGGTCAAAGAATCAAAAATTATATCTCAGGTAATCCCATAAATGTTGAAACCAATATTATTGAAACCGTAACCCCGGAGGAATACATAAGGGACACTTTCCAGGCCGTTTCAGACTCCGAAAAGGAATAGGTATGTGGTACGGTAAGTAAACCGACTCCAAAACAATTTTTAAGGCAATATTTCTCCGTTTTGGAATATTTAGAAAAATAGAAAAAATAAGTAGCAGTCCGGGAAGGACACGAGGGCCCCACGAGGGTGGTTGGCGCGCCCTACCCCCTAGGCGCGCCCCCTACCTCGTGAGCACCTCGTGTGCCCTCCGGACTCCGTTTTCTTGCACGATACGTATTTTGGTCGGTAAAAATTCATTATATATTATCCCGAAGGTTTTGACTCCCGTATCACGCAATTATCCTATGTTCTTGTTTCGAGCTGTTTTCTGTCAGGATTGTCAAGGCCAGGCATCATGTCATCCCCCTCCTCCGACAATGGTGACAAAGATGCTTGGCTAATGAAGATAGAGCTGAAGAGGGAAGAACCCATGGAGATCAACAAGGATGAAAGGGTCAAGGAGGCCACGGAGGACCAAGCTCCGACAGCGGAAGACACCCTCCAACTTGATCACAACTTTCTCACCCCAACTGAAATCAAAGCTTTCAAGATGATTGAGTTAGCTCGTATTCAAAACAAGTATCTCACAAGTGAAAATATTTTGTTGAAGAAGCATATTGTTGCACTCAAGGGCATTATCCGCAAGTTGGAGGACCTCTTACGTTCGATGTGCGACTATCCAACACCTCCACCTTCACCGACCAAGAAGGAGATATAATCACATGGGTATGGGCACTCCCCTTGGCAACTTCCAAGCTTGGGGGAGGTGCCCCGGCATCGTATCACCATCACAACTCCTATCTTTACCGTTTTTCTTAGTTCGATCCTATTAGTAGTATCTTGATCTAGTAGAATAAAGTCATGGCATGATCTAGTTTTGAAGTTTTGCTTTATGATCTCTCTATGTAATCGAGTCTGTGAGCTATATATATAATAAAGATTAGTGTTGAGTCAAGGGCTTGATTACTTTGCCATGATCCTGGGTGAATAAAAGAAAGGAATAAAAAGAAACAAAGAGTTCATATTGATCTTGTTGAAAGTAATGACTTCACATAGAAAGAGTATGATGATTAAAAGTTGTTGGGGGTTGGCAAATATGGCTCTGGTCATCGTTGCAATTAATAGGAAGTAATAAGGAGAGAGAGGTTTCACATATAGCTATATTATCATTGACATCTTTTATGATTGGGAGCACTCATTAAAATATGACATGCTAAAGAGTTGATGTTGGACAAGGAAGATGATACATCTCCAACGTATCTATAATTTTTGATTGCTCCATGCTACTTTATCTACTGTTTTGGATTATATTGGGCTTTATTTTCCACTTTTATATTACTTTTGGGACTAACCTATTAACCGGAGGCCCAGCCCAGAATTGCTGTTTTTTGCCTATTTCAGTGTTTCGAAGAAACGGAATATCAAACGGAGTCCAAACGGAATGAAACCTTCGGAACGTGATTTTCCAACCGAACGTGATCCGGAGACTTGGACCCTACTCCAAGAAGTGCTGAGGCGGTCACGAGGTGGAGGGCGCGCCCGGGCGCGCCCCTACCTTGTGGGCCCCCTGACGCTCCACCGATGTACTCCTTCCTCCTATATATACCTACCTATCCCCAAACGATCAGAACATGAGCCAAAACCTAATTCCACCGCAAGAACTTCCTCAGATCCACGAGATCCCATCTAGGGGCCTGTTAGGAGCTCACGGAGGGGGCATCCACCACGGAGGGCTTCTACATCATCACCATAGCCCTCCGATGAAGTGTGAGTAGTTTACTTCAGACCTTCGGTCCATAGCTAGTAGCTAGATGGCTTCTTCTCTCTTTTGGATCTCAATACAATGTTCTCCCCTCTCTCGTGGAGATCTATTCGATGTAATCTTCTTTTTAAGGTGTGTTTGTTGAGACCGATGAATTGTGGGTTTATGATCCTGCTTATCTATGAATAATATTTGAATCATTTCTGAATTCTTTTATGTATGATTGAGTTATCTTTGCAAGTCTCTTCGAATTATCCGTTTGGTTTGGCCAACTAGATTGGTAGTTCTTGCAATGGGAGTAATGCTTAGCTTTGGGTTCAATCTTGTGGTGTCCTTACCCAAAGGATGTAAAGGGTTGCAAGGCACGTATTTTATTGTTTCCATCGAGGATAACAAGATGGTTTTTTTATCATATTGCATGAATTTATCCCTCTACATCATGTCATCTTGCTTAAGGCGTTACTCTATTTTTAACTTAATACTCTAGATGCATGCTGGATAGCGGTAGATGAGTGGAGTAATAGTAGTAGATGCAGAATCGTTTCGATCTACTTGTTTTGGACGTGATGCCTATATACATGATCATACCTAGATAACCTCATAACTATGCTCAATTCTGTCAATTGCTCAACAGTAATTTGTTCACCCACTGTAGAATACTTATGCTCTTGAGAGAAGCCACTAGTGAAACCTATGGCCCCCCGGGTCTATTCTCATCATATCAATCTCTATCACTTTATTTACTTGCTTTGTTTTTACTTTGCCTTTACTTTTTACTTTACATCTATCTATAAAAAATGCCAAAAATATTATTTATCATCTCTATCAGGTCTCACTCTCGTAAGTGACCGTGGAGGGATTGACAACCGCTAATCGCGTTGGTTGCGAGTAGCTATCGTTTTGTGCAGGTACGAGGGACTTGTGCGTGGCCTCCTACTGGATTGATACCTTGGTTCTAAAAAACTGAGGGAAATACTTACGCTACTGTGCTGCATCATCCTCTCGTCTTCGGGGAAATCAACGCAAGCTCAAGACATAGCAAGAAGGATTTCTGGCGCTGTTGCCGGGGAGGCTCACGCAAGCAAGTCAACCATACCAAGTACCCATCACAATCGCTATCTCTCGCATTACATCATTTGCCATTTGCCTCTCGTTTTTCTCTCCCCCACTTCACCCTTGCCGTTTTATTCGCCCTCTCTTTTTCGTTCGCCTTCTCCCCGTATGTATCTTTGTTTGTGTTTCCTTGTGCCTTCTATATGCTTGCATCTTCGCTTGCTGAAAATCTATTGATATGGATCCACTTAAAGTGTTCTACTTGGATCATCTTCGATCCTTATGTGCTCGTGCTGAAACCCCAACTAGCCTAGTTGATGGGAAATCTTTAGACGAGCATGCCCATTTTGTGTGTCATCGTTTGTCTGAAAAGGGGAGACTCTTATGGTATCATATAAATAGTTTGCTATGCTATGCTTGGAATCTTTGTGATATGTGTGATTTCACTTGTTGCTCTAAGAACCCTAAAAAACACCTTCCCTACCTATGTGAGTTCAATGATAATGAAATCTTATCTTCTTATGCAAGGGGTGTTTATAGTTACTATGATATCGAACAAATTGAATAATTTGTCGTTTTTAAGGGTGCTCATGAAGTTGCTTCTTTGATTGAAAAGTATGATTTACTCTCAACAAATCTGAAAATTTTGTCATACTTAAATATTGCAATGAAAACCTTGCTCATAATGTCTATGTCCAAGAATTTATTGAAAGAATGACCGTTGCTTTGGAAGAAAATAATGATATGCATGAATCTATAGATAATGATGATTCCGATGATTTGATTGAAATATCCCTTGATGAACATGATGCTTGCCATTCTTGTGGCCAGGATGCCAATATTTATGAAGACGAATTTGCTATAGTTCCTTATGTTAAAAATGAGATTGTTGCTACTGCACCCATACTTGATAGTTCCTTTAATGAAAAGCATGTTTACTATAAATTCTTTTGATGTCAATTGTGCTAATAATATGCAAAACCCTAAGCTTGGGGATGCTAGTTTTGCTATGTCTACTACTTGTTGCAATGATCATGATTGGGGTGATTCTTCTTATGATCTTGAAAATTTATTTAAGCCCCATGATGAATATGAGATTGATAATATTGTTTGCAATAATATTGAAAGTGGGTTCAGAAGAGTGTCAACTTTAGATCCCACATATTTGGAGAATGTTCAATCTTATGAAGTTTTTGATAAAAGTGGGTTTGGAAAGGTCATGACTATAGTTAATGATAATCCCACTATTTTGGAAGAGTATCAACTTTGCATGCATGTGGATCGTGTTGAGAATATAATTTGTGATAGCTATTTTGTTGAATTTGCCTATGATCCTAGATGTAATTATTATGAGAAAGGAAAATATGGTTATAGAAATTTTCATGTTACTAAATTACCTCTCGTTATGTTGAGATTGCTATTGTTCCTTTCCGCTTCCTTGCATATGCTAGTTTTTGCTTGCTACGATAATTGGTTTGAATATAATATGCCTATGCATAGGAAGTATGTTAGACTTAAGTGTGTTCGTCACATGTTTTATGATGCTCTCTTTGTGCCTCAATTCTTGTGTTTCTTATGAGCATCATTGAATCTCAATGCCTAGCTAGGGGCGTTAAACGATAGCGCTTGTTGGGAGGCAACCCAATTTTATTTTGTGTGTTTTTGTTTTTTTTTTCTGTTTAGGAATAAATAATACATCTAGCCTCTGTTTAGATGTGGTTTTATCTTTTAATTAGTGTTTGTGCCAAGTTAAACCTATTAGATCTTCTTGGATGATAGTTATTTGATCTTGCTGTAATTTCCAGAAACTTTGCGCTCAGTGCCCGAATTGTTAAAAATCACCAGAACGTGATAAAATATTGATTCCAATTGCTGCTGATCAAGAAACAAATTTTCCAGGTCTTCTAATTTTGGTAGAATTTTTTGAGTTCCAGAAGTTTGCGTTAGTTACAGATTACTACAGACTGTTCTGTTTTTGACAGATTCTGTTTTTCGTGTGTTGCTTGCTTATTTTAATGAATCTATGGCTAGTAAAATAGTTTATAATCCATAGAGAAGTTGGAATACAGTAGGTTTAACACAAATATAAATAAAGAATGAGTTCGTTACAGTACCTTAAAGTAGTCTTTTGTTTTCTTTCTCTAACGGAGCTCACGAGATTTCTATTGAGTTTTGTGTTGTGAAGTTTTCAAGTTTTGGGTGAATTCTTTTGATGGATTATGGAGCAAGGAGTGGCAAGAGCCTAAGCTTGGGGATGCCCATTGCACCCCCAAGATAATCCAAGGACACCAAAAAGTCAAAGCTTGGGGATGCCCCGGAAGGCATCCCCTCTTTCGTCCACTTCAATCGGTAATTTACTTGGAGCTATATTTTTATTCACCACATGATAAGTGTTTTGCTTGGAGCGTCTTGTATTATTTGCGTCTTTGCTTGTTAGTTTACCACAATCATCCTTGATGTACACACCTTTTGAGAGATCCATACATGAATTGGAATTTGATAGAATACTCTATGTGCTTCACTTAAATCTTTTGAGCTTGATAGTTTGCTCATAGTGCTTCACTTATATATTTTGAGCGTGATAATTTTTTCTCTAGTGCTTCACTTAGATCTTTTAGAGCACGGTGGTGGATTTGTTTTAAAGAAACTTGATCTCTCATGCTTCACTTAGATTATTTTGAGAGTCGTTAATAGCATGGTAATTTGCTTAATGTTAATATACTTGGTATTCAAGATATGTGAAACTTTCTTTTGAGTGCATTGAATACTAAGATAAGTTTGATGCTTGATAATTGTTTTGAGATATGAAGATGATGATATTAGGGTCATGCTAGTTGAGTATTTGTGAATTTAAAGAATACTTGTGTTGGATTTTGTGATTCCCGTAGCATGCACATATGGTGAACCGTTATGTGATGAACTCGGAGCATGATTTATTTATTGATTGTCTTCCTTATGAGTGGCGGTCGGGGACGAGGGTCTTTTCCTACCAATCTATCCCCCTAGGAGCATGCGCGTAATACTTTGCTTTGATAACTTCTAGATTTTTGCAATAAGTATATGAGTTCTTATGACTAATGTTGAGTCCATGGATTATACGCACTTTTTCCCATCCTTCCACTATTGCTAGACTCTCTAATACCGCGCACCTTTTGCCGGTATCATACACCCACCATATACCTTCCTCAAAACAGCCACCTATCATGGCATTTCCATAGCCATTCCGAGATATATTGCCATGCAACTTTCCACTATTCCGTTTATTATGACACGCTCCATCATTGTCATATTTCTAGCATGATCATGTAGTTGACATCGTATTTGTGGCAAAGCCACCATTCATAATTCTTTCATACATGTCACTCATGTTTCATTGCATATCCCGTACATCACGGAGGCATTCATATAGAGTCATATTTTGTTCTAAGTATCGAGTTGTAATTGTTGAGTTGTAAGAAAAATAAAAGTGTGATGATCATCATTATTAGAGCATTGTCCCAAGTGAGGAAAGGATGATGGAGACTATGATTCCCCCACAAGTCGGGATGAGACTCCGGACAAAAAATAAAATAAAAATAAAAAAAGAGGCCATAAAAAAGAGAGAAAAGGCCCAAAATAAAAAAATGAGAGAAAAAGAGAGAAGGGACAATGTTACTATCCTTTTACCACACTTGTGCTTCAAAGTAGCACCAAGATCTTCATGATAGAGAGTCTCTCATTTTGTCACTTTCATATACTAGTGGGAATTTTTCATTATAGAACTTGGCTTGTATATTCCAATGATGGGCTTCCTCAAATGCCCTAGGTCTTCGTGAGCAAGCGAGTTGGATGCACACCCACTTAGTTTCTTTTGTTGAGCTTTCATATACTTATAGCTCTAGTGCATCCGTTGCATGGCAATCCCTACTCACTCACATTGATATCTATTGATGGGCATATCCATAGCCCGTTGATACGCCTAGTTGATGTGAGACTATCTTCCCTCTTTTTGTCTTCTCCACAGCCACCATTCTATTCCACAAATAGTGCTATATCCATGGCTCACGCTCATGTATTACGTGAAGATTGAAAAAGTTTTGAAAATGTTAAAGTATGAAACAATTGCTTGGCTTGTCATCGGGGTTGTGCATGATTTAAATACTTTGTGTGGGGAAGATGGAGCATAGCCAGACTATATGATTTTGTAGGGATAACTTTCTTTGGCCATGTTATTTTGAGAAGACATAATTGCTTTGTTAGTATGCTTGAAGTATTATTATTTTTATGTGAATATGAACTTTTGTCTTGAATCTTTCGGATCTGAATATTCATACCATGATTAAGAAGATTTACATTGAAATTATGCCAAAGTATCACTCCGCATCAAAATATTTCTTTTTATCATTTACCTACTCGAGGACGAGCAGGAATTAAGCTTGGGGATGCCTGATACGTCTCCAACGTATCTATAATTTTTGATTGCTCCATGCTACTTTATCTACTGTTTTGGACTATATTGGGCTTTATTTTCCACTTTTATATTACTTTTGGGACTAACCTATTAACCGGAGGCCCAGCCTGAATTGCTGTTTTTTGCCTATTTCAGTGTTTCAAGAAACGGAATATCAAACGGAGTCCAAACGGAATGAAACCTTCGGAACGTGATTTTCCAACCGAAAATGATCCAGAGACTTGGACCCTACTCCAAGAAGTGCAGAGGCGGTCACGAGGTGGGCGCGCCTTGGGCGCGCCTCACCTCGTGGGCCCCTGACGCCCACCCACGCATTCTTCCTCCTATATATACCCACGTATCCCCAAACGATCGAACAGGAGCCAAAACCTAATTCCACCGCCAAGAACTTCCTGATCCACGAGATCCATCTTGGGGCCTGTTCCGAGCTCGCCGAGGGGGCATCCACCAGGAGGGCTTCTACATCATCACCATAGCCCTCCGATGAAGTGTGAGTAGTATACTTCAGACCTTCGGGTCCATAGCTAGTAGCTAGATGGCTTCTTCTCTCTTTTTGGATCTCAATACAATGTTCTCCCCCTCTCTCGTGGAGATCTATTCGATGTAATCTTCTTTTTGCGGTGTGTTTGTTGGGACCGATGAATTGTGGGTTTATGATCCAGCTTATCTATGAATAATATTTGAATCTTTTCTGAATTCTTTTATGTATGATTGAGTTATCTTTGCAAGTCTCTTCGAATTATCCGTTTGGTTTGGCCAACTAGATTGGTAGTTCTTGCAATGGGAGAAGTGCGTAGCTTTGGGTTCAATCTTGCGGTGTCCTTACCCAAAGGATGTAAAGGGTTGCAAGGCACGTATTGTATTGTTGCCATCGAGGATAACAAGATGGTTTTTTATTATCATATTGCATGAATTTATCCCTCTACATCATGTCATCTTGCTTAAGGCGTTACTCTGTTTTTAACTTAATACTCTAGATGCATGCTGGATAGCGGTCGATGAGTGGAGTAATAGTAGTATAGATGCAGAATTGTTTCGATCTACTTGTTTTGGACGTGATGCCTATATACATGATCATACCTAGATAACCTCATAACTATGCTCAATTCTGTCAATTGCTCAACAGTAATTTGTTCACCCACCGTAGAATATTAATGCTCTTGAGAGAAGCCACTAGTGAAACCTATGGCCCCCGGGTCTATTCTCATCATATCAATCTCTATCACTTTATTTACTTGCTTTGTTTTTACTTTGCCTTTACTTTTTACTTTGCATCTATCTACCAAAAATACCAAAAATATTATTTATCATCTCTATCAGATCTCACTCTCGTAAGTGACCGTGAAGGGATTAACAACCCCTAATCGCGTTGGTTGCGAGTAGCTATCGTTTTGTGCAGGTACGAGGGACTTGTGCGTGGCCTCCTACTGGATTGATACCTTGGTTCTCAAAAACTGAGGGAAATACTTACGCTACTATGCTGCATAATCCTCTCCTCTTCGGGGAAAACCAACGCAAGTTCAAGACGTAGCAGAAGACAACATAATGAGTTATGTTTTCTTGTATCTGAGATAAAGTATGTTGTCATGGATCCTCTAACATGTTGAGCTTGCCTTTCCCCCTCATGCTAGCCAAATTCTCAGCACCAAGTAGATATACTACTTGTGCTTCCAAATACCCTTAAACCAGTTTAGCCATGAGAGTCCACCATATCTACCTATGGATTGAGTAAGATCCTTCAAGTAAGTTGTCATCGGTGCAAAGCAATAAAAATTGCTCTAAATATGTATGATTGATTGGTGTGGGAGAAATAAACTTTATACGATCTTGTGATATGGGAGAAATAAAAGTGACGGACTGCATAATAAAGGTTCATATCACAAGGGGCAATATAAAGTGACGTTCTTTCGCATTGAGATTTTGTGCATCCAACCATAAAAGCGCATGGCAACCTCTGCTTCCCTCTGCGAAGGTCTTATCTTTTATTATTATCTCCTACCTTATGCAAGAGTCACGGTGATCTTCACCTTTCCTTTTTCATTTTATCCTTTGGCAAGCCCAGCATGTTGGAAAGAACATGATATATATATATATATATATATATATATATATATATATATATATATATATCTAATTGGATGTAGGGGAGCATGAATTTTTATTGTTGACATTACCCTTGAGGTAAAAGGTTGTGGGGCAAAACTATAAGCCCCTATCCCGTAACCACAAGTATTGCGTGAGTGCTAGCAATTATGAAAGACTAAGTGATAGTTGAGTATGTGAACTTGCTTTTAAGCTATGACATAAACTCTTTCCAATGTTATGATAAATTGCAATTGCTTCAATGACTGAGGTTATACTTTGCTGGTACCCAATAAAGTTTCTGACTCATACTTCTGCATTGTGAAAAGATCATCACTTGAACATAAGTAATCATATGACAAATCTATATATGTTGCTGTTATGAGAATAATCATGATGCCTTCATGTCCGTATTTTATTTTTATCGACGCCTCTACCTCTAAACATGAGGACATATTTATTGTTATCGGCTTTTCGCTTGAGGACAAGCGAGGTCTAAGCTTGGGGGAGTTGATAAGTCCATTTTGCATCAAGCTTTTGTATCGATATTTATCGCATTATGGGCTGTTATTTCACGTTATGTCACAATACTTATGGCTATTCTCTCTTATTTTACAAGGTTTGCATGAAGAGGAGAATGCCGCAGCTAGAATTCAAAATTTGGAAAAGGAGCAAATATTGGAGACCTATTCTGTGCAACTCCAAAAGTCCTGAAACTCCACGGAATGTCTTAAAATAAATAAAGAAAAATCATCGCCAAAGATGAAGGCTAGGGGGCCCACACCCTGCTCACGAGGGTGGGGGGCGCGCCCCCCCTGGGGCGTGCCCCCCTACCTCGTGGGCCCCCTGGTGGCTCTCCGATGCCCATCTTCTCATATATGAAGTCTTTCAATGAGAAAAAAAACAGAGACAACCTTTCGGGACGAGACTCCGCCGCCATGAGGCGGAACCTTGGCGGAACCAATCTAGGGCTCCGGCAGAGCTGTTCTGCCGGGGACACTTCCCTCCGGGAGGGGGAAATCATCGTCATCATCATCACCAACACTCCTCTCATCGGGAGAGGCCAATCTCCATCAACATCTTCACCAGCACCATCTCATCTCCAAACCCTAGTTCATCTCTTGTATCCAATTCTTGTCTCCAAGTCCGGGATTGGTGCTAGTAGTGTTGATTACTCCTTGTAGTTGATGCTAGTTGGTTTACTTGGTGGAAGATCATATGTTCAGATCCTTTATGCATATTATTACCCCTCTGATTATGGACATGAATATGCTTTGTGAGTAGTTACGTTTGTTCCTGAGGACACGGGAGAAGTCTTGCTATTAGTAGTCATGTGAATTTGGTATTCGTTCAATATTTTGATGAGATGTATGTTGTCTAGCCTCTAGTGGTGTTATGTGAACGTCGACTACATAACACTTCACCATTATTTGGGCCTAGAGGAAGGCATTGGGAAGTAATAAGTAGATGATGGGTTGCTAGAGTGACAGAAGCTTAAACCCTAGTTTATGTGTTGCTTTGTAAGGGGCTGTTTTGGATCCATATGTTTCATGCTATGGTTAGGTTTACCTTAATACTTTTGTTGTAGTTGCGGATGCTTGCAATAGAGGTTAATCATAAGTGGGATGCTTGTTCAAGTAAGGGCAGCACCCAAGCACCGGTCCACCCACATATCAAATTATCAAAGTACCGAACGCGAATCATATGAACGTGATGAAAACTAGCTTGACGATAATCCCATGTGTCCTCGGGGGCGCTTTACCTATTATAAGAGTTTGTCCAGGCTTGTCCTTTGCTACAAAAATGATTGGGCCACCTTGCTGCACCTTATTTACTCTTGTTACTTGTTGCTCGTTGCAATTTACCTTATCACAAAACTATCTGTTACCACTTATTTCAGTACTTGCAGAGAATACCTTGCTGAAAACTGCTTATCATTTCCTTCTTCTTCTCGTTGGGTTCGACACTCTTACTTATCGAAAGGACTACGATAGATCCCCTATACTTGTGGGTCATCACTAAGTATGATGTCAATCATAGAATAACATCTCCTTATCATCCGCAGTCTAGTGGTCAAGTAGAGTTGAGCAATAGAGAGCTCAAATTAATTTTGAAAAAGACTGTGAATAGATCTTGGAAGAATTGGTCCAAAAAACTTGATGATGCATTATGGGCCTATAGAACTGCATACAAAAATCCTATGGGTATGTCCCCATATAAGATGGTTTATGGAAAAGCGTGTCATTTACCTCCTGAACTGAACATAAGGCATATTGGGCTATTAAAGAGCTCAACTATGACTTCAAACTAGCCGGTGAGAAGAGGTTGTTTGATATTAGCTCACTTGATGAATGGAGAACCCAAGCCTATGAGAATGCCAAGCTTTTCGAAGAAAAAGTCAAGCGCTGGCATGATAAGAGGATACAAAAGTGTGAGTTTAACGTAGGAGATTATGTGTTATTATTCAACTCTTGTTTAAGATTTTTTGCAGGAAAACTTCTCTCAAAATGGGAAGGTCCCTACGTTATCGAGGAGGTCTATCGTTCTGGTGCCATAAAAATCAACAACTTCGAAGGCACAAATCCAAGGGTGGTAAATGGTCAAAGAATTAAACACTATATTTCAGGTAATCCTATCAATGTTGAAACTAATATTATTGAAACCGTAACCCCTGAGGAATACATAAGGGACACTTTACGTAAGCGTTCTGCACTCAAAAGGTATAGGTATGTGGTACGGTAAGTAAACCGACTCCAAAACAATTTTAATGGCAATTTTTATCAGTTTTGGATTATTTAAGAATTTTAGGAAGAAAGAAGTAGTCCGAAAGGTACACGAGGCTCCCACGAGAGTGGAGGGCGCGCCCACTCCTGTAAGGTGCGCCCCCTGTCTCGTGGGCACCTCATGTGCCTCTCGGACTCCGTTTTCTTGCACTTTACATATTTTGGTCGGTAAAAATTCATTATATATACTCCCGAAGGTTTTGAGCACCGTATCACACAAATATCCTCTGTTTTCGTTTCGAGTTGTTCCTGTTGCAGAATAAAGCAAGATGTCTTCTCAGGAGTCAGTTGGGGAGAGCCGGGTGTCTCACCCAACGCCAGGTCCAGGAGAAAATAGCGATGCCTATCACTTTGGACCATCAACGGAGGATGAGATGGAGGAAGTTCAAGAAGTTACCTCTCGTCTCCGAGCAGAATTCACTATGGGGGAACTACCTAGCCTGGCTGTCCCTGCTTCGGTCATCCCTTCCAACTCTAGATTTCTTTCTTATGAAAATATGAAAAAGAGTTTCACTTGTTCTCCAGAAGCTATGCATCATCCTTGGGTAAAAGGAGCTTTGGCCGTTACGGGCAAGCTCCGTAAGGAAATTATGGACCTCAAACAACAAGTCAATAAGCTTGAGGAGGAGAACCGTATCCTGAAGGGAATCATCGCCAAGAAGATCATAACACCAACTGTGAAGAAGGAGAAATAATCACATGGGTATGGGCACTCCCCTTGGCAACTGCCAAGCTTGGGGGAGGTGCCCCGGTATCGTATCACCATCACACTCCTATCTTTACCGCTGTATTTAGTTCGATCCTTTTAGTAGTATCTTGATCCAGTAGATTCAAGTTTTTATATCAAGTAGTTTTGAGTTTTGCTTTGTGATCTATTTTTGTAATCGAGTCTGAGTGCTATCTATAATAAAGATTAGTGTTGAGTCAAGGGCTTTGCTATGTTGCTATGATCTTGAGAAAGTAGAAAGAATAAAAGAGTTCATATTGATCTTATGGATAGTGATAACTTCACACATAGAAAGTCTGAGGCATAAAAACTGTTGAGAGTTGATGAACGTAGCCTTGGTCATCGTTGCAATTAATAGGAAGTGATAAGGAAAGAGGGGTTCACATATAAATATATTATCTTGGACATCTTTTATGATTGTGAAGCACTCATTTAGTATGACATGCTAAAAGAGTTGATGTTGGACAAGGAAGATGTAGCGACCCGACCTCAGACGGTCAAGCCTCGTGTTTCTTGTGCCATCCTCGGATCAAGATGTTGGCACACACAAGACATCAATGTATATATCAAAGTGCAATCACATGTATAATTAACTTAAAACTGATATATACCTCATAAGTCACATGAAACAAATGGTCGGGTGTGGAGTCCCATCAACGCCATCGGCAGGTTGAGTGTAGACCGTAACCTGCACTGCACTCTTACTCGTCGGAAGAAAATATCTGCAACATGATACGTTGCAGCCGTGTAGGTCAAGACATTGAATGTACCGCAAGATCACAATAAGAGAAAACAGATGATAAACTATACGATATGCAGTATGGCTTTGTGGCTCAGATTCGAGTTTTGTTTGCATAAAAGCTGGTTTTATTTTTCCCTACAACAAAGGAATATCAGGAGTCTGTACTATGGAGTTTTCTATCATGACATGGTTCCGCCAACCGATGTCCCATAGCCCAAATCATCATAAGTTGCCCACAATTAAGTTATCAGTCCAGTGTTGAGAGTTCCGAGATAGATCCAAGTCCAGAGGCTCAAATTGTCCGTGAATCGGGACACGGCTAATCGATTAGGTTTAAACCCTTTGCGAGGTTTGTACACTTTACCCGCAAGATTCGATCCTCTTTTACGTTCTCGCACTTCGTGGTGTTTGAGAACAAGATGATCAAACATGGTCTTTCAAGAGTTCCTCGACCACTTTCCGGTGCTCATTCAATCCTACCGTAGTTCTACATCTGCTAGCACCGCCCTAGCTGAGTCACAATTAGGGTCAACCAAGCCAGAGCCCATAGTGACTTGCGGTTGCACAGTAAGCTTCGGGCATGAAGTATTCTTCCATCTCTTTGAGTCTGGGTGAAGCTTTCCGCAAGATGTCATGGCGCTTCTCCATGCATTCCGCCAACCATCGGATTCTCCAGGTGCCCGTCAACCATCCTTCACCCAGAGTGTGTATTGAATTCTTGTCTCGAGTCTTGAAGTCTTGAGGCCTTGAAGATGCAGTCCTTGCAGATGTCATCATGGAGTTGTCATCATTGACGAGAGTCCTCCTTCTTCACACCACTCGTGCACTCATACCAAACCCCGCCTACTATAGCGTAGCATTAAAATAAATAACGTCCCGGGCTTGGTAACAGGGTGATGGGTTCCTACCTCATGCATACTAATCAACTACAAGAATTCAATATCACTACTGGAGGGTGGTTGCAAAGATGCCACTAAATGCAATAAAACATAGGTATGAAAGCATGGTCAAAGTGAACTTGCCTGGTATTACTTGATGAAGATAATAACACTCTCAGAATAAAGACTTGGTAGAACTATTCGTCACTCCTTTGAAAATCTATATTACACCGACAATCATATAAGCAATCATCCTAGCAATCAATTCTATCAATCATAACAATACTCAATCAAAATAAAAGCAACAAGAAAACCAAGTCGAAAACCAAAGGAAAAACTTCGAAAGTAAAATTCAAGGAAAAACTTGTGGTGACCAACTCACACAAATCTTAACATAACATTACTAAATTATTCTAATATTTTGTTTTCTACTGCAAAGAAAATATAAATCTAATAAAATAACAGAAAATAAATTACTAATTTACTAACTAACAAAAAGAACTAATATAAAACTACTATAACCATCTAGTGAATACTAGAACAAATATAGCAACTAGCAAAACACTAAGACAACTATAACAGCAAATCATTTATTAAAACATTAATAAACTATACTAAATAAATATAACAACTAATGTGTTCACAAATAACAGAAAAACAATATAACTTGAAGTGGAAAAGAATTACTTTTAAAACTAATAAAACTATCTTTATCCACTATCACTATGAACTAAACAAGCAATTACAAAAACAATAGCTAAACACTAATAAATAACTACAAAAATTTATCTACTGTAGCTAAACATAAACATATAACAGCAAGTGAAAATCTACAAAAGGAATGAACTAAAAATAATTAAAAACAATAATTACATAACTAAAACAACTATATAAGCAAAACAGTACTGTTTTTACTAAAAATCTAATTTAAAATACTCCAAAATTACCAAACTAAATCCTACAGCTAAAATATATCATAAGTGACCAGGAGCAAAAAGAATTAATTAAAACCTATTTTTAAACTCAAGTTATGGCCAAAATACTAATCTGAACAAAATTTATCAAATTCAAATTTAAACTACTCAAATTTGAAATCCAGAGACACTAACAGAAACTTCCGCAAATTTGTGACACATAGCAATTGGAATCACTCAAAATACTAAAAACTCTAAAAGATATGAATTTTCTAAGATTGCTATTTTCTGAAAAAATGAATTACGGGATTTCGTGGATCTCACCGGAGTAGTCGTCGGAGTTGGGGAAGAAGATCGGATCCGATGTTGCGGTTGGTCCTAGAGGAAAGGAGATCACGGGCGGTGGAGAGGAGATCATATAAACCTCAGGAGAGGTCGAGGCGGGCGGCGGCACTTGGCGGCGGTGGTGCTGCTGCACTGCTGCTGCTGCTGGAGAGGAGAGGAGAGGTGTTGGTTTGATGTGTTGGAAGGGGGGGGGGGTGCTTGGGTATTTATAGTGGGGAGGGGAGGGTTTTGCTTGGGGTAGGGGACAAGAAATAGACTAGGATTAGGAAACAAAAGGGAAAAGATCTAGAAACAAATCAGAATAGACGGAAGTAGGACAAAAGTCCTACTAGGAAAAGGAAAAGGAGCGGCGGCTCCCTGGTGTGCTGATGGCCTTGGCCTTGGCCTTGGCCGGGTCACTGGCTTGGCCTTGGGCCTTGGCCCTTGGCCCGGAAGGGCGCAACGTTTTTTTTTGACAGAGACAACAAAACAATAAAACCAAATAAATTTTTTATATAGGCATATAATATATCAAAATTTTTAGAAAAAGATTTTCTACAACATGAACACTATTTTAGCTTCAAATAAAATACACACACATTTTAATAATTCACACAGTGCTACCGGTCCAATAAAATCCAATAAAATCATTTTAAAATACCAAAATGACTTCAAATTAATTTCTCTCCAATTTTCTGATGTAGGGAATCATGTTACCCTATTTTCCATATATTTTGTTTTTGGAGAAAATAATTTGAATAAAACTCAAATAACTCCAATTGGAAATAAATTCAAAAGAACTTTGAATTTAATCCTTTTAAAACTCCCAACTCATATTTCATTTAATTTAAAGTAGTCATTTTATCTTCTCTCGTGAAAATCATTGAGTTGCATAAAGTTTCAGAATTGGAAATATTTTCCAAATGAAATTCAAATATTTTCAACACCCCCTGTCATTTAAATAAATGGAAGAAGTCATGTCATCTTCTCTCCAGGGTTTTGTGATGAAAGAATTTGAATTCATGGAGATCATAAATGCAAGGTGGAAGTTTGGGAAAGTCATTTCATTCCCTCTCATTCAACTTTCAGAAAGTTTCAAATTTCACTCAATTTCACACAAGCAACCACACCACTATCAAACAAACAAGCATAAATATTTATTTAATATAACATTCCAAAATTTAGAATTTTGGGATGTTACAGAAGACAACGTAATGGTTTATGTTTTCCGACATCTCAGTTAAAGTATATTGTCATTGACCTTCCAAACATGTTGAGCTTGCCTTTCCCCCTCATGCTAGCCAAATTCATTGCACCAAGTAGAAATACTACTTGTGCTTCCAAATATCCTTAAACCCAGTTTTGCCATGAGAGTCCACCATACCTACCTATGGATTGAGTAAGATCCTTCAAGTAAGTTGTCATCGGTGCAAGCAATAAAAATTGCTCTCTAATTATGTATGACTTATTAGTGCGGAGAAAATAAGCTTTGTACGAACTTGTTGTGGAAGTAATAAAAGCGACGGACTGCATAATAAAGGTCCACATACAAGGGGCAATATAAAGTGACGTTCTTTTGCATTAAGATTTTATGCATCAACCCTAAACGCGCATGACAACCTCTGCTTCCCTCTGCGAAGGGCCTATCTTTTACTTTATGTTTTTACTTTATGCTTGAGTCAAGGTGATCCTCACCTTTCCCTTTTTCATTTTATCCTTTGGCAAGCTCCTCGTGTTTGAAAGATCATGATATATATATCCAATTGGATGTAAGTTAGCATGGGCTATTATTGTTGACATCACCTAAAGGTGAATACTTTGGGAGGCAACACAATAAGCCCCTATCTTTCTCAGTGTCCGGCTGAAACTCTATAACCACAAGTACTGGGTGAGTGTTAGCAATTGCAGAAGACTACGAGATAGTTGAGTATGTGAGCTTGCTGAAAAGCTCTATTGTTGACTCTTTCTGATGTTATGATAAATTGCAATTACTTCAATGACTGAGACTATAGTTTGTTAGTTCCCAATGAAGTTTCTTGAACCATACTTGACATTGTGAATTGATTGTTACTTGAGCATAGGAAATCATATGACAAAATCTATATATGTTGCTGTTATTAGAATGATCATGATGCCCTCATGTCCGTATTTTATTTTTATCGACACCTACTGCTGCCATTAAGGCAATGAAATTGACGAGGAAGAGTTAGGAGTTTGGCTGTGCTATCTCTAAACATGTGGACATATTTTTCGATTTCGGCTTCCGCTTGAGGACAAGCGAGGTCTAAGCTTGGGGGAGTTGATACGTCCATTTTGCATCATGCTTTTATATCAATATTTATTGCATTATGGGCTGTTATTACACATTATATCTCAATACTTACGGCTATTCTCTTATTTTACAAGGTTTACCATGAAGAGGGGGAATGCCGATACTGGAATTCAGGCCGAAAAGGGAAAAGTTGAAACCTATTCGCACAGCTCCAAAAGTCCTGAAACTCGATGAAACAACTTTTTGGAATTAACAAGAACTTCGAGCGAAAGAAATATGCCAGGGGCCCACACCTGTCCAGAGCTGCAGGCGCCCCTATAGGGCGCGCCTCTCTCTGGGCCCTCGTGGCCTCCGCGCCTATCTTCTGCTATATCATCACTTTTACCCTAGAAATAAATCATGGGCAAGCTTACGAGACGAAACTCCGCCGCCACGAGGCGGAACCTTGGCGGAATCAATCTAGGGCTCTAGCGGAGCTTTTCTGCCGGGGACAATTCCCTCCGGGAGGGGAAAATCATGACCAACGATCCTCTCATTGGGAGGGGGTCAATCTCCATCAACATCTTCACCAGCACCATCTCCTTTGAAAACCCTAGTTCATCTCTTGTATCCAATTGTGACGCCCTCGATTTAATCGTACACTAATCATGCACGCAAATGTGTACGATCAAGATCAAGGACTCACGGGAAGATATCACAACACAACTCTACAAATAAAATAAGTCATACAAGCATCATAATACAAGCCGTGGGCCTCGAGGGCTCGAATACAAGTGCTCGATCATAGACGAAGTCAGCGGAAGCAACAATATCTGAGTACGAGATATAAGTTAAACAAGTTGCCATAAGATGGCTAGCACAAACTGGGATACAGATCGAAGAGGAGCAGGCCTCTGCGCTGGGATCCTCCTAGCTACTCCCGGTCGCCGCCGCCGGGCTGCACGTAGTAGTAGGCACCTCCAGTGTAGTAGTCGCCATCGACGGTGGCGCGCTCGACTCGGCTCCATCGTCTGTTGCAGCAATCGAGTATAGATAGGGAAAAGGGGAAACAAGGCAACCGTGAGCACTCATCCAAAGTACTGCAAGCAAGGAGCTACACTACATATGCATGGATATATGTGTAAAGGGCCATATCAATGGACTGAACTTCGAATGCCGAATAAGAGGGGATAGCTAGTCTTATCGAAGACTACGCTTCGGTCACTGTCTTGCAACAGTAGAAGAGGACGATCCAAGTCCTCCAAGTAACATCACATAGCAATAATCCTACCCGCGATCCCTCCTCATATCCCCGAGAGAGAGCGACCACGGTTGTATCCGCACTTGGAAGGGTGTGTTTTAATAAGTATCCGGTTCTAGTAGTCATAAGGTCAAGGTACAACTCCAAGTCGCCACATTATCAAGATCACGGCTATTCAATAGATTAACTTCCTGCAGGGTGCACCAACTTACCCAACACGCTTGATCCCATTTG
The DNA here is from genome assembly GCA_021605205.1 of Aegilops longissima. NCBI lineage: Eukaryota > Viridiplantae > Streptophyta > Magnoliopsida > Poales > Poaceae > Aegilops > Aegilops longissima. The sequence continues at coordinate 119,393,518 of CM038681.1, forward strand.
GCCGGACACACTTTCTCGGTCATGCCCGCCGCGGAAGATCAACACGTCGCAGCCCCACCTAGGCACAACAGAGAGGCCAAAGACACCGGTCTAAACCTAAGAGCGCAGGGTCCGGGCCCATCGCCTCGAAAGCACACCAAGACGTTGCGTGGGCGGCCGGAAGCAGCACCTAGCCTAGTGGCGTTCCAGTCCAATCCGGCGCGCCGCCTCGTCAGCCGACGTCTCAAGTGCTTCGGCCGATACCACGACGCCGAGTGCCCATATCTTTCCCACGAGTTGGTTAGTGCGTATAAGCTCGAGCCAACTCAGATCAAATACCAAGATCTCGTTAAGCGTGTTAAGTATCCATGAACGCCGAACAGGCCAGGCCCATCTCTCTCCTAGGCGGTCTCAACCTGCCTGCCGCTCCGCCACAAAGATCCATCCAGAGGGCCGTCGGGACAAAGGTCCTTTCAGCCCCAATCCGTGAATCACTCATGGTGCTCCACAATGCCGACCCGACTTTAGTCACCACATGTATCATGTATAAGTATAAGTATATACCCGTGATCACCTCCCGAGTGATCACGGCCCGATAGTATAGCACGGCAGACGGACAAGAATGTAGGGCCACAGATGAAAGTACTAGCATCCTATACTAAGCATATAGGATTGCAGGTAAGGTAACAATGATAGTAACAAGGATGACTATGCATCGGGATAGGTATAACAGAAAGCAGTAACATGCTACACTACTCTAATGCAAGCAGATAGAGAAGATTAGGCGATATCCGTGATCAAGGGGGCTTGCTGGTTGCTCGGCAAGAGAGAGAGGGTCGTCAACACCGTAGTCGAATCGGGCAGCAGCAGCGTCGGTCTCGTAGTTCTCCGGAGAGAAGAGGGGAAGAAACAATGAATACCATGTAAACAGATGCATATCGATGCATGACATGACAAGTAACGATGCTAGGCGTGCCCTAACGTGGTATGGGGTGGTACCGGTTAAGGGGGGAAACATCCGGGAAAGTATTCCTGGTGTTTCGTGATTTCGGGCAGAGGAGCCGGAGGGGGAAGTTGCGGGTTCGATAAGTTAGGGGGGTGTGGCGGACGAACGGACTGCATATCCGGATTCGTCACGTCGTTCTGAGCAACCTTCATGTCGAAAATATTTTAATCCGAGTTACGGATTAAAAGATATGATTTTCTAAAGATTTTATTAATTTCTGGAATTTAATTAATTAATTAATTAATTCGAAAAATGGATTTATGGCGTTAGCATGATGTCATGCTGACATCAGCAGTCAACAGAGTTGACTTGGTCAACCTGACAGGTGGGTCCCGTTCGTCATACTCTGTTAGTTAATTAACAGTAGTTATTTAGGTTAATTAGCCATTAGGTTAATTAATCAGGATTAATTAAATTAATTATTTACTTAATTAATTGTTTAATTAATAATTAATTTTATTAAATCATTTTAATTTTATTTATTATTATTACTTTTTTTAATTCTTTTTTTTAATACAACGTTATGGGCATGGGGCCCATCTGTCATAGGCCCCAGGGGCCCTAGCGGGCACCGGCGCCAACGGGCGCAGGGCTATTCTTAGTCTGGGCACCTGAATCGACGCGGCCAGCCGGAGCAAAGAAGGGGAAAACGCTTGATCTGGCGCCCGGCGTGGCAGCGGCGACGCCACGGCGAGGCATATCGGAGGAGCAAGGCGGGCGCCGAAGCGCGGAGGTGGTCATGGCGTGGCGCCCGCGCAGCCTTAGCGCGGAGCGCCGCCGACGACGACGGCGCGACGACCGGGCGAGCTAAGCGCGTGGTGGTGCGTAGCGTGCTCACCGCGAAAGCACGAGCACCGGCGGCGCGTGAACGATCAAGGGACGCGCGAGGAGCCGATCAGGGGCGCCGGGCGTGACGGCGGGCGTGTACGAGGGGTGACCGGGCGCGAGTCGGGCGAGGGCGTGTGCATACGGGGGCGCGGAGGATCGCGACGAGGCGCATGGGCCGAGCGCGGTCGACGCGCGGTGAGTGTCGCCGGTGACGAAGAAAAAAGGGGAGAGAGGGAGAGAGGCCGGAGCCTCACCGCGGGCGTAGGGTACGAGGCAGCGGTGCTCGGGGTGGGGGACGGGGACGGTCGCGTTGACAGAGACGACGGCGACGATGTAGTCCGGCGAGGAGTCGAGGAGGAGGACGGAGACGAGGCGAGCGGCGACGGCGCGACGTCGGGGCTTGGGGGCGCATCCGCGCGACGAGGGCGAGGTGGAGGTGGGATGAGGCGGCGGCGAGGAGCGCCGGCGGCATCGGCAGGGTGGGGCATCGTGCCCGGCCCAGATCGGGCAGAGGGGGGGGACGAGGAGCGAGGGGGGAGTGGGGGTTTCGTCCCCGATCCAATCTGGATCGGGAGGGGGTGGGTGCGCTAGGAGTTAGGGTTTTGGGGAGTGGGGGATTTGGGCGCTGCTTGGTGGGTCGGGGTGGGCCGGCCCGTTCGGTGGTCGAGGCCACTGGGCCACTTGGCCTGCAGGGGGGTTCTGTTTTCTTGTTTTCTGTTTTCCTTTATATATATATATATATATATATATATATATATATATATATATATATATTCTTGTCTCTTTTATTTGTAGTTTCTTTTATTTTCAGTTTTATAAACTTACCACTAGTGCCTAATTTGTATGTACCAATAAACTACTACGAGATTAATTCTTAACCCATAATAAAATAGTGTTAGCATTTTATAAATTCAATAGGCATTTGTTAATTGTTTTCACTATTGTTTTAATTGTTTCAGGGCTTTTAAACATTTTATCAAAGTTTGGTTTCTCCACCATAATTACCTACGTATTATTTGGTTCACTCCGAACATTTAAATTTTAATATTTGAAAACTTTTATTGTTTGCTCGATTTTGAATTTGAAATTCGAACTAGGTTCCGAACTAATGCGAGTTTATCCACAGTAACCGAGGTGACATGGCATCATTAGCGGGGATTACTGTAGCTTAGTTACCCCGGGCGTCACAATTCTCCTCCACTACAAGAAATCTCGTCCCGAGATTTAAGAGGGGAGTAAGGGGAAAGTTCTGGTTACGATATTCTAACGGATCTTCTCGAAGAAGTTAATCCCCTTCGTTGATGTCTTCAATCCTTTATTCCGATGCATCCTGATAAACTTGTCCTCATTTCTTCGGGAACTCCATCGTACTTACGAAAGGATAAGGGGGTATTCCGGCAGAATGAACCTCTACAAGGTTGACTATCTGGTAGCTATCATCGGGGAAGGTGGCGGAAGTAACTCTCGAACAGGAACTTAAGAAAATATCGAGAGCAAAGTAAGAAGGTACCATGAGAAGTTTCAAGCGGATAGGCAATCATTCGATGCCTGAAACAAAGTGTAAAAGGGGTCCCGGGCAATGGTAATAAGTTTTGTGTCTGATACCAGAATAGATTACTAGGAAAGTGACCCCGTGAATTACATACGAAGTCAAGCATGAGGAATAACTTGGGCAACAGGGGTGTATAGGAGAGTCAGGTTTCGATCCTGTGAAACTGTGGGTTATGGGCCCACCATGTGGGTTAAACGTTGAAAGAGCGATGACATCTTGCACGGTTATGATAGCAAGGCATGCCAGAGAATAACCTGTCAGTTATGTCGGTAACAACGTCGGTACCAAGGGCGAGGGATGAAGAGAACCATTTTCCTGCTCGTTAAACGAGGCGGACCAGTAGGCAAAGTTCTCATCCATCAATGGTTACCGGAATGTCATCAACAATAGAAACAGGGTCTTACTGACATGGTTTGTACACCAAGGTGTTTTACCTATAGATCACAAGAAGGGTTAAGCAAACCAATGGAAAGGAAAATTATATTCTCGGATTAAATAGAACAATGGAAAGGAAAATGTGTTTAAACACAAATTTCAGGGGTATATCCTTCCCAAGGATAAGCAGAGCATGATATCCATGACAGGATATAATGTAGAAAACTCTTTAGGTAGGGGAGAGAATTTTCATGACATTACCCACACATCGGTGTTTGGATAATTGAGCAGGAAACATTTAGCATTGGGCTTCAAATGGTCTTGTTGAAAACCAGAGTACCAAAGACATGCTTCGAGATAGCATTGACATGGTCTTCAAGCAAAGGTCAGACTTTGGATATAGGAAGGATCCATTAGGATCAACTTGTAGGATAAGTCTTACAATTTCCTCCAGGAAGAATGGTTATTTTGCAAAAGAAATTATAATGATAGGTCCTCCAGCGGGGTGGTAGGCATGACATCATGTTACCGGGTCATCCAAAGATCAACATCATAACTCTTGGAAAGTTGTCCCAGCCATCATATATGACCGAGATTCAGATCCGATTGGTGTCATGATACCTCAGACTCAGGATGTCCGAGAAGAAAAAGGTGCAACACAAATTGACGAGGTGACATTGTAAGATTCTCGGGGAAATGAAATATGAAGTGATTTCCGTTAACAAGAGTCCATCATTAACCCAAGGAGAGGACAAGGAGGTGTCTGGTGAACTCATCGGCAATTCATCGAGATTCCCAAAAGATGGATTTCCGCAATTAAGTGAACAAGGAGATAACATTTGTCAGATCAAATGATGTAAGGAAGTATGCCCGAGGAAAACATACACAATTAAACATTGGTTGAAAGGTGCGCCCGAAATATGGGTCGGGTTGCACGACCAATGTCAGAATGGTGATTCAATAATCAATAGCCTAAGAATGAGCTTTCGACCATTAACTGCAAAGCAAGAGGCTTGCTAGAAGGGCAGAATTCAAACAGCACCGTTCACTTGTTGGTACAACGGTTGGAAGCAACACGGGGACCAAGAAAGAATGGTGATGGTGAGAAGCATCTCAATACCAAGAATTTCTTAAGAGGTGGAGCAGTCCTCACAACATCCTTGATATTAAAAGATGGTAATACTCCAAGGTAAAGAAGAACAAATGCTGGATAGCAGGGATCTCAAGGTTTACACAAAACACGAACAACTTGTGTTGAACGGAAGGCAATAAAGTGGTCGATGAGAACAGGAATCATCGAGGGGCAAGGATGGTATTACCCATCATGAATTCAATTGAATTCCTGGAAGAGCTCATAAGGTTGATGATGATCACGACACAATTGTCGAGAGATTTCATGCAGATGTAATCAATCAGCGACGACATCAAGTCAAAGGAATGATGAAGCAAGAGGGTATTGGAACCACAGTTACGACACAAACTCGAGATCAAGTTTGTTGTTCAAGATGGAACGATAAGACAAGGAAACCGACGTAAGCTTAGCTCAATCGTCGAAAATTGCGCTCCGAGAAGAAGGACCGGGTAGCACAGTTAAAATAATCACGTCAATGATATAGCCAAACAGGCTAGGAATGGCGTGGTCGGGTACAAACTCGTACTTATAGAAGCTTACTGAAGAGTTGTTGAACCGTAGTGCGGACTCGGTTCAGTTATCGGTGTCTTTGAGTGTTTAATAACTCAGAGCCCGTGAGAAATTGGAATCAGTCGGAAGGTAGCACTTGATGAAGAACTCATAAGAAGTTATGCAGTTCCATGATAATCTCGAGATACCAGGGGGTAATACTCGATGACATATCAAAGTAGAGGTTGGACGGGGGTATTGCTCTACAGAAGACAAGTGCTAAAACTTGCACGAGAAATGGTATTTAAAAGAGAACATGGTCGGAACCATGTTTGCAAAAGGCCAGATCCCAGATATAAGATGAACTTATACCAAAGGAATAATTAATTTAAGAGAAGCTTTAATGATAAGATCTACATCATGTCCATGGGCATGAACACAAAGTTCAAGGTCGACTCCCACTTCTCCAATGCATAACCTTTCATTCACTTCTCACGTTCGATGAAGTTGCAGTGTTGAAAATTTTATCTGGCGAAGCACCAGAAGAGTATGATTCGTGAAAACTTTCGGGTTCACACGGTTTAGTGAAGGCATATGTTCAACCCATAGGGGCTTCTTGGAATCATATACCAGAATCTTTAGAAATAATTAACTCAAGCTCAAGGCGAGCATGGTTGAGAAGCGAGAGGATACAATTTACCAAAGGCATTATGTATCGAGGAAAGGCTCACAAGGTTATTGAATATGAAGGCGTTGTCGGATAAAATCCAACAAAGGATCGGTGGTCCACAAGGGATCTGACGTGAGCATCAGTACTCAACTAGAGGAAGAAGAATGCAAGGAGATCAAATTATAGAAACAACTGACTAACTCAATTGTCAAATGCAAAGTAATTATGATTCCCAAATCAAGGGGTCAGAAGCAATGCTCTGATTAGGGATGGATAAGTTGAATAGCCTTAGGGTACAATGAACGACAATTGGATTGGTTGAGAACCAATTCCAGTTAAAAGAATGGCAGCTCAGCCGGAAAGGTAATTTATAAGGATCAATGATGTTTGCGAGTATTCGCAAACATATTGAGTCAAGAGACTCAAAATGATAATGACAAGGAATGTCAATATGACTATGATTCTTATGGGATTAACCATAATGCAAGCAAGCAAGAATTTCAAGAGCCAAAGGCTCCAGAGGATTTTCGGAAGATCAAATAGTATTTTGAAGACTTTTGTGAAACACATGAACAACTGGGGATGAGCGGATACTTGACAAGTGCGAGGATTTATTTGAAGGGGTATTCATGTGGCAAAGAACTGCTAGGCAGTAGGCACAAAGTATTTTCGAACAACAGAGAAACTTCGGGTATCTTGTAATAACAAGATCAATGGGGATGATCATTATGAATGGCAAGTGTAAGTAGTTATCCATACGGATTTATCGGTGGTCAGGAATAGCAAAAGTGATGGGCACAAAGTCTCGAGAGAACATCGAGAGTATCTTGGAATCTTGATTAGCGTAGACGATCATCTCAAGAGGGCTCTCCGGAGAAAGTACTTGCGAGAACCTAAAGTTAGTTTTGTTTTAGAAAATTCATTTAACCCGAATAGAAGAGAGTTCAGAGTCCCGAGTAAAGGTTGAGGAGTAAAAGATCCTAGTACCACCCGATGGCGGCGTGGGCCCGTAAGGCACACAGCCAAGTTAGTAAAAGTTTTGCAATGTCTAGACTCGACTTCGCCAAGGAGTGTGGAAGGGGATTCCTACAGCAATCGGCTCGATACCAACTTCAGGCGCCCGATTTAATCGTACACTAATCATGCACGCAAATGTGTACGATCAAGATCAAGGACTCACGGAAGATATCACAACACAACTCTACAAATAAAATAAGTCATACAAGCATCATAATACAAGCCAGGGGCCTCGAGGGCTCGAATACAAGTGCTCGATCATAGACGAGTCACGGAAGCAACAATATCTGAGTACGGACATAAGTTAAACAAGTTGCCATAAGATGGCTAGCACAAACCGGGATACAGATCGAAGAGGAGCAGGCCTCCTACAGGATCCTCCTAGCTACTCCCGGTCGTCGTCACGGGCTGCACGTAGTAGTAGGCACCTCCGGTGTAGTAGTCGTCATCGACGGTGGCGTCGACTCGGCTCCATCGTCAGTTGCAGCAATCGAGTATAGATAGGGGAAAAGGGGAAACAAGGCAACCGTGAGTACTCATCCAAAGTACTGCAAGCAAGGAGCTACACTACATATGCATGGATATATGAGTAAAGGGCCATATCGGTGGACTGAACTGCAGAATGCCGAATAAGAGGGGATAGCTAGTCTTATCGAAGACTACACTTCGGTCACTGTCTTGCAACAGTAGAAGAGGACGATCTGAAGTCCTCCAAGTAACATCACATAGCAATAATCCTACCCGCGATCCCTCCTCATATCCACGAGATAGGCGACCACGGTTGTATCCGCACTTGGAAGGGTGTGTTTTAATAAGTATCCGGTTCTAGTTGTCATAAGGTCAAGGTACAACTCCAAGTCGTCCTGTTATCGAAGATCACGGCTATTCGAATAGATTAACTTCCTGCAGGGTGCACCAACTTACCCAACACGTTTGATCCCATTTGGCGGACACACTTTCTGGGTCATGCCTGCGCGGAAGATCAACACGCCGCAGCCCCACCTAGGCACAACAGAGAGGCCAGACGCCGGTCTAAACCTAAGCGCAGGGTGCGGGCCCATCATACGAGCACACACCTGACGTTGCGTGGCGGCCGGAAGCAGACCTAGCCTAGTGGCGTTCAGTCCAATCCGGCTGCGCCCGCTCGTCCGACGTCTGAAGTGCCGGTGATACCACGACGCCGAGTGCCCATATCTTTCCCACGTAGTTGGTTAGTGCATATAAGCTCGTAGCCAACTCGGATCAAATACCAAGATCTCGTTAAGCGTGTTAAGTATCCGCGAACGCCAAACAGGCCAGCCCACCTCTCTCCTAGGCGGTCTCAACCTGCCTGCCGCTCCGCCACAAAGATCCATCCAGAGGGCCGTCGGGACAAAGGTCCTTTCAGCCCCAATCCGTGAATCACTCATGGGTGCTCCACAAGCCGACCGACTTTAGTCACCACATGTATCATGTATAAGTATAAGTATATACCGTGATCACCTCCCGAGTGATCACGGCCCGATATATAGCACGCGCAGACGGACAAGAATGTAGGGCCACAGATGAAAGTATTAGCATCCTATACTAAGCATATAGGATTGCGGTAAGGTAACAATGATAGTAACAAGGACAAAGCTATGCATCGGGATAGGTATATGAAAGCAATAACATGCTACACTACTCTAATGCAAGCAGATAGAGAAGAGTAGGCGATATCCGTGATCAAGGGGGGCTTGCCTGGTTGCTCGCAAGAGAGAGAGGGTCGTCAACACCGTAGTCGAACTGGGCAGCAGCAGGCGTCGGTCTCGTTGTTCAACGGAGAGAAGAGGGAAGAAACAATGAATACCATGTAAACAGATGCATATCGATTCATGACATGACAAGTAACGATGCTAGGCGTGCCCTAACGTGGTATGGGGTGGTACGGTTAAGAAACATCCGGAAAGTATTCCGGTGTTTCGTGATTTGAGCGAGAGGAGCCGAGGGAAAGTTGCGGGTTCGATAGGTTAGGGGGTGTGGCGGACGAGCGGACTGCGATCCGGATTAAATCACGTCGCTCGAGCAACTTTCATGTTGAAAATATTTTAATCCGAAGTTACGGATTAAAAGATATGATTTTCTAAAGATTTTATTAATTTTTGGAATTTAATTAATTAATTAATTAATTCGAAAAATGGATTTATGACGTCAGCATGATGTCATGCTGACATCAGCAGTCAACAGAGTTGACTTGGTCAACCTGACAGGTGGGTCCCGTACGTCATACTCTGTTAGTTAATTAACAGTAGTTAATTAGGTTAATTAGCCATTAGGTTAATTAATCAGGATTAATTAAATTAATTATTTACTTAATTAGTTAATTAATTTTATTAAATCATTTTAATTATTATTATTATTATTATTATTATTTAATTCTTTTTTTTAATACAATGTTATGGGCATGGGGCCCATCATCATAGGGTTCTGGGGCCCTAGCGGGCACCGCCAACGGCCTAGGGCTAAGGCTCTTTAGTCTGGCCACCCGAATCGGACGCGGCCAGCCGGGCCACAAACAAGGGGGAAACGCCTGATCTTGGCCTTGGCGCAGTGGCGACGCCACGGCGAGGCATATCGAGGAACAAGGCGGGCGCCAAGGCCGAGGTGGCTTGGCGGAGGCGCCAGCAGCCTTAGCGGAGAGCGCAGGGACGGACGACAGCGCGGACGACAAAGCGAGCTAAGCGTGCAGTGCGCGTGTGCTCACCGCGAGCACGAGCACTGGCGGCGCGTGAACGACATCATGGACGGCGCGAGGAGTCAGATCGGGCGCCGGGCGCGACGGCGGCGTGTCTGAGGTGACCGGCGCGAAGTCGGGCGGCGTGTGCATCGGGCGCGGAGGATTGCGACGAGGCGCATGGGCCGAGCGCGGTCGACGCGCGGTGAGTGTCGCCGGTGACGAAGAAAAAAGGGGAGAGAGGGAGAGAGGCCGGAGCCTCACCGCGGGCGTAGGGTACGAGGTAGCGGTGCTCGGGGTGGGGGACAGGGACGGTGGCGTTGACAGAGACGACGGCGACGATGTAGTCCGGCGAGGAGTCGAGGACGAGGACGGAGACGAGGCGAGCGGTGACGGCGCGACGTCGGGGCTTGGGGGCGCATCCGCGCGACGAGGGCGAGGTGGAGGTGGGATGAGGCGGCGGCGAGGCGCCCGGCGACATCGGCAGGTGGGGCATTGTGCCGGCCCAGATCGGGCAGAGGGGGGGACGAGGAGCGAGGGGGTGGGGTTTCGTCCCGATCCAATCTGGATCGGGAGGGTGGGTGCGCTAGGAGTTAGGGTTTTGGGAGTGGGGGGATTTGGGCGCTGCTTGGTGGGTCGGGGTGGGCGGCCTGTTGGTGGTTGAGGCCACTGGGGCACTTGGCCCAATGGGAAGTCTGTTTCTTGTTTTCTGTTTTCCTTTTATATATATATATATATATATATATATATATATATATATATATATATATATATATATATATATATATATATATATATATATTCTTGTCTCTTTTATTTGTAGTTTCTTTTATTTTCAGTTTTATAAACTTACCACTAGTGCCTAATTTGTATGTACCAATAAACTACTACGAGATTAATTCTTAACCCATAATAAAATAGTGTTAGCATTTTATAAATTCAATAGGCATTTGTTAATTGTTTTCACTATTGTTTTAATTGTTTCAGGGCTTTTAAACATTTTATCAAAGTTTGGTTTCTCCACTATAATTACCTACGTATTATTTGGTTCACTCCGTACATTTAAATTTTAATATTTGAAAACTTTTATTGTTTGCTCGATTTTGAATTTGAAATTCGAACTAGGTTCCGAACTAATGCGAGTTTATCCACAGTAACCGAGGTGACGTGGCATCATTAGCGGGGATTACTGTAGCTTAGTTACCCCGGGCGTCACACCAATCTTGTATCAAAACTACAAATTGGTACCTGTGGGTTGCTAGTAGTGTTGATTACTCCTTGTAGTTGATGCTAATTGGTTTACTTGGTGGAAGATCATATGTTCAGATCCTTTATGCATATTATTACTTCTCTGGTTATGAACATGAATATGCTTTGTGAGTAGTTACGTTTGTTACTGAGGACATGGGTGAAGTCTTGCTATTAGTAGTCATGTGAATTTGGTATTCGTTCGATATTTTGATGAGATGTATGTTGTCTTTTCCTCTAGTGGTGTTATGTGAACGTCGACTACATGACACTTCACCATTATTTGGGCCTAGAGGAAGGCATGGGGAAGTAATAAGTAGATGATGGGTTGCTAGAGTGACAGAAGCTTAAACCCCTGTTTATGCGTTGCTTCGTTGGTGGCTGATATGGATCCATATGCTTAATGTTGTGGTTATGTTTACCTTAATACTTCTTTTTGTAGTTGCGGATGCTTGCAATAGGGGTTAATCATAAGTGGGATATTTGTCCAAGTTAGGGCAGTACCCAAGTACCGGTCCACCCACATATCAAATTATCAAAGTACCGAACGTGAATCATATGAACGTGATGAAAACTAGCTTGACGATAATTCCCAATGTGTCCTAGGGAGCTCCTTTATTATTATTAGAAATTGTCCAGGGTTTTCCTTTGCTACATAAAGGATTGGGCCACCTTGCTGCACTTTATTTTCTTGTTGCTCGTTATTATTTACCTTATCACAAAACTATCTATTACCTACAATTTCAGTGCTTGCAGAGAAAACCTTACTGAAAACCGCTTATCATCTCCTTCTGCTCCTCGTTGGGTTCGACACTCTTACTTATCAAAAGGACTACGATAGATCCCCTACACTTGTGGGTCATCATGTCTATCCTACAATACGCCGATGATATGATCCTCTTTATGGATCATGACTTGGCAAAAGCGAGAAACATGAAGCTGGTGTTATGCTTATTTGAACAATTGACCGGGTTAAAGATTAACTTTCACAAAAGCGAATTGTTCTGCTTTGGTAGAGCCAATGACGAACAAGAGGCATATAGGCAATTGTTTGGGTGCCAATTCGGGACTTTACCTTTACGTACTTAGGTATACCAATCCACCATTGTAAGCTGACAAACAGAGAATGGAAGTGCATCGAGGACCGCTTTGAAAAGAAACTGAGTTGCTGGAAGGGAAAGATCATGTCACACGGAGGACGATTAATTATGATAAACTCGGTTCTCACGAGTATGCCTATGTTTCTTTTGTCGTTCTTCGAAGTCCCAGTTGGAGTTAGGAAAAGATAGGACTTCTATCGATCACGATTCTTCTGGCAGAGCGATGAACTAAAAAGAAAATATAGACTCGCGAAATGGGATATCATCTGTCGACCGAAAGACCAAGGGGGTCTTGGTATTGAGAATCTTGAGGTCAAGAACAGGTGTCTTCTCAGCAAGTGGTTGTGGAAGTTATCGGTAGAGACTGATGCCACTTGGGCACAGATCCTCCGTACCAAGTATCTTCACTCCAAAACTTTGTCCCAGGTGACAGCAAGGCCGACTAACTCACCTTTTTGGAAAGGGCTTATGAAAGTCAAATTAACCTTGTTTAATAGGACAAAGTTTATTATTGGCAACGGTGCTAGCACGCGATTCTAGGAGGATACTTGGCTTGGAGAGACCCCCTTGCCATTCAATACCCGTCTCTGTATCGTATTGTTCAACGACGTGAGGCGTTCGTGGCAATGGTACTTCAATCCACTCCCCTTAATATTCAGTTCAAAAGGATGCTAGTTGGCAATTGTAGGGAAGAATGGCTTCATCTAGTAAGTAGACTGATGGAGGTTCAGCTATCTCAACTGCCCGACAAATTACGCTGAAAGCTTACTAGGTCTGGAGAGTTTACAGTCAAATCAATGTATCTTGATGTTATCAATTCAAGCTTGATTCCTAGTTCCAAACATATTTGGGCTGTCAAAGTTCCTTTGAAAATCAAAGTGTTTATCTATTTTGTCCATAAACAGGTAATATTAACGAAGGACAATTTGGCAAAGCATAATTGGACAGGACCTACTAGGTGTAGTTTCTGTAATCGGGATGAAACTATCAAACACCTTTTTCTTGATTGCCCATTAGCCAAAGTTCTATGGCGGACAGTCCATATTGCATTTAATATTACTCCACCGAGTTCTGTCAACACATTATTTGGAACGTGGCTTAACGGGATAGAGCCCGAAACAGCGAGACACGTTCGCGTAGGAGTTTGTGCTTTATTGTGGGCAGTCTGGAACTGCAGAAATGATTTGGTTTTTAACAGAACAACAAATATTCATTTTTTGCAGGTTATTTTCCGAGCCACTGCGTTGATCCGTATGTGGTCGCTACTCACTCCGACGGAGGCCAGGGAGCGTTTGGTTATTGGATCTATCCGCTGGGAGATGGTAGCACGAGATATCTTCAACCGGTTTGGATGACGGTCATGTAATAGGATAGACAATTAGTTTACCTATCTCTCTTATGCCAGCCGGTTGTGGATTTTTGTGGCTAGTTTGTTTTTGGCCATTTTGGCTCTTTGTGAGCTCTCCTTTATTTTCGCTTGAGACTTTAAGACCTTGTTGAACCTATTTGTTTATTTAATAAGTTGGCCATATGCATCGTTCTGATGCAGAGGCCGGGGAGCCCCCCCTTTTCGAAAAAAAAGAAAAGAAAAAAATGTCTCAAAAGAGAAAATGGTAGCTATGGTTAGCGGTTCAGCAAGAAACAATACTTTGTTCCACTAAAAACATCACAATCATGTGAACTATATCCATACTGAACTAGGAATAACTTCCACCGCCAACTTTTTGAACATTTTCATCGAGTTGTGGTAAGGAACCTCCATCACAAATAAGTATTGAATTTTCAAGCATCAGTATAAGCATGAACTTTTCTGTCCTAGTGGTTATACAATCTGACATCTGACCCCTTCTCTACTGAATAGAAAGAAAGCCACACATATGTAACACCCCGGAAGTAACTTCCCATATTTGTAACTCCAACTCTTGCCATTTTCGGCATTGTGATATGATATTCCCTCCGTGGTTGGGTTTTTCTTCATTTTGCATTTTGTCCATGTCATGCATTTTATATCATGTCATCATGTGCATCGCATTTGCATACGTGTTCGTCTCATGATTCCGAGCATTTTTCCGTTGTCCGTTTTGCAATCCGGCACTCCTATCTCCCCGCGGCCCTTTTACGTTTTTCCGTGTGGGTACTAAACCTTCTCGGAATGGACCGAGGTTTTCTAGTGGCCTTGGTATACCACCCATAGACCACCGGTCAAGTTTCGGTCATTTGGAGCTCGTTTGGTACTCCAACGGTTAACCGTGACTCTCGCAAAGGCCTCTTTTAAGTTGCAGCCCAACACCCCTTCAAAACAGCCCAATAACCCATCTAAGTCACTTCCATGCTCTCCGTCGTTCGATCACGATCGTGGGCGAAAACTACACCACATTTGGACTCTCCTAGCTCCCTCTATGCCTATTTAAGCAAACCCCTCCAAATCTGGGTCTTCTTCCCTAACCCTAGGCAATTCATCCGCGCGCCAGACGGACGTCCGTCCCGCCGCCGGACGAAAATCGCCGCCGCCCTCGCCCAACCAGCGCGTGCCACGTATCCGCCGCCGCCTCCGCCTGTGCAGCCGCCCGGCAGCGTGAGGGCCCCCAACCGCCCGCCGCCCCTTGGCGCCCCAAGGCGTCCGGCCGCCGCGCCGCCCGCCGCCCGCGCCTACCCGCCGGCCTCCAGCGCCGCCGCCGCCGCCGCCAGCAGCCTCGCCGCCGTCGCGGAGTTCCTCGTCGCCGCCGCCCGGCGGCGCCTCGGCGACCTCGCCCTTCGCCCTTGAGCCCAGCGGCCCTCCGCCGCCGCAGCCACCTCTCTCGCCCGGCCACCGCCGCCTCCGCCGGCGACCCGACCCCTTGGCGCCCTCCATCTCCTTCCGGCGAGCGCGAGCCGCCGTCGCCCCGATCCGATCGGGCGGAGCCAGATCCGGCCTCGGTTCGCGCGCCCAACCGCCCGTTGACTTCTTCTCCCCCCTCATTTTTCTTCTAAGTGTTTATCTCGGTGTTATTTTGTGTCATTTTCAACATGGTATAACTTTGCATCTGTAGGTCCATTTTGCGCGTATAATATGTCAAAATGTTCGTCTCGAAGAGTAGATCATTTCATCTCATTGCATCATTTTCATTTGAGCTCATCTTGATGCCCGAAATGCTGTTAGAAGAGTGCTATGTGATGTTAGTTTCTGTTTCTTAACAGAACTTGCACTTTTGTTATTTTTGCCATGATTAATGTGTGCACCCTATGGATTTGAGTCCTACATGTGTTTTGTAATATGCCATGCCATCTTTCCAGGGGTATATGCCATGTATTTTTGTGATCTATGTGGTGACTAGCACAAGCATGCAAAGTAGGTGTCTTGATGTTGCTGTTTTCAGCCCTGTTTAGCTGATATTTTGATGCCATGTTAACTTGATGATACCGAGAGATCTATGCATATTTTGAGATACTTCAGTAAGGATGTTTTGTTAAACATGTCTTGCTCTATCCATCCATGCCTTTGTTTGCAATTATGGAGTGACATAGCTTGAGTCAATCGATCTCTACTTTTGCTATCAAATGTTTCCTGGCAGATTGTTTACAGGTTATTCAATTTTGCCAAGGTTGTTGTGGTTGATCCATGTATGCTATGTTATTGTTCTTGCCATGTATGTCTTCTATGCCATGTCTTCTTGATGTATGTATGCTTAGTTTATCATATAGGGCTCTGTAGTGAGTGCATTGAGCTTGTAAACATGCCTACTTGTTATCAGTTTTGGACATGCCATGTTGCTGAATCTGTTAACGAAACTTTCGATATTGACATGGGTGTTACTATATTTTCTGATCCTTTTTGGCTTATGGTCAGTAAGGGACTTTTGTTCTATGCTTTGAGTAGATTCATGCCATGCCTTGTTTTGCTATTTTAAGTTCCTGTAGCATGTAGTTTTGTTGCTCTGAACATTGCAACCTGATGCTGTTTTTGCCATGTCCAGCCTGATATTTTGTGCACTTTTGCCATGCTTGTTTGAACCTGTTATGATGTGAACTAGCCGTAGATCAGTGCTCATCTTTTGTCGAGCATCTTGTGTAGATCACTGACATGTGCCTTGTTGATACGTTTGGGTGCAGTAGCTTAATTTATTGTTGCTTGCTAAGTGGCATCATGCTGTTAATGGCAGATTTGTGCCATTCTTGTTTTGCTTGTCATTTGCAAACCGTGCATCCGATTCGGTGATCTTTATATCGATTTCAACGAAATCATCTAATCTTTCAGTGGCATACTTGGTTTGCCAAGTTGATGCCTGGTTCATCATTTTCCTTCCGGGCCACATACGCATTGCATATCACATCCCGCATATCATGACATGTTTTGCATCATGTTGATTGTGCATTGCACCGTGATTTATTGTGGTTCCTTTGTTTGTGTTGTTGCTTTGGGTAGAGCCGAGACGAGTACGTGAGCGAGGAACCTGTTGAGAACGCTTACGAGGATCAAGCTTTCGACAACTCGAGAACATTGCGAGCAAGATGACCATACCCTCGAAATCACTTCTATCTTTGCTATGCTAGTTGCTCGCTCTTTTGCTATGCCTATGCTGCGATGCCTACCACTTGCTATATCATGCCACCCATATTGCCATGTCAGCCCCTAACCATCCTTTTCCTAGCAAACCGTTGATTGGCTATGTTACCGCTTTGCTCAGCCCTCTTATAGCGTTGCTAGTTGCAGGTGAAGCTGAAGTTTGTTCCTTGTTGGAACATGGAGATGTTGTTCCTTGTTGGAACATGTTTACTTGTTGGGGATATCATAATATATACCTGCTATAATTTTAATACATCTATATATTTGGTAAAGGGTGGAAGGCTCGGCCTTATGCAGTGTTTTGTTCCACTCTTGCCACCTAGTTTCCGTCATACGGTGTTATGTTCCTTGATTTCGCGTTCCTTACGGTTGGGTGATTTATGGGACCCCCTTGACAGTTCGCTTTGAATAAGACTCGTCCAGCAAGGCCCAACTTTGGTTTTACCATTTGCCGCCTAAGCCTTTTCCCCCGGGTTTTCGCGAGCCCGAGGGTCATCTTTATTTTAACCCCCGGGCCAGTTCTCCTCTGAGTGCTGGTCCAAACCTGTCGGCCGCCGGTGGCCATCAGGGACAACTCTGAGATGGCCTATCGGAAGTTTGGACAATCCGGTGTGCCCTGAGAACGAGATATGTGCAGCTCCTATCGGGATTTGTCGGCACATTCGGGCGGTTTTGCTGGTCTTGTTTTATTCTGTCGAAATGTCTTGTAGTCCGGATTCCGAGATTGATCGGGTCTTCCGGTAGAAGGAATATCCTTCGTTGACCGTGAGGGCTTATAATGGGCTAAGTTGGGACACCCTGCAGGTAATATCTTTCAAAGCCGTGCCCTTGGTTATGAGGCAGATGGGAATTTGTTAATGTCCGGTTGTAGAAAACCGAAGTTGATCTCAAATAAAATACACATCAACGCGTGTGTAACCGTGATGGTCTCTTCTCGCGAGTCCGGAAGTGAACACGGTGTTGGAGTTATGCCGACGTAAGTAGTTCAGGATCACTTCTTGATCGCTACTAGCTTCACGACCGTGCTTTGCTCCTCTTCTCGCTCTCTTTTGCGATGTAGCCACCATATATGCTAGTTGCTTGCAGCAGCTCCACTTTACAACTCTGTCCTTCCTATAAGCTTAAATAGTCTTGATCTCGCGGGTGTGAGATTGCTAAGTCCCGTGACTCACAGATTCTACCAAAACAGTTGCGGTGCCGATGATGCGGTGCAGGTGGCGCAACCGAGCTCAAGTGGGAGTTCGACGAGGGCGTGGTCGTTACTATGTGTCTTTTCCCGATGATCAGTAGTGGTGCCCAGTTGGGACGATCGGGATCTGTGTAGCATTTGGGGTATCTTCTTTTATTTTGGTTCCGTAGTCGGACCTTGAGTGTACTCTGAATGATGGATGTTTATTTATGTATTGTGTGAAGTGGCGACTGTAAGCCAACTATGTATCTCTTTCCCTTATTTATTACATGGGTTGTGTGAAGATTACCTCACTTGCGACATTGCTTTCAATGCGGTTATGCCTCTAAGTCGTGCCTCGACACGTGGGAGATATAGCCGCATCGGGGGCGTTACAACATAGCAACCCAAGAGGGTTATTCGAGCATGGAAAAATGCCGCTGATCCACCTGCCAGTTCGCTTATCTTTTTCAAATAAGAACTGTGAATAAACTCATCTAACTTAGCAAATAAAGCATCTTTCGACAGCCATTTTCACACTATAGGCAAGGTAGTTTTCCTTCATTGCAGAATGTAAAAGATATATACCTTATAAAAATAAAAAGTATATCAGCCAGCTATAAGAAAAACACAAAGCTTCAAATTCGTTTCAACCGAGAACCATCCTCGGATCATTATCCAGCAATGATGTTTCTAATCTGGACAAGCATTCCATATTTTGTGTCGAGTGAAGGTGCAGATGGCACTTTGACCTTAGTGACACAAAATGTGAGTTGACGCCAACCGTTGCTACCTCGTCTCCGAAATTCTATAGTAAAGTATTAACCTACATACAACATTAGGAGTAGATTGTACTAGACTTCAATGAAAGGCAATTTCAGCTATCAAGTATCAACCCAGAAACGTATAGATCACACAAGTGAAATCAGCTAGCTATATAAAGTAATATGCTACTGAAAGACATACATGCTAGATTAATGGAATCAATTTTAACTATGGCGATTGTCAAGTTAAATGGAATAGTAACATTATACTGCTGCTAC
The DNA here is from genome assembly GCA_021605205.1 of Aegilops longissima. NCBI lineage: Eukaryota > Viridiplantae > Streptophyta > Magnoliopsida > Poales > Poaceae > Aegilops > Aegilops longissima. The sequence continues at coordinate 119,412,360 of CM038681.1, forward strand.
TTTCATCAGTGGGATTAATTTTGAAATATCATCTGTTATGGCCGGTTTAGCTAGGCCCACCGGGCAATCTTAGCCCACAAGTTATCTTAGGTTAATAATTATGCAAGTTATCTAGGTTATAAATATAGGCTGTAAGACTCTTTTTGGAATTAAGCAATAAGAATATTATCTCTATTGCCCGGCTCCCAGAGGAGCCAGAACCCTAGCTGCCCCTGCCCTTGCGCGTCGTGGGGTCGATCTCCAACGTATCTACTTTTCCAAACACTTTTGCCCTTGTTTTGGACTCTAACTTGCATGATTTGAATGAAACTAACCCGGACTAACATTGTTTTCTGCAGAACTGCCATCATGTTGTTTTATGTGTAGAAAACAAAAGTTCTCGGAATGACCTGAAAATCCACGGAGGCACTTTTTAGAAAATATAAAAAATACTGGCGAAAGAATCAAGACCAGGGGCCCATACCCTGTCCACGAGGGTGGGGGGCGCGCCCCCTGTCTCGTGGGCCCCCTGAGGCTCCGTCGACCTCAACTCCAACTCCATATATTCCGTATCGCGGAGAAAAAAAATCAAAGAGAGTTTCATCGCGTTTTACGATACGGAGCCGCCGCCAAGCCCTAATCTCTCTCGGGAGGGCTGATCTGGAGTACGTTCGGGGCTCCGGAGAGGGGGATTCATCGCCATTGTCATCATCAACCATCCTGCATCACCAATTTCATGATACTCACCGCCGTGCGTGAGTAATTCCATCGTAGGCTTGCTGGACGGTGATGGGTTGGATGAGATTTACCATGTAATCAAGTTAGTTTTGTTAGGGTTTGATCCCTAGTATCCACTATGTTCTAAGATTGATGTTGCTATGACTTTGCTATGCTTAATGCTTGTCACTAGGGCCCGAGTGCCATGATTTTAGATCTGAACCTATTATGTTTTCATGAATATATGTGTGTTCTTGATCCTATCTTGCAAGTCTATAGTCACCTATTATGTGTTATGATCCGACAACCCCGAAGTGACAATAATCAGGATACTTCTCGGTGATGACCATAGTTTGAGGAGTTCATGTATTCACTATGTGCTAATGCTTTGTTCCGGTTCTCTATTAAAAGGAGGCCTTAATATCCCTTAGTTTCCGCTAGGACCCCGCTGCCACGGGAGGGTAGGACAAAAGATGTCATGCAAGTTCTTTTCCATAAGAACGTATGCCTATTTACGGAATACATGCCTACATTACATTGATGAATTGGAGCTAGTTCTGTGTCACCCTATGTTATAGCTATTACACGAGGAATCGCATCCGACATAATTATCCATCACTGATCCAATGCCTACGAGATTTTCACATCTTGTGTTTCGCTTATTTACTTTTCCATTGCTACTGTTACAATCACTACAAAACCCAAAAATATTATTTTCGCTACCGTTACCTTTATTATCATACTACTTTGCTACTAAATACTTTGCTGCAGATACTAAGTTATCCAGGTGTGGTTGAATTGACAACTCAACTGCTAATACTCAAGAATATTCTTTGGCTCCCCTTGTGTCGAATCAATAAATTTGGGTTGAATACTTTATCGAAAGCTGTTGCGATCCCCTACACTTGTGGGTTATCAAGACTAATTTCTGGCGCCGTTGCCGGGGAGCATAGCTCTATTCTCTGAGTGACTTGGGATTTGTATCTGTTGATCACTATGAAGAACTTGAAAGACGCAAAAACTACAATTTTCCCCTCAACTACGAGGGGAGGTAAGGAACGGCCATCTAGCTCTGCACTAGATTCTCCTTCTGTTCTGAGTAAGCTTGCGACACCTAAACCTGCTACTGCTATGAATTCTGATATGTCGCATGTTATTGATGATGCCACTTCTGCTATGCATGATACTTATGATGAATCTACTTCTGTGCGTGATACTAATTTGCCATTAGGTGAATTTCTTGATGAACAACTTGCTAGGGTTAGAGAGAATGAAATTATTGAAGATTCTATTATTGATGATAGTGATGATGAAAATTCTCCCAATGATTATGAATTGCCTGTTGTTCCTGAGGGTTATGTTATGAATGAAGAAGCTGCTAGAGCTATCTTTGCTTGCAATGATAGATATGATCTTAAGAAATTATTAGCTAAATGGAAGCAGCAGTCTCTTAATGCTAGAATGAAACCTGACCCTGCTTTTGCTACTTCACCTATCTGTGTTACTGATAAGGATTATGAATTCTCTGTTGTTCCTGAGATTATTACTTTAGTTGAATCTGATCCTTTTTATGGCCTTGAATCTGAAACTGTTGTGGCATATCTTACCAAGTTGAATGACATAGCCACCCTATTTACTCATGATGATAAATCTCGCTATTATTAAAGGGTGATTCTAAGGCTTGGTATAATTCTCTTGCTCCTGATTGTGTGCGTAGTCCCCAAGATATGATTTATTACTTCTCTGCTAAATATTTCCCTTCTCATAAGAAACAAGCTGCCTTGCGAGAAATATATAATTTTGTGCAAATCAAAGAAGAGAGTCTCCCATAAGCTTGGGGGAGGCTTCTCCGATTACTTTATGCTTTGCCTGATCATCCTCTCAAGAAAAATGGAATACTTGATATCTTTTATAATGGACTTACCGATTCTTCCAAGGACTACTTGGATAGTTGTGCTGGTTGTGTTTTCAGGAAAAGAACAGTCGACGAAGCTGAATTACTATTGAATAATATGTTCACTAATGAAAATAATTGGACTCTTCCTGAGCCAATTCCTGAGGCAATTCCTGAACCAATTGAGCCAACTCCTGAGCCTATTCCTAAACCCACTCCTAAGAAGAGAGGTGTTTTATTTCTCAGTCCTGAAGATATGCAAGAGGCAAAGAAATCAATGAAAGAAAAAGGTATTAAAGCTGAAGATGTTAAGAATTTACCACCTATTAAAGAAATACATGGTCTTAATATACCGCCTATTGAAGAACCACATTGTCTTGATAACCCGACACGGTAGTAAAGGTAAATTCTCTCTATAGATATGATAAAGTTGAAATTCCCACTACTAAATTTTATAGTAGTTGATAGACGCTTATTCTCCAACGTATCTATAATTTTGATTGCTCCATGCTACTTTATCTACTGTTTTAGGCAATATTGGGCTTTATTATCCACTTTTATATTATTTTGGGAATAACCTATTAACGGAGGCCCAGCCCAGATTCTTTGTTTTATGGCTATTTCGGTTTCGAGGAAAAGGAATATCGACGGAGTCAAAACGGAATGAAATCAACTAGAGAAGTTATTTTGGAAGGAAACCCACCTAATGGACTTGGACCCCACGTCGGAAGATACGGAGGTCCTCACGAGGGGGGGGCCCTCCCCGGCCCGCCTGCCTGGTGTGCCCCCTAGCTCCACCGACGTTCTCCTTTCACCCATATATACCGTCGTACCCTAAAACTTCCAGAACAGAAGATAGATCGGGAGTTCCGCCGCCGCAAGCCTCCAGAACCACCAAAAACCAATCGGGACCCCTTCCGGGACCCTGCCGGAGGGGGGATCCATCTCCGGTGGCCATCTTCATCATCCCGGCGCTCTCCATGACGAGAAGGAGTAGTTCACCCTCGGGGCTGAGGGTATGTACCAGTAGCTATGTGTTTCTCTCTCTCTCTCTCTCTCTCTCTCTCGTGTTCATCTATGGCACTATCTTGATGTATCGCGAGCTTTGCTATTGTAGTTGGATCTTATGATGTTTCTCCCCCTCTACTCTCTTGTAATGAATTGAGTTTCCCCTTTGAAGTTATCTTATCAGATTGAGTCTTTTATGAGAACACTTGATGTATGTCTTGCCGTGATTATCTGTGGTGACAATGGGATATCATGTGCCACTTGATGTATGTTTTGGTGACCAACTTGCGGGTTCCGCCCATGAACCTATGCATAGGGGTTGGCACACGTTTTCTTGATTCTCCGTTAGAAACTTTGGGGCACTCTTTGAAGTACTTTTATGTTGGTTGGATAAATATGAGATTGTGTGATGCATATCGTATAATCATGCCCACGGATACTTGAGGTGACAATGGAGTATCTAGGTGACACTAGGGTTTTGGTTGATTTGTGTCTTAAGGTGTTATTCTAGTACAGACTCGTTTATAGATCGATCCGAAAGAATAGCTTTGTGGTGGTTTCGTACCCGACCATAATCTCTACGTTTGTTCTCTGCTATTAGTGTCTTTGGAGTGACTCTTTGTTGCATGTTGAGGGCTTGTTATATGATCTATCTATGTTATTATTGTTGAGAGAACTTGCACTAGTGAAAGTATGAACCCTAGGCCTTGTTTCCTACCATTGCAATACTGTTTACGCTCACTTTTACCACTTGTTACCTTGCTGTTTTTATTATTTCAGATTACAAAAACCTATATCTACCATCTATTTTGCACTCGTATCTTCATCTCTTCGCCGAACTAGTGCACCTATACAATTTACCATTGTATTGGGTGTGTTGGGGACACAAGAGACTTTTTGTTATTTGGTTGCAGGGTTGTTTGAGAGAGACCATCTTCCTCCCTCGCCTCCACGGATTGATAAACCTTAGGTCATCCACTTGAGGGAAATTTGCTACTGTCCTACAAACCTGTGCACTTGCAGGCCCAACAACGTCTACAAGAAGAAGGTTGTGTAGTAGACATCAAGCTCTTTTTCGGCGCCATTGTTCGGGAGGCTAGGTAAGTGAAGGTATATCTTTTGATCTTGCAATCGAATCTTTTTGTTTCTTGTTTTAGCACTAGTTAGTCTATAAAAGAAAATTACAATAAATGGAATTGAGTTTGTCTCATACGCTTCACCTTTTTAATATCTTTCGTGAGTATAATGGGAAGGAAAATTGTGCTCAAGTACTAGAAGAAGAATTACATAGAATTCTTGGAACAAAATATGTGAATGATGAGCATGATTGCAATGTTGTTAGTGTGAATTACTTGAATATCCATGATGCTAATGATATGCAAAGCCACAAGCTTGGGGAAGCTATGTTTGATGAAGATGATATTTTTTGTCCCCCAAGCTTTGATGAGCAAATTTACTATGATGAAAGCATGCCTCCTATCTATGATGATTATTGTGATGACACGTATGCTTTAAAGAATAATGATAACCATGAAACTTGTCATCTTGATCTTAATTTTCAATCATATGATAGTTATTTTGTTGAGTTTTCTCCCACTACTATTCATGAGAAGAACTTTGCTTATGTGGAGGGTAGCAAAATTTCTATGCAAGTAGATCATGAAAAGAATGCTTTAGGTGCTGGTTATATTGTTGAATTCATTCATGATGCTACTGAAAATTATTATGAGGGAGGAATATATGCTTGTAGGAATTGCAATAATATCAAGTTTCCTCTCTATGTGTTGAAAATTTCGAAGTTATGCTTGTTTTGCTTTCCTATGCTAGTTGATTATTGTTCCCATAAGTTGTTTGCTCACAAAATACCTATGCATAGGAAGTGGGTTAGACTTAAATGTGCTAGTCATATTCTTCATGATGCTCTCTTTATGTTTCAATTCTTATCTTTTATGTGAGCATCATTCAAATCATCATGACTAGCTAGGGGCGGTAAACGATAGCGCTTGTTGGTAGGCAACCCAATTTTATTTTAGTTTCTTGGTTTTTTGGTCCAGTTTAGGAATATATAATCCATCTAGCTTCTGGTTAGATGTGTTTTCATGTTTTAATTAGTGTTTGTGCCAAGTAGAACCTTCGGGAAGACTTGGGTGAAGTCTTTATGATCATGCTGTAAAAAACAGAAACTTTAGCGCTCACGAGATTAGCTAGAACGTTTTAATGGAGAGTGCTATTAAGTTGATTATTTTTTTCAGATTATTACTAGACAAATTCCTCAGGTCCAGCAATTTATTTCATAATTTTTGGGGTTCCATAAGTATACGTTTTATACAGATTACTACAGACTGTTCTGTTTTTGACAGATTCTGTTTTCTATGTGTTGTTTGCTTATTTTGATGAATCTATGGCTAGTATTAAGTGGTATGAACCATAGAGAAGTTATAATACAGTAGGTTTAACACCAATATAAATAAAGAATGAGTTCATTACAGTACCTTGAAGTGGTGTTTTGTTTTCTTTCGCTAACGGAGCTTACGAGTTTTCTGTTAAGTTTTGTGTGGTTGAAGTTTTCAAGTTTTGGGTAAAGATTCGATGGACTATGGAATAAGGATTGGCAAGAGCCTAAGCTTGGGGATGCCCAAGGCACCCTAAGGTAATATTCATGGACAACCAAGAGCCTAAGCTTGGGGATGCCCCGGAAGGCATCCCCTCTTTCGTCTTCGTTCATCGGTAACTTTACATGGAGCTATATTTTTATTGACCACGTGATATGTGTTTTGCTTGGAGCGTCATGTCATTTTGTTCTGTTTTCCTTGTTTTTAGTTAGATTAGTGTTTTGCATCTTTAGTTTCAATAAAAAAGTCAAGGATAGCCTTTGCCATGCTTATTTTGCTAGTATACATGTTGCTGTTTGAAAACAGAAAGTTTACCGCTGTTGGAAAAATTCTGTAGAAAATTCAGAGAGTGGTATAATGTTGAATCTTTTTGCATATTGATATCTGATAAATTTATTACAGTGGGAATTTTAGTTCATAATTTTTGGAGTCAGTGAAGTATTGATACTCTTGCATTCTTTACAGACTGTACTGTTTTGGCAGATTGCTGTTATGTTTGCATTGTTTGCATATGTTTGCTTGTTCAATGATTCTATTTAAGGATAGGGGTATTAAATATGCAGAGGCATTTAGTATGCAATGTTGAATAATAATGTTAGTGATTTGTTACAGTAGAAAATGATAAGGTTTTGCATTGGTTTATACTAACCTATCTCACGAGTTCTTGTTGAGTTTGTTGTGAATGAAGCTTTTGATAAAAAGAGAAACCATGATATGAAAGGAATTAAGGAGACACAAAAGTTCAAGCTTGGGGATGCACAAGGCACCCCAAGATAATATTTCAAGAAGTCTCAAGCATCTAAGCTTGGGGATGCCCCGGTAGGCATCCCACCTTTCTTCTTCAACAACTATCGGTTAGTATCGGCTGAGCCTAAGTTTTTGTTTCTTCACATGAGTTGTGCTATCCTTGCAATGTAGTTTTCTTTAGCTTTGCTTGCTGTTTGAATAAAGTATCAAGATCTGAAATTAGTAAATGGGAGAGTCTTCACATAGTTACATAATTATTCGACTACTCATTGATCTTCACTCATATCATTCGGAGTAGTTTGTTGTTTGCTCTAGTGCTTCACTTATATCTTTTAGAGCATGGTGGTAGTTTTATTTTGAAGAAATATATGAACTCTCATGCTTCACTTATATTATTTTGATAGTCTTAAATAGCATGGTAATGTGCTTAATTCTAATATGCTAAGCATACAAGATTTGTAAGGTTTCTTATGAGTGTGTTGAATACTAAGATAAGTTTGACGCTTGATAATTGTTTTGAGATATGGAGGTGATAATATCAAAGTCGTGCTAGTTGGGTGATTATGAATTTGAGAAATACTTGTGTTGAAGTTTGCAAGACCCGTAGCATGCACGTATGGAGTTGTGTAACAAATTTGAAACATGAAGTGTACCTGGCTTGTGCATCCTTATGAGTGGCGGTCGGGGACGAGCGATGGTCTTTTCCTACCAATCTATCCCCCTAGGAGCATGCGCGTAGTACTTCATTTTTGATGACTTCTAAATTTTTGCAATAAGTATATGAGTTCTTTTAACTAATGTTGAGTCCATGGATTATACGCACTTTTACCTTTCCGCCATTGCTAGCCTCTTCGATACCGTGCATTGCCCTTTCTCACCTTTAGAGTTGGTGCAAACTTCGCCGGTGCATCCAAACCCCGTGATACGATACACTCTATCACACATAAACCTCCTTATATCTTCCTCAAAACAGCCACCATACCTACCTATTATGGCATTTCCATAGCCATTCCGAGATATATTGGCATGCAACTTTCCACCGTTCCATTCATCATCGTCATGACATACATTACTTTTGCCATATTGCCATTGCATGATCATGTAGTTGACATCGTATTTGTGGCAAAGCCACCATGCATTATTTTTCATACATGTCACTCTTGATTCATTGCACCATCCCGTACATCACGGAGGCATTCATATAGAGTCATACCTTGTTCTAGTTTCGAGTTGTAATCCTTATGTTGTAATCAATAGAAGTGTGATGATCATCATTATTAGAGCATTGCCCAAAAAAAAGGAAAGGCCCAAAAATAAATAAATAAAAAGGGCAATTCTACTATCCTTTTTTCCACACTTGTGCTTCTAAGTAGCACCATGTTCATCATATAGCGAGTCTCATATATTGTGCTTCAAAGTAGCACCATGTTTTTCATATAGTGAGTCTCATAAGTTGTCTTTTTATACTAGTGGGAATTTTTCATTATAGAACTTGGCTTGTATATTCCTACGATGGGCTTCCTCAAATGCCCTAGGTCTTCATGAGCAAGCAAGTTGGATGCACACCCACTAGTTTTCTTTTGTTGAGCATTGATAGCTCTAGTGCATCCGTTGCATGGCAATCTCTACTCCTCATGTTGACATCAATTGAGGCATCTCCATAGCCCGTTAATTATCCTCGTCAATGTGAGACTTTCTCCTTTTTTGTCTTCTCCACACAATCCCCATCATCATATTCTATTCCACCCATAGTGCTATATCCATGGCTCACGCTCATGTATTGCGTGAAGGTTGAAAAAGTTTGAGATTATTTAAGTATGAAACAATTGCTTGGCTTGTCATCGGGGGTATAGAAGTTGGGAACATCTTTGTGTGACGAAAATGAAGCATAGCCTAACTATATGATTTTGTAGGGATGAACTTTCTTTTGCCATGCTATTTTAAGAAGACATGATCACTTTGATTAGTATGCTTGAAGTATTATTATTTTTATGTCAATATGAACTTTTGTCTTGAATCTTTCGGATCTGAATATTCATACCACAATTAAGAAGAATTACATTGAAATTATGCCAAAGTATCACTCCGCATCAAAAATTATTTTTTATCATTTACCTACTCGAGGACAAGCAGGAATTAAGCTTGGGGATGCTTGATACGTCTCCAATGTATCTATAATTTTTGATTGCTCCATGCTACTTTATCTACTGTTTTAGGCAATATTGGGCTTTATTATCCACTTTTATATTATTTTTGGGACTAACCTATTAACAGGAGGCCCAGCCCAGATTTGTTGTTTTATGCCTATTCGGTGTTTGAGGAAAATGAATATCGACGGAGTCAAAACGGAACGAAATCAACTGGAGAAGTTATTTTGGAAGGAAACCCACCTGATGGACTTGGACCCCACGTCGAAGATACGGAGGTCCTCACGAGGGTGGGGCGCGCCCCCCCGGCGCGCCCGCCTCGTGTGGCCCCGTAGCTCCACCGACGTTCTCCTTTCACCCATATATACCGTCGTGCCCTAAAACTTCCGAACAGAAGATAGATCGGGAGTTCCGCCGCCGCAAGCCTCCGAACCACCAAAACCAATCGGGACCCCTTTCGTACCCCCGAGGGGGGATCCATCTCCGTGGCCATCTTCATCATCCCGGCGCTCTCCATGACGAGGAGGGAGTAGTTCACCCTCGGGGCTGAGGGTATGTACCGGTAGCTATGTGTTTGATCTCTCTCTCTCTCTCGTGTTCTCGACTTCACATGATCTTGATGTATCGCGAGCTTTGCTATTGTAGTTGGATCTTATGATGTTTCTCCCCCTCTACTCTCTTGTAATGAATTGAGTTTCCCCTTTGAAGTTATCTTATCGGATTGAGTCTTTTATGAGAACACTTGATGTATGTCTTGCTGTGATTATCTGTGGTGACAATGGGATATCATGTGCCACTTGATGTATGTTTTGGTGACAAACTTGCGGGTTCCGCCCATGAACCTATGCATAGGGGTTGGCACACGTTTTCTTGATTCTCCGGAGAAACTTTGGGGCACTCTTTGAAGTATTTTTATGTTGGTTGGATAAATCTGAGATTATGTGATGCATATCGTATAATCATGCCCACAGATACTTGAGGTGACAATGGAGTATCTAGGTGACATTAGGGTTTTGGTTGATTTGTGTCTTAAGGTGTTATTCTTGTACGAACTCTTTTATAGATCGATCCGAAAGAATAGCTTTGTGGTGGTTTCGTACCCGACCATAATCTCTACGTTTGTTCTCTGCTATTAGTGTCTTTGGAGTGACTCTTTGTTGCATGTTGAGGGCTTGTTATATGATCTATCTATGTTATTATTGTTGAGAGAACTTGCACTAGTGAAAGTATGAACCCTAGGCCTTGTTTCCTACCATTGCAATACTGTTTACGCTCACTTTTACCACTTGTTACCTTGCTGTTTTTATTATTTCAGATTACAAAAACCTATATCTACCATCTATTTTGCACTCGTATCTTCATCTCTTCGCCGAACTAGTGCACCTGTACAATTTACCATTGTATTGGGTGTGTTGGGGACACAAGAGACTTTTTGTTATTTGGTTGCAGGGTTGTTTGAGAGAGACCATCTTCCTCCTACGCCTCTCGCGGATTGATAAACCTTAGGTCATCCACTTGAGAGAAATTTGCTACTGTCCTACAAACCTGTGCACTTGCAGGCCCAACAACGTCTACAAGAAGAAGGTTGTGTAGTAGACATTAGTAGTAAAGGTAAATTCTCTCTATAGATATGATAAAGTTGATGTCCCCTCTACTAAATTTCATAGCCCATGCTTAGATGAATTTGATGATTTTATGGCTAGACAAGAAATTTTAATGCTTATGTTGGTAGAGAGTTAAAGAATAATGCTTTCGAGATAGTACGCGTGAGCGATAATATGGCTAGAGTTAAAGGTGAACTCAAACTCGTTAGCAAATATGCTTCTATGGTTGCTACTCAAGATGAGCAAGTACTTAAGGCTCAAAATGATTTGCTTGATGAATTAAATAATAAACCTGACTTTGCTGTTAGAGTGGCTACTAGAACTGGTAGAATGACTCAGGAACCTTTGTATCCTAAAGGCCACCCTAAGAGAATCGAGCAACATTCTCAGATAAACAATTTAGAGGCACCTAGTTCTTCTAAAAAGAAGAAAAAGAAAGACGATAGAACTTTGCATGCTTCTAGTGAACCTGTTGTAGACACATATGAGAATCCCAATGATATTTCTATCTCTGATGCTGAAACACAATCAGGTGATGAACATGAACCTGGTGATAATGTTAATGATAATGTTCATGTTGATGCTCAACCTAGCAAAACCAATGAAGTAGAGATTGAACCTGCTGTTGATCTTGATAACCCACAATCAAAGAATCAACGTTATGATAAGAGAGATTTTGTTGCTAGGAAGCACGGTAGAGAAAGAGAACCATGGGTTCAGAAACCAATGCCCTTTCCTCCTAAACCATCCAAGACAAAGGATGATGGGATTTTGAGCGCTTTGCTGAAATGATTAGACCTATCTTCTTACGTATGCGTTTAACTGATATGCACAAGGTAAATCCTTATGCTAATTATATGAAGGATATCATTACAAATAAAAGAAAGATACCGGAAGCTGAAATTTCCACCATGCTTGCTAATTACACTTTTAAGGGTGGAATACCAAAGAAACTTGGAGATCCGGGGGTACCAACTATACCATGCTCCATTAAAAGAAATTATGTTAGAACTGCTTTATGTGATCTTGGAGCCGGTGTTAGTGTTATGCCTCTCTCTTTATATCGTAGACTTGAATTGAATAAGTTGACACCTACTGAAATATCTTTGCAAATGGCCGATAAATCAACTGCTATACCTGTCGGTATTTGTGATGATGTGCCTGTTGTGGTTGCAAATGTCACTATCTTAACGGACTTTGTTATTCTTGATATTCCCGAGGACGATAGTATGTCGATTTTCCTTGGTAGACCCTTTTTGAATACTGCAGGGGCTGTTATTGATTGCAACAAAGGCAATGTCACTTTTCATGTTAATGGTAATGAGCATACGGTACACTTTCCGAGGAAACAATCTCAAGTTCATAGCATCAATTCTATTGGAAAAGTTCCAACTATCATTATTGGAGGTTTTGAATTTCCTCTCCCTACTGTCAAGAAAAAGTATGATATTCTTATTGTTGGGGATTTTCATATCTCCGTTGAGGTAACTTAGTGTTATTCGAAATTTCTCCGGTTCCGTGTTATTTGAAATGAGTTTGTTAACAAGACTTGATCAACCTTGTTAGTGGATTCATTTTGATGATCACGAGATGGATGAAAATAGAAGACACAACCTTTGTACCCTCTTTTTACTTTCTGTTATTTAGAATAAACAAAGCAAAAATAGTATTATCCGCCTGTTTTCTGAATTATCCGTGCATTAAAAAAATGTATCCCGAAAATAAAAGTGCTCCAAATTCCCTGCAAATTTAGTATGATTTTTTATGAAATATTTGAGGATTTTAGGCACTGAAAACACTGCAAAAGGGGCAAGCACCAGGCCACGAGAGAGGAGGGCGCGCCCCCCTGTAGGGCGCGCCCCCCTGTCTCGTGGGCCCCTGTTGGGTCCCCTCCACTTATGCCAGCACCCACACACTTCATCTTCTTCCCAAAAAATCCCCATCCAGCTCAAGCACGAGTTCTAGCTCATTTTGCTGCAATTTTCGATCTCCTTGCTCAAAGTTCCATTCACAAAACTGCTTTGGGAGATTGTTGCTTGGTATGTGACTCCTCCATTGGTCCAATTAGTTTTTGTTCTAGTGCTTTATTCATTGCAAATTTTTGCTCCATAGGTGACCATGTTCTTGAGCTTGCATGTTAAATTTATGAGGTCCCAAGTAATTCTAATGCTTGATATAGGCTCTAGGCACTTGTAGGAGTAGTTGCTACCAATCTTGTTTAGTTTTATTCACTTTTATTTTGAAGTTACTACAATTTCAGAAATTTTCAGAAAATGTTAAGGATACTTTTGAGGGGCTCTTCTAGCCAAGGCTCTCAGGAAAAACAAGCTAAAGAGAAGGAAAAAGCCAAGTATAATCTTCCTCGCGTAGCGGAAGTACGGCCGTGTGAATAGCCATGCGATAATTTCTTGAAAGAAGCTGGAATTCATGAAGATTTTTATTCTTTGATCGAGAATGCAGACCTCACCGATTTCCTCCACGACCGGATCGATCAGTATCTCTTACTTACCAATACTTTCGTGCAAATTTTTTATCATTATCCTAAGAAGTCACCGCCTTCAGTATCATTTCATTTATATGATGAATTCAGAGAAATGTCTTTACGTAATTTTTGCACGGTATGTAGGATACCCTTTGAGGGAGAATTAGAGGAACCCCATCGTAAAGATGCGGATGGCTTTGTTAACACCATCACTGTAGAGGATCCAAAGAAGGGTTCCGATGCGAAAATCTCTAGCATACACTTTCCTGTTTTACGCTACTTTGCCATATTTGCTAGTAGATGCTTGATTGGTCGTGGAAATAGTGGAAACTTTAGTGTTCCTGATATTATCATTCTTCAACATGCCTTGTTTGGAGATAATAGTTTTAGTATGGGTGCCGTCATTGCTAAACGGCTAAGCCTGAATCGTACAAAAGGCCCCATATTTGGAGGTATCTATGCTTCACGTCTTGCTAGACATTTTGAGATACCTATTAGGCACCATGAGAAAGAGGAGACAAAATTGCCTCCTTACATTTTAGATTACAAGAGCATGGTAGCACACGCGTTTATGGTTGACAACAAAGAGAAGATACTCTTGTATAACCTTAGATTTAATAAGAAACACAATGAGACTACTATTTTGCATGCGCTTCTGTTGTTTGATTTGATTGCAGATAATTTTCTTGTTACACCGGAAGAGGTGTATGCTCATCGTGGCCAAGCATCCACTCCAGAACCTGAACCTGAGCCAGAACCTGAACTTGACCCTTGTCGTGCATCATCTTACCAGTGGGACCCGGAGATGGCCAGCCAGTGGTATCCTGATTACACCTCCCAGTACACCGGGGAGAGTAGCAGCAGCCCTTGGCATTAGACCAACTTAGGCCAAAAGCCTAAGCTTGGGGGAGTACGTATTTCTCACCGACTTTACATTCTTGTTCACACACTAGTCGTCGGTGCTCATACTCTTTCATTGTATTATCCATGTTTAGTTTAATTTTCTTTTTCGCTTTCTTCTTGTGTGTTTGATAAATCTTAAGAAAAACCAAAAAAATAGTTAGTTTAATTTCCATGCTTGTAGTAGAAATTAAAATGAAAACCCAAAAAGATTTCTCGTTCTTCTTTTACTTGTTGGGAGCTTTCCCGTGTAAATAGTTTTATTTTCTTTCCTTCCCTTTGGGGGTCGAGAAGACCATATTAAAAATGTTTAGTGGCTCTCATATGCATGATTGTTTATTTAATTTAGAGCCCATATTACCCTGTCTTCTCTCTTGATTTTAATGCTTGCAGATTCCAGCTTAGTCCAATGCACGTGCACTATTATTATTATACACATCATTCGGTTGTGCAAGTGAAAGGCAATAATGACGATATATGATGGACTTATTGAGATGAGAAAAGCTGGTATGAACTCGACCTCTCTTGTTTTTGTAAATATGATGAGTTCATCATTCCTGATTCAGCTTATTATGAAGTAAACATATTTGCAATGACATTTAGAGATTATAGTTGTTTGTGCCATGCTTGATTAGCTATGAGTTATAATGGTTTATCTTGCGTGCCAACATGCTATTAGAATGATTATGATGTGGTATGATGGGATGGTATCCTCCTTTGAATGAATTGAGTGACTCGACTTGGCACATGTTCACGCATGTAGTTGAAAAAATCAACATAGCCTTCATGATATTTATGTTCATGGTGGATTATATCCTACTCTGGCTTGTAGTCGGTGTGAATTAATTTTAATGCATGTTTATGACTATTGTCACTCTCTCAGTTGGTCGCTTCCCAGTCTTTTGCTAGCCTTCACCTGTACTAAGCGGGAATACTGCTTGTGCATCCAAACTCCTTAAACCCCAAAGTTGTTCCATATGAGTCCACCATACCTACCTATATGCGGTATTTACCTGCAAGTAAATTTGTATGTGCCAAACTCCAAATAAATTTGTATGTGCCAAACTCTAAACTCTCAAATGAAATTCTGTTTTGTATGCTCGAGCAGCTCATGTTTCAACTAGGGCTGCCTATATCTTCCATGCTAGGTGGGTTATTCCTTTGTCATCGGTATGTTACTTGCCCGAGATTCGATCGTCGGTATCCAATACCTAGTTCAATCTCGTTACCGGCAAGTCTCTTTACTCGTTCCGTAATACATCATTTCATAACTATCTCATTAGTTACAATGCTTGCATGCTTAGGTGATGAGTATTACCGAGAAGGCCCAGAGATACCTCTCCGACAATCGGAGTGACAAAACCTAATCTCGAATTATGCCAACTCAACATATACTTTTGGAGACACCTGTAGAGCACCTTTATAAGCACCCAGTTACATTGTGACGTTTGGTAGCACACAAAGTGTTCCTCCGGTAAACGGGAGTTGCATAATCTCATAGTTGCAGGAACTTTGTATAAGTCATGAAGAAAGCAATAGCAACATACTAAGCGATCAAGTGCTAAGCTAACGGAATGGGTCAAGTCAATCACATCATTCTCCTAATGATGTGATCCGTTAATCAAATGACAACTCATGTCTATGGTTAGGAAACATAACCATCTTCGATTAACGAGCTAGTCAAGTAGAGGCATACTAGTGACACTGTTTGTCTATGTATTCACACATGTATTATGTTTCCGGTTAATACAATTCTAGCATGAATAATAAACATTTATCATGATATAAGGAAATAAATAATAACTTTATTATTGCCTCTAGGGCATATTTCCTTCATCTCCCACTTGCACTAGAGTCAATAATCTAGATTACACAAGAATGATTCTAACACCCGTGGAGTCTTGGTGCTGATCATGTTTTGCTCGTGAGAGAGGCTTAGTCAATGGTCTGCGCAACATTCAGATCCGTATGTATCTTGCAAATCTCTATGTCTCCCACTTGGACTTGGTCCCGAATGGAATTGAAGCGTCTCTTGATGTGCTTGGTCCTCTTGTGAAATCTGGATTTCTTTGCCAAGGCAATTGCACCAGTATTGTCACAGAAGATCTTCATTGGTCCCGATGCACTAGGTATAACACCTAGATCGGAAATGAACTCCTTCATCCAGACTCCTTCATTTGCTGCTTCGAAGCAGCTATGTACTCCGCTTCACATGTAGATCCCGCCACGACGCTTTGTTTAGAACTGCACCAACTTACAGCTCCACCGTTTAATAAAAATACGTATCCGGTTTGCGATTTAGAATCGTCCGGATCAGTGTCAAAGCTTGCATCGGCGTAACCCTTTACGACAAGCTCTTTGTCACCTCCATAAGCGAGAAACATATCCTTAGTCCTTTTCGGTATTTCAGGATATTCTTGACCGCTGTCGATGATCCACTCTGGATTACTTTGGTACCTCCCTGCTAAGCTAATAGCAAGGCACACATCAGGTCTGGTACACAGCATTGCATCCATGATAGAGCCTATGGCTGAAGCATAGGGAACTCCTTTCATTTTATCTCTATCTTCTGCAGTGGTCAGGCATTGAGTCTGACTCAATCTTACACCTTGTAATACAGGCAAGAACCCCTTTCTTTGCCTGCTCCATATTGAACTTTTTCAAGACTTTATCAAGGTATGTGCATTGTGAAAGTCCAATCAAGCGTCTTGATCTATCTCTATAGATGTTGATGCCCAATATGTAAGCAGCTTCACCGAGGTCCTTCATTGAAAAACTTTTATTCAAGTATCCTTTTATGCTATCCAGAAATTCTATGTCATTTCCAATCAATAATATGTCGTCCACATATAATATTAGAAATGCTACAGAGCTCCCACTCACTTTCTTGTAAA
This sequence comes from Aegilops longissima, assembly GCA_021605205.1. NCBI lineage: Eukaryota > Viridiplantae > Streptophyta > Magnoliopsida > Poales > Poaceae > Aegilops > Aegilops longissima. The sequence goes on from CM038681.1 coordinate 119,429,344, forward strand.
TACAGGCTTCTCCAAAAGTCTCTATAAAACCATATGCTTTGATCACACTATCAAAGCGTTTATTCCAACTCCGAGAGGCTTGCACCAGACAATAGATTGATCGTTGGAGCTTGCACACTATGTTAGCTCCCTTAGGATCGACAAAACCTTCGGTTGCATCATATACAACTCTTCTTCCGAAATCCATTCGAAATGCAGTTTTGACATCCATCGCCATATTTCATAATCATAAAATGCGCGATTGCTAACATGATTCGGACAGACTTAAGCATCGCTACGGGTGAGAAGGTCTCATCGTAGTCAACTCCTTGAACTTGTCGAAAACCTTTTGCAACAAGTCGAGCTTTGTAAACAGTAACATTACCATCAGCGTCGGTCTTCTTCTTGAAAATCCATTTATTCTCTATTGCTTGCCGACCATCGGGCAAGTCAACCAAAGTCCACACTTTGTTCTCATACATGGATCCCATCTCAGATTTCATGGCTTCAAGCCATTTTGTGGAATCTGGGCTCACCATCGCTTCTTCATAGTTCGTAGGTTCACCATGATCTAGTAGCATGACTTCCAGAATAGGATTACCGTACCACTCTGGTGCGGACTTTATTCTGGTTGATCTACGAAGTTCAGTAACAACTTGATCTGAAGTTTCATGATTATCATCATTAACTTCCTCACTAACTGGTGTAGGTGTCACAGGAACCGATTTCTGTGATGAACTACTTTCCAATAAGGGAGCTGGTACTGTTACCTCATCAAGTTCTACTTTCCTCCCACTCACTTCTTTCGAGAGAAACTCCTTCTCTAGAAAGGATCCATTCTTGGCAACGAATGTTTTGCCTTCGGATCTGTGATAGAAGGTATACCCAATTGTCTCCTTTGGGTATCCTATGAAGACACATTTTTCCGATTTGGGTTCAAGCTTATCAGGTTGAAGCTTTTTCACATAAGCATCGCAACCCCAAACTTTTAGAAACGACAACTTTGGTTTCTTGCTAAACCATAGTTCATAAGGTGTCGTCTCAACGGATTTTGATGGTGCCCTATTTAACGTGAATGCGGCCGTCTCTAAAGCATAACCCCAAAACGATAGCGGTAAATCGGTAAGAGACATCATAGATCGCACCATATCTAGTAAAGTACGATTACGACGTTCGGACACACCATTACGCTGTGGTGTTCCAGGTGGCGTGAGTTGCGAAACTATTCCGTATTGCTTCAAATGTAGACCAAACTCGTAACTCAAATATTCTCCTCCATGATCAGATCGTAGAAACTTTATTTTCTTGTTATGATGATTTTCAACTTCACTCTGAAATTCTTTGAACTTTTCAAATGTTTCAGATTTATGCTTCATTAAGTAGATATACCCGTATCTGCTTAAATCATCTGTGAAGGTGAGAAAATAACGATATCCGCCACGAGCTTCAACATTCATCGGACCACATACATCTGTATGTATGATTTCCAACAAATCTGTTGCTCTCTCCATACAACCGGAGAACGGTGTTTTAGTCATCTTGCCCATGAGGCACGGTTACTTAAGTACCAAGTGATTCATAATCAAGTGGTTCCAAAAGTCCATCTGTATGGAGTTTCTTCATGCGCTTTACACCGATATGACCTAAACGGCAGTGCCACAAATAAGTTGCACTATCATTATCAACTCTGCATCTTTTGGCTTCGACATTATGAATATGTGTATCACTACCGTCGAGATTCAATAAGAATAGACCACTCTTCAAGGGTGCATGACCATAAAAGATATTACTCATATAAATAGAACAACCATTATTCTCTGATTTAAATGAATAACCGTCTCGCATTAAACAAGATCCAGATATAATGTTCATGCTCAACGCTGGCACCAAATAACAATTATTTAGGTCTAAAAATAATCCCGAAGGTAGATGTAGAGGTAGCGTGCCGACCGCGATCACATTGACTTTGGAACCGTTTCCCACGCGCATCGTCACCTCGTCCTTTGCCAGTGCTCGCTTATTCCGTAGTCCCTGCTTTGAGTTGCAAATATTAGCAATGTAACCAGTATCAAATACCAGTGCTATCTGCGAGCTCTAGTAAGGTACACATCAATAACATGTATATCACATATACCTTTGTTCACCTTACCATCCTTCTTATCCGCCAAATACTTGGGGCAATTCCGCTTCCAGTGACCAGCTTGCTTGCAGTAGAAGCACTCAGTTTCAGGCTTAGGTCCAGACTTGGGTTTCTTTTCTTGAGCAGCAACTTGCTTGCTGTTCTTCTTAAAGTTCCCCTTCTTCCTTCATTTTCCCTTTTTCTTGAAACTAGTGGTCTTGTTGACCATCAACACTTGATGCTCCTTCTTGATTTCTACCTCCGCAGCTTTTAGCATTGCGAAGAGCTCGGGAAGTGTCTTGTTCATCCCTTGCATATTATAGTTCATCACGAAGCTCTTGTAGCTTAGTGGCAGTGATTGGAGAATTCTGTCAATGACACCATCATCCGGAACATTAACTCCCAGTTGAATCAACTGATTATTATACCCAGACATTTTGAGTATATGCTCACTGACAGAACTATTCTCTTCCATCTTGCAGCTATAGAACTTATTGGAGACTTCATATCTCTCAATCCGGGCATTTCCTTGAAATATTAACTTCAACTCCTGGAACATCTCATATGCTCCATGACGTTCAAAACGTCGTTGAAGACCCGGTTCTAAGCCGTAAAGCATGGCACACTGAACTATAGAGTAGTCATCAGCTTTGCTCGCCAGACGTTCACAACTTCGCGTTGCTCTCAAAGCAGGCTCGGCACCCAGCGGTGCTTCGGGGCGTAATTCTTTCGTGCAGCAATGAGGATAATCCTCGTTACGGACCCATTCCGTGTAATTGCTACCATCATCTTTCAACTTTGCTTTCTCATGGAACGCATTAAAATTCAACGGAACAACAACACGAGCCATCTATCTACAACAAACATAGATAAGCAAAATACTATCGGTGCTAAGTTCATGATAATTTTAAGTTCAATTAATCATATTTTTAAGAACTCCCACTTAGCAGACATCTCTCTAGTCATCTAAGTGAACACGTGATCCAAATCAACTAAACCATAACCGATCATCACGTGAGATGGAGTAGTTTTCAATGGTGAACATCACTATGTTGATCATATCTACTATATGATTCACGCCGACCTTTCGGTCTCCGTGTTCGAGGCCATATCTGCATATGCTAGGCTCGTCAAGTTTAACCTGAGTATTCTGCGTGTGCAAAACTGGCTTGCACCCGTTGTAGATGGACGAGAGCTTATCACACCCGATTATCACGTGGTGTCTTGGCACTCTGAACTTTGGCAATGGTGCATACTCAGGAGAACACTTCTTGATAATTTTAGTGAGAGATCATCTTAAAATGCTACCGTCAATCAAAGCAAGATAAGATGCATAAAGGATAAACATCACATGCAATCAATATAAGTGATATGATATGGCCATCATCATCTTGTGCTTGTGATCTCCATCTCCGAAGCACCATCGTGATCAGCATAAATCACCGCACGACACCTTGATCTCCATCGTAGCATCGTTGTCGTCTCGCCAACTATTGCTTCTCGACTATCGCTACCGCTTAGTGATAAATTAAAGCAATTACATGGCGTTTGCATTTCATACAATAAGCGACAACCATATGGCTCCTGCCGATTGCCGATAACTCGGTTACAAAACATGATCATCTCATACAATAAAATATAGCATCATGTCTTGACCATATCACATCACAACATGCCCTGCAAAAACAAGTTAGACGTCCTCTACTTTGTTGTTGCAAGTTTTACGTGGCTGCTACGGGCTGAGCAAGAACCGTTCTTACCTACGCATCAAAACCACAACGATAGTTTCTCAAGTTGGTGCTGTTTTAACCTTCGCAAGGACCGGGCGTAGCCACACTCGGTTGAACTAAAGTGAGAGAGACAGACATCCGCCAGTCACCTTTAAGCAACGAGTGCTCGCAGCGGTGAAACCAGTCTCGCGTAAGCTTACGCGTAATGGCGGTCTGGGCCGCTTCATCTCACAATACCGCTGAACCAAAGTATGACATGCTGGTAAGCAGTATGACTTGTATCGCCCACAACTCACTTGTGTTCTACTCGTGCATATAACATCAACGCATAAAACCTGGCTCGGATGCCACTGTTGGGGAACGTAGTAATTTCAAAATTTTCCTACACACACGCAAGATCATGGTGATGGCATAGCAACGAGAGGGGAGAGTGTGTCCACGTACCCTCGTAGACCAAAAGCGGAAGCGTTATGACAACGTGGTTGATGTAGTCGTACGTCTTCACGATCCGACCGATCCAAGTACCGAACGTACGGCACCTCCGTGTTCTGCACACGTTCAGCTCGATGACGATCCCCGAACTCCGATCCAGCAGGGTGTCGGGGATGAGTTCCGTCAGTACGACGGCGTGGTGACGATGATGATGCTCTACCGGCGCAGGACTTCGCCTAAACTCTGCGACGATATGACCGAGGTGGAATATGGTGGAGGGGGGCACCACACACGGCTAAGGAACGATCCGTAGATCAACTTGTGTGTTCTGGGGTGCCCCCTTCCCCCGTATATAAAGGAGCAAGGGGGGGTGCGGCCGACCCTAGGAGGAGGCGCGCCGGAGGAGTCCTACTCCCACCGGGAGTAGGACTCCCCCCCTTTTCCTAGTTGGATTAGGACTTGTGGGGAGGGAAAGAGAAAGGGGGGCGCCGCCCCCCTTCCTTGTCCTATTCGGACTAGGGGGAGGCGCGGCCTGCCCTGGCCGCCCTCCTCTTCTCCCTCATGGCCCACTAAGGCCCATTAACCCCGGGAGGGTTCGGTAACCCCGGTGTTCGGTAAAATCGATTTCACCCGGAACTATTCAAGTCAAACATAGGCTTCCAATATATCAATCTTTATGTCTCGACCATTTCGAGACTCCTCGTCATGTCCGTGATCACATCCGGGACTCCGAACAAACTTCAGTACATCAAAACTCATAAATCTATCATCGTAACGTTAAGCGTGCGGACCCTACGGGTTCGAGAATTATGTAGACATGACCTAGAACTATTCTTGGTCAATAACCAATAGTGGAACCTGGATGTTCATATTGGTTCCTACATTTTCTACGAAGATCTTTATCGGTCAAACCGCATAACAACATACTTTGTTCCCTTTGTCATCGGTATGTTACTTGCCCGAGATTCGATCATCGGTATCCAATACCTAGTTCAATCTCGTTACCGGCAAGTCTCTTTACTCGTTCCGTAATACATCATTTCATAAATAACTCATTAGTTACAATGCTTGCAAGGCTTAGGTGATGAGTATTACCGAGAAGGCCCAGAGATACCTCTCCGACAATCGGAGTGACAAAACCTAATCTCGAATTATGCCAACTCAACATATACTTTTGGAGACACCTGTAGAGCACCTTTATAATCACCCGATTCGTTGTGACGTTTGGTAGCACACAAAGTGTTCCTCCGTAAGCGGAGTTGCATAATCTCATAGTTGCAGGAACTTTGTATAAGTCATGAAGAAAGCAATAGCAACATACTAAACGATCAAGTGCTAAGCTAACGGAATGGGTCAAGTCAATCACATCATTCTCCTAATGATGTGATCCCGTTAATCAAATGACAACTCATGTCTATGGTTAGGAAACATAACCATCTTCGATTAACGAGCTAGTCAAGTAGAGGCATACTAGTGACACTCTGTTTGTCTATGTATTCACACATGTATTATGTTTCCGGTTAATACAATTCTAGCATGAATGATAAAAATTTATCATGATATAAGGAAATAAATAATAACTTTATTATTGCCTCTAGGGCATATTTCCTTCAGGTTATTCTCAAGAGGAGTGGACTCCGCTCCTCATTCACGAGAAAGGGCCGGTAACCGGGATGCCTAGTCCCATGATCCAAGAAGATCAAAGTAAATCAAAATAATTAAACAAAACTCCCCCAGGGTTGTTGTTAGTTGGAGGCACTCGTTGTTTCGAGCAAGCCATGGATTGATGCTTGTTGGTGGTTGGGGGAGTATAAACCTTTACCATACTGTTTGGGAACTCCCTATAATGCATGTAGTATGGAAGATACAACCATCTCATAGTTGTTGCGTTCACAGTGAAAGTATACCGCTCAAAATGTTATTCAATCTCTATTTTAAAATCGAGCTCTGGCACCTCTACAAATCCCTGCTTCCCTCTGCGAAGGGCCTATCTATTTACTTTTATGTTGAGTCAACACCCTTCTTATTAAAAGCACCCGCTGGAGAGCACGCTGTCATTTGCATTCATTACTATTGGTTTATATTGGGTACGACTTGACTGGATCTCTTTTACCATGAATTACAATGTTTAGTCAGTCCTTGATCTTTAAAGGTGCTCTGCATTTATGTTTTGCGGTCTCAGAAAGGGCTAGCGAGATACCATTTTGTTATATCATGTTATGATTATTTTGAGAAAGTGTTGTCATCCGAGTTTTATTATTATAGCTCGCTAGCTGATTATGCCATTGATATGAGTAATTGTGAGACCTAAGTGTTATTGTGAGTATGGTTAGTTCATAATATTTGTTGAAACTTGAATGCTGGCTTTTCATGTTTACAACAACAAGAGCAAACAGAGTTTGTAAAAGTTTTTGTTTATCACTTTCAGTTTTCAACTGAATTGCTTGAGGACAAGCAAAGGTTTAAGCTTGGGGATTTGATACGTCTCCAACGTATCTACTTTTCCAAACACTTTTGCCCTTGTTTTGGACTCTAACTTGCATGATTTGAATGAAACTAACCCGGACTGACGCTATTTTCCGCAGAACTACCATGATGTTGTTTTATGTGTAGAAAAGAAAAGTTCTTGGAATGTCCTGAAGATCCACGGAGGCACTTTTTGGAATTTATAAGAATTATTGGGCGAAAGAAATACACCAGGGGGCCTAGGGCCTGTCCACGAGACAGGGCCCCCCACCCCTGTAGGGCACGCCCCCTATCTCGTGGGCCCCCTGGACCTCCACCGACCTCAACTCCAACTCCATATATTCACGTTCGGGAGAAAAAAAATCAGAGAAAAAGTTTCATCGCGTTTTACGACACGGAGCCACCGCCAAGCCCTAATCTCTCTCGGGAGGGCTGATCTGGAGTCCGTTCGGGGCTTGGAGAGGGGATTCGTCATTGTCGTCATCATCAACCATCCTCCATCACCAATTTCATGATGCTCATCGCCGATGCGTGAGTTATTCCATCGTGAGGCTTGCTGGAAGGTGATGGGTTGGATGAGATTTACCATGTAATCAAGTTAGTTTTGTTAGGGTTTGATCCTAGTATCCACTATGTTCGAGATTGATGTTGCTATGACTTTGCTATGCTTAATGCTTGTCACTAGGGCCCGAGTGCCATGATTTCAGATCTGAACCTATTATGTTTTCATGAATATATGTGTGTTCTTGATCCTATCTTGCAAGTCTGTAGTCACCTATTATGTGTTATGATCCGACAACCCCGAAGTGACAATAATCGGGATACTTCTCGGTGATGACCGTAGTTTGAGGAGTTCATGTATTCACTATGTGCTAATGCTTTGTTCCGGTTCTCTATTAAAAGGAGGCCTTAATATCCCTTAGTTTATGCCAGGACCCCGCTGCCACGGGAGGGTAGGACAAAAGATGTCATGCAAGTTCTTTTCCATATGCACGTATGACTATTTGCGGAATACATGCCTACATTACATTGATGAATTGGAGCTAGTTCTGTGTCACCCTATGTTATAGCTATTACATGAGGAATCGCATCCGGTATAATTATCCATCACTGATCCATTTCCTACGAGCTTTTCATATATTGTTCTTTGCTTATTTACTTTTCCGTTGCTAATGTTACAACTACTACAAAAACCCAAAACAATTATCTTTACTTTTGCTATCGTTACCTTTATTATCATACCACTTTTCTACTAAATACTTTGCTGCAGATACTAAGTTATCCAGGTGTAGTTGAATTGAAAACTCAACTGCTAATACTCAAGAATATTCTTTGGCTCCCCTTGTGTTGAATCAATAAATTTGGGTTGAATACTATACCCTCGAAAGCTGTTGCGATCCCCTACACTTGTGAGTTATCAGTGGGCCACCACCAGCCGCCGCGGGCCTGTGGCATCTGCCGCCGCCACCATTGATGGCGCCCCTCTGGCACTTGCAGCCGTTGCCTTCCCCGGCAGCCGCTGCCCCCGTCCAGCCCCCGCTGCTGCCGCTGCAACCACCGGCGCCGCCCCTGCCCAGCTCGAGGGCACCCTCGCCGACTGGCCTCCCGATCCATCAGGTCCGGTTCCCGCCCTCCCCCTCGCCACTCCCAGCGTGGGCGGCTGGGTCTTCGCCATCACCGGTCTACACCACGACCCCCGAACAGCCGACTCCGTTCCCGTAGTTTGGCGGGCCATCTTGTTCCGCCAGTCCCTACCCAGAGTACTCCGACCAGGCGCCACCCGCCTCGCTGCTCCGCACCTCTGAGCCAGCTCGACACGGTGCTCCGACCCAGACACCGTCGCGGTTCACCAAGATCGACTTCGCCACCTATGACGACACGGAGGACCCCCTCAACTGGCTCAACCAGTGCGACCAGTTCTTTCGCGGGCAGCGCACCCTCGCATCGGAGCATACCTGGCTCGCCTCGTACCACCTCCGCGGCGCGGCACATACCTGGTATTACGCCCTCGAGCAGGACGAGGGCGCCATGCCCCCTTGGGAGCGCTTCCACGAGCTCTGCCTCCTTCACTTTGGGCCTCCGGTTCGCGGGAGCCGTCTGGCGGAGCTCAGCCGCCTTCCCTTCACCTCCACGGTGCAGGACTACGCCGACCGTTTCCAGGCCCTGGCATGCCATGCGTCGGGTGTGACGGCGCAGCAGCGGGCCGACCTCTTTGTCGGTGGACTTCCGGATCACATCTGCGTCGACGTGGAGCTTCGGGGACCCCAGGATCTCTAGTCGGCAATGTACTACGCCCGCGCGTTTGAGCGCCGCGCGGTGGCTATCCAGCAGGAATCACCGTCCCGGACTGCTGGGTAGCAACCTGGGCTAGATTCCGCGCAGGGTCGGCCTGCGCAGGCTTCTGCGGCACCCCTCTCCGCGACCGTGGCGCGCCTGTTCCACCGGCTCACCTCAGCCGAGCTACTCGAGCGTCGCCGCCAAGGGTTGTGATTTAACTACGACGAGCCCTACACGCCCGGCCATGCCTGCCCGTGACTCTTCTACCTGGAGGTTGCAGACTACATTCCGGAGGACGCCGTCACCGCCGACCTGGCCGCCCCAGCTCTCGAGAAAGTATTCGACGCTGGTTGATCGCCTCGAGGAGTTCCGCAAGCGCTTTCCCACCTTACAGCTCGAGGACGAGCTGTTTGTGCAGGCGGGGAGAAGTGTTATGGCCGGTTTAGCTAGGCCCACTGGGCAATCTTAGCCCACAAGTTATCTTAGGTTAATTCTTAAGCAAGTTATCTTAGGTTAATTCTTATGCAAGTTATCTAGGTTATAAATATAGGTTGTAAGACTCTTTTTGGAATTAAGCAATAAGAATATTATCTCTATTGCCCGGCTCCCAGAGGAGCCGGAACCCTAGCCGCCCCCTGCCCTTGCGCCGCCGCCGCCACCCTCCTCTCCCGCGGCGGTGCCCAACCGCCGGTGCGGCCGCTCATCGCCTCGCCCAGTCCCCTCCTTCCCTTACTGTTTACGCCCCAGGCCTGGTAGGGTACAAGTTCCTACCATCATCTAACAAACGTAAGAATCTATCTACCTAATTATATATGTTGCACATTATATCCGAGAAAAGAACACAGCAGATGTTGCACATTATTCAGTTCCGTCATTAGTCGAAAATTGAGACTCTAGGAATGCAGGCTTGCATAAGACAAATAGACAAGAAAGTATACAGGGGTACACAAATACACAATCTTGATATTGTACAGAAATGGGTAGTAGGATTCAGACATAGTGTGAATGTGACACAGTATGGAATGGGTGAAGAAAACAGAACCATCTTGTACATTTTATTTTGTCTAGTGGTTTATCTTGAACGAGAAAGTATAATTCCTAGAAGAAAATATATAAATATTAGCAATGATAAACTGATCCATCAGAGCAAAAGATGCTTATTCTAGTTTCAGTTTATCCAACTGTAAAGCATGCACTGTTGCATCTGAAGGAAATATGCCCTAGAGGCAATAATAATGTTATTATTTATTTCCTTATATCATGATAAATGTTTATTATTCATGCTAGAATTGTATTAACCGGAAACATAATACATGTGTGAATACATAAACCTACAGAGTGTCACTAGTATGCCTCTACTTGACTAGCTCGTTAATCAAAGATGGTTATGTTTCCTAACCATGAACAAGGAGTTGTTATTTGATTAACGGGATCACATCATTGGTTGAATGATCTGATTGACATGACCCATTCCATTAGCATAGCACCTGATCGTATAGTTTGTTGCTAGTGCTTTTCTTCATGACTTATACATGTTCCTATGACTATGAGATTATGCAACTCCCGTTTGCCCGAGGAACACTTTGGGTGTTACCAAGCGTCCACAAGCGTGAATCGGGTGATTATAAAGGTACATTACAGGTGTCTCCGAAGGTACATGTTGGGTTGGCATATTTGAGATTAGGATTTGTCACTCCGATTGTCGGAGAGGTATCTGGGCCCTCTCGGTAATGCACATCACATAAAGCCTTGCAAGCATTGCAACTAAATGTGTTAGTTGTGAGATGATGTATTACGGAGCGAGAAAAGAGACTTGCCGAAGAACGAGATTGAACTAGGTATTGGATACCGACGATCGAATCTCGGGCAAGTAACTATACCGATGACAAAGGGAACAACGTATGTTGTTATGCGGTCGACCGATAAAGATCTTCGTAGAATATGTAGGAACCAATATGGGCATCCAGGTCCCGCTATTGGTTATTGACCGAGAGGTGTCTCGGTCATGTCTACATAGTTCTCGAACCCGTAGGGTCCGCACAACGTAACGATGGCGGTTATTATGAGTTTATATGATATTGATGTACGAAGGTTGTTGAGTCCCGGATGAGATCACGGACATGACGAGGAGTCTCGAAATGGTCGAGACATAAAGATTGATATATTGGAAGCCCATGTTTGGACTCGGAATCACTCCGGGTGAAATTGGGAATTTTACAGATGCAGGGGGTTACGGAACCTCCCGGGGGTCAATGGGCCTTGATGGGCCTTAGTGGAAAGGAGGAAAGGGGCCCAAGTGCTGGCGCACCTTCCCCCTTCCCTAGTCCTATTAGGACTAGGAGAAGGGGTGGCGCCTCTCTCCCTTCCCACTTGGCCAATCCTAGTTGGACTAGGATTGGGGGAGAATCCTACTCCGGTGGGAGTAGGACTCCCAGCGCAGCCCTTGGTGGCCGGCCAGCCCCTCCCTTCCCTCCTTTATATACTGAGGCAGAGGGCACCCCATGACACACAAGTTGATCATTGAGATCGTTCCTTAGCCGTGTGCGGTGCCCCTTCCACCAAACTACACCTCGAATATACCGTTGCGGAGCTTAAGCGAAGCCCTGCGCCGGTGGAACATCATCATCGTCACCACGCCGTCGTCGTCTTGTGAAACTCTCCCTCAACACTCGGCTGGATCGGAGTTCGAGGGGCGTCATCGAGCTGAGCGTGTGCAGAACTTCGGAGGTGCCGTCGTTCGGTACTTGGATCGGTTGGATCGGGAAGAAACGACTACTTCCTCTACGTTGCGTCAACGCTTCCGTTGCTGGTCTCACGAGTGCGTAGACAACACTCTCATCTCGTTGCTATGCATCACCATGATCTTGCGTGATCGTAGGAAATTTTTGAAATTACTCGTTCCCCAACAGTGGCATCCGAGCCTGGTTTTATGCGTTGATGTCATATGCACGAGTAGAACACAAGTGAGTTGTGGGCGATACAAGTCATACTACCTACCAGCATGTCATACTTTGGTTCAGCGGTATTGTGAGATGAAGCGGCCGGACCGACATTACGCGTGCGCTTACGCGAGACTGGTTTCACCGCTGTGAGCACTCGTTGCTTAAAGGTGGTGGCGGTGTCTGTCTCTCTCACTTTAGTTGAACGAGTGTGGCTCGCCCGGTCCTTGAGAAGGTTAAAGCGGAGTCTATTTGACGAAGTATCATTGTGGTTTTGATGCGTAGGTAAGAACGGTTCTTGCTCAGCCCGTAGCAGCCACGTAAAACTTGCAACAACAAAGTAGAGGACGTCTAACTTGTTTTTGCAGGGCATGTTGTGATGTGATATGGTCAAGGCGTGATGCTACATTTTATTGTATGAGATGATCATGTTTTGTAACCGAGTTATCGACAATGGCGAGAGCCATATGGTTGTCGCTTTATTGTATGAAATGCAAGCGCCATGTAATTGCTTTACTTTATCACTAAGGAGTAGCGATAGTCGTAGAAGCAATAGTTGGCGAGGCGACAACGATGCTACGATGGAGATCAAGGTGTCGCGCGGTGGCGATGGTGATCATGGCGGTGCGGAGATGGAGATCACAAGCACAAAATGATGATGGCCATATCATATCACTTATATTGATTGCATGTGATGTTAATCCTTTATGCATCTTATCTTGCTTTGATTGACGGTAGCATTATAAGATGATCCTTACTAAATTATCAAGAAGTGTTCTCCTGAGTATGCACCGTTGCGAAAGTTCTTCGTCTTTGAGACACCACGTGATGATCGGGTGTGATAGGCTCTACGTTCAAATACAGCGGGTGCAAAACAGTTGCACACGCGAATACTCAGGTTATACTTGACGAGCTATGCATATAAGATATGACCTCGGAACACGGAGACCCGAAGGTCGGCGTGAATCATATAGTAGATATGATCAACATATTGATGTTCACCATTGAAACTACTCCATCACACGTGATGATCGGTCATGGTGTAGTTGATATGGATCACGCAATCACTTAGAGAATTGGAGGATATTTTTCTAAGTGGGAGTTCTTAAGTAATATGATTAATTGAACTTAAATTTATCATGAACTTAGTACTGATAGTATCTTGCTTGTCTATGATGTGTAGATAGATGGCTCGTCTTTGTTGTTCCGTTGAATTTTAATGCGTTCCTTGAGAAAGCAAAGTTGAAAGATGATGGCAGCAATTACGGACTGGGTCCGTAATTTGAGGATTATCCTTATTGCTGCACGGAAGAATTACGTCTGGAAGCACCGTTAGGTGCCAGGCCTGGTGCAAGGGCTGCGCCGAGAAGTTATGAGCGTCTGGCAAAGCAAAGCTGATGACTACTCTATAGTTCGATGTGCCATGCTTTACGGCTTAGAACCGGGACTTCAACGTCATTTTGAACACCATGGGGCATATGAGATGTTCCAGGAGTTGAAGTTAATATTCAGCGAATGCCGGATTGAGAGATATGAAGTCTCCAATAAGTTCTATAGCTGTAAGATGGAGGAGAAGCAGTTACATCGGTGAGCATATACTCAGAATGTGCGGATATAACAATCACTTGATTCAACTGGGAGTTAATCTTCCGGATGATTGCGTCATTGACAGAATTCTCCAATCACGCCACCAAGCTACAAGGGCTTCGTGATGAACTATAATATGCAAGGATGACCAAAACAATGCCGAGCTCTTGGCGATCTTTGAAAGCATGGAGGTAGAAATCAAAAGGAGCATCAAGTGTTGATGGTTAACAAAACCACTAGTTTCAAGAAAAGGGCAAAGGAAAGAAAAGGAAACTTCAAAAGAGCGGCAAGCAAGTTGCTGATCAAGAGAAGAAACCAAGTCTGGTCCTAAGCTGAAACCGAGTGCTTCTATTGCAAGCAGGCTGGTCCTTTGGAAGCGGAACTGCCCCAAGTATTTGGCGGATAAGAAGGATGGCAAGGTTAACAAAGGTATATGTGATATACATGTTATTGATGTGTACCTTACTAATACTCGCATGAGCACTGGTATTTGATCTTGGTTACATTGCTAATATTTGCAACTCGAAGCAGGGCTACGGATTAGCGAAGATTGGCTAAGGGCGAGGTGACAATGCGGCGTGGGAAATGGTTCCAAAGTCGATGTGATCGCATCGGCACGCTACCTCTACATCTACCTTGGGATTAGTATTAGACCTAAATAATTGTTATTTAGTACCAGCGTTGAGCATGAACATTATATCTGGATCTTGTTTGATGCGAGGCGGTTATTCATTAAATCGAGAGAATAATGGTTGTTCTATTTATATGAATAATATCTTTTATGGTCATGCACCATTGAAGAATGGTTTGTTTTACTTAATCTTGATAGTAGTGATACACATATTCATAATGTTGAAACCAAAAGATGCAGAGTTGATAATGATGGTGCAACTTATTTGTGGCTTTGCCGTTTAGGTCATATCGGTGTAAAGCGCATGAAGAAACTCCATCTTGATGGACTTTTGGAGTCACTTGATTATGAATCACTTGGCACTTGCGAACCGTGCCTTATGGGCAAGATGACTAAAACACCGTTCTCGGAACTATGGAGAGAGCAACAGATTTATTGGAAATCATACATCTTGATGTATGTGGTCCAATGAATGTTGAGGCTAAATGGCGGATATCGTTATTTTCTCACCTTCACAGATGATTTGAGCAGATATGGGTATATCTACTTAATGAAACACAAGTCTGAAACATTTGAAAAGTTCAAAGAATTTCAGAGTGAAGTGGAAAATCATCGTAACAAGAAGATAAAGTTTCTACGATCTGATCGTGGAGGAGAATATTTGAGTTCTGAGTTTGGCCTACATTTGAAACAATGCGGAATAGTTTCGCAACTTACGCCACCTGGAACACCACAGCGTAATGGTGTGTCGAGCGTCGAATCGTACTTTATTAGATATGGTGCGATCTATGATGTCTCTTACTGATTTACCGCTATCGTTTTGGGGTTATGCTTTAGAGACGGCTACATTCACTTTAAATAGGGCACCATCTAAATCCGTTGAGGCGGCGCCTTATGAACTGTGGTTTGGCAAGAAACCAAAGTTGTCGTTTCGAAAGTTTGGGGCTGCGATGCTTATGTGAAAAAGCTTCAACCTGATAAGCTCGAACCCAAATCGAATGTGTCTTCATAGGATACCCAAAGGAGACAGTTGGGTACACCTTCTATCACAGATCGAAGGCAAGATTTTGTTGCTAAATTGAATTTTTTGGAGAAAGAGTTTCTCACGAAAGAAGTGAGTGGGAGGAAAGTAGAACTTGATGAGATAACTGTATCTACTCCTTATTGAGAAGTAGTACATCACGAGAAAACAGTTTCGTGACACCTACACCAAATAGGGAGGAAGCTAATGATGATGATCATGAAACTTCAGATCAAGTTTCTCTGAACTCAGTAGATCAACCAGAGCAAGATCCGCACTTTGAGTGGTGCGGTAATCCTATTTTGGAAGTCATATTCTTTGGAACATGATGAACCTCACGAACTATGAAGAAGCGATGGTGAGCCCAGATTCCACAAAATGGCTTGAGGCCATGAAATCTGAGATGGGATCCATGTATGAGAACAAAGTATGGACTTTGGTTGACTTGCCGATGATCGGCAAGCAATTGAGAATAAATGGATCTTCAAGAAGAAGGCGACGCTGATGGTAATGTTCTTCGTCTATAAAGCTCGACTTGTTGCAAAAGGTTTTCGACAAGTTCAAGGGATTGACTACGATGAGACCTTCTCACCCGTGGCGATGCTTAAGTCCGTCCGAATCATGTTAGCAATTGCCGCATTTTATGATTATGAAATTTGGCAAATGGATGTTAAAACTGCATTCTGAATGGATTTACGGAAGAAGAGTTGTATATGATGCAACCAGAAGGTTTTGTCGATCCAAAGGAGCTAACAAAGTGTGCAAGCTCAGCGATCCATTTATGGACTGGTGCAAGCCTCTCGGAGTTGGAATAAGCGTTTTGATAGTGTGATCAAAGCATTTGGTTTTATCTGAGACTTTTGGAGAAGCCTGTATTTACAAGAAAGTGAGTGGGAGCTCTGTAGCATTTCGATATTATATGTGGATGACATATTATTGATCGGAAATGATATAGAATTCTGGATAGCATAAAGGGATACTTGAATAAGAGTTTTTCGATGAAAGACCTCGGTGAAGCTGCTTACATATTGGGCATTAAGATCTATAGAGATAGATCAAGGCGCTTAATAGGACTTTCACAAAGCACATACCTTGATAAAGTTTTGAAAAAGTTCAAAATGGATCGAGGCAAAGAAAGGGTTCTTGCGGTATTACAAGGTGTGAAGTTGAGTAAGACTCAATGCCCGACCACCGCAGAAGATAGAGAGAAAATGAAAGATGTTCCTATGCTTCAGCCATAGGCTCTATCATGTATGCAATCTGTGTACCAGACCTGATGTGTGCCTTGCTGTAAGTTTAGCAGGCAGGTACCAAAGTAATCCAGAGTGGATCATTGGACAGCGGTCAAGAACATCCTTAAGTACTTGAGAAGAACTAAGGATATGTTTCTCATTTATGGCGGTGACAAAGAGCTCGTAAAGAAGCAGTTACGTCGATGCAAGCTTTGACACTGATCCGGACGATTCTAAATCGCAAACCGGATACGTATTTACATTAAGCGGTGGAGCTGTCGGTTGGTGCAGTTCCAAACAAAGCGTCGTTCGGGATCTACATGTGAAGCTGAGTACATAGCTGCTTGGAAGCAGCTAATGAAGGAGTCGGATGAAGGAGTTCATAACCGATCTAGGTGTTGTACCTAGTGTATCGGGTCCAATGAAAATCTTTTGTGACAATCTTGGTGCAATTGCCTTGGCAAAGGAATCCAGATTTCACAAGAGAACCAAGCACATCAAAAGGCGCTTCAACTCCATCCGGATTTGGTCCAGTGGGAGACATAGAGATATGCAAGATACATACGGATCTGAATGTTGCAGACCGTTGACTAAGCCTCTTCCACGAGCAAAACATGATCAGCACCAAGACTCCATGGGTGTTAGAATCATTCTTGTGTAATCTAGATTATTGACTCTAGTGCAAGTGGGAGGCTGAAGGAAATATGCCCTAGAGGCAATAATAATGTTATTATTTATTTCCTTATATCATGATAAATGTTTATTATTCATGCTAGAATTGTATTAACGGAAACATAATACATGTGTGAATACATAAACCTACAGAGTGTCACTAGTATGCCTCTACTTGACTAGCTCGTTAATCAAAGATGGTTATGTTTCCTAACCATGAACAAGGAGTTGTTATTTGATTAACGGGATCACATCATTGGTTGAATGATCTGATTGACATGACCCATTCCATTAGCATAGCACCTGATCGTATAGTTTGTTGCTAGTGCTTTTCTTCATGACTTATACATGTTCCTATGACTATGAGATTATGCAACTCCCGTTTGCACGAGGAACACTTTGGGTGTTACCAAGCGTCACAACGAATCGGGTGATTATAAAGGTACATTACAGGTGTCTCCGAAGGTACATGTTGGGTTGGCATATTTGAGATTAGGATTTGTCACTCCGATTGTCGGAGAGGTATCTCTGGGCCCTCTCGGTAATGCACATCACATAAAGCCTTGCAAGCATTGCAACTAAATGTGTTAGTTGTGAGATGATGTATTACGGAGCGAGAAAAGAGACTTGCCGATGTGAGATTGAACTAGGTATTGGATACCGGCGATCGAATCTCGGGCAAGTAACATACCGATGACAAAGGGAACAACGTATGTTGTTATGCGGTCGACCGATAAAGATCTTCGTAGAATATGTAGGAACCAATATGGGCATCCAGGTCCGCTATTGGTTATTGACCGAGAGGTGTCTCGGTCATGTCTACATAGTTCTCGAACCCGTAGGGTCCGCACGCTTAACGTTCGATGGCAGTTATTATGAGTTTATATGATATTGATGTACCGAAGGTTGTTGAGTCCGGATGAGATCACGGACATGACGAGGAGTCTCGAAATGGTCGAGACATAAAGATTGATATATTGAAGCCCATGTTTGGACTCGGAATCACTCCGGGTGAAATTGGGAATTTTACCGAGTGCTGGGGGTTACGGAACCTCCGGGGTCAATGGGCCTTGATGGGCCTTAGTGGAAAGGAGGAAGGGGCCCAAGTGCTGGCGCACCTTCCCCCTTCCCTAGTCCTATTAGGACTAGGAGAAGGGGTGGCGCCTCTCTCCCTTCCCACTTGGCCAATCCTAGTTGGACTAGGATTGGGGGAGAATCCTACTCCGGTGGGAGTAGGACTCCCAGCGCAGCCCTTGGTGGCGCCAGCCCCTCCCTTCCCTCCTTTATATCTGAGGCAGAGGGCACCCCATGACACACAAGTTGATCATTGAGATCGTTCCTTAGCCGTGTGCGGTGCCCCTTCCACCAAACTACACCTCGAATATACCGTTGCGGAGCTTAAGCGAAGCCCTGCGCGGTGGAACATCATCATCGTCCACCACGCCGTCGTCTCGACGAAACTCTCCTCAACACTCGGCTGGATCGGAGTTCGAGGGGCGTCATCGAGCTGAGCGTGTGCAGAACTTCGGAGGTGCCGACGTTCGGTACTTGGATCGGTTGGATCGGGAAGAAATACGACTACTTCCTCTACGTTGCGTCAACGCTTCCGTTGCTGGTCTACGAGGGTGCGAGACAACACTCTCATCTCGTTGCTATGCATCACCATGATCTTGCGTGATCGTAGGAAATTTTTTGAAATTACTACGTTCCCCAACAGCATCATCATCAGTCTAATGGAGGAGGGTCCAATGTGTCTGCCTGCTTCCAGCATTACAGGTTTACACGACGATGAGCGTTGCCGATCAACAAGAGAAGAAAAAATGCATGCTATGTACTGCCTTTTTTTAGTGTGTAGCGGTAGCTTGAGTGCTACCCGTAAATACCAGCCTTTTTCTCTGGCCTGTCCTTGAAATATATTTCTTTCCTAAATTTTCTTTAATGGTAATTTTGTCAAATAATGCAGGACTGGAACATCTTCGAATACAGAGTCTTATGCAAGTTATTACAATCAGTATGATATTGTGAAGGTCATCCAAGTACTTGCCCTCTCAGATGCATATACAACTATATGTAGGAGAATAACAGAGTACTGGCCGCACCTGCTAAGGTGCTAGATGTATTTCAGAACAAGAGGTCAAAATAGGTAAAAATACTGATGCAAGCTATGCTCTACAACAAATGCAGAGCAGCTACACAAGAAAAATACAAGCTCCTATGGAATTGGTGGTTCAAGATCAGGGACGGTGAAGGCATGAACTGAAGAAAAATGTATTTTTTTTGGGGGGGGGGGGGGGTAACCCTTGATCAGATGAGATGAATAAGTCCAACCTCTGACTCACAACTGGACCGTTTGTTTTCATCCCGGTTGCAAGTGCACCCACGACTCACAACTGACATCGTAGTTTTGTGTAGTTGTCCCGACTGCAAATCAACTCTCGACTCGCAACTAGGCATGTTGTTTGTTTCATCCCAGTTTTAAGTCCACCCTTGACTTGCAATTCGGCTCGTAGTTTTGTAATTGTCTCAGTTGCAAGTCCATCATTAACTTGCAACTGGACCCATAGTTTTGTGGGTTAATTATCCCTTTTTCCTCAATGGTGGCCATGTACTCAGTTTTGCCCTCAGATGCGAATTGTGCTCAGTTTTGCCCCTAGTCCGTGCACACCGACTCGTTCCGTGAACTCTGTCGTATCCGTCAGGTCAACCTTTTGACTCGGCCCTTACAGGTGGGACCAGGCGGCAGAGAGCACGGCGGTGACCACGGCGAGAGAGAGAGAGAGCACGACGGTGGGAAGCTAGATGTGGAGGGCGCGGCGGCGTTGAGATCCCCTTCGGCTCCGAGCTCCATGTCTTCCTCAAGCTCCCGCGCCACCTCGCGGATGCAGAACCGGGCGCATGTGGACATGCCTGTCTCCGACTGTTCGCGGTGCCGGGCGGGCGTTGATCGGAGGGTTTCTCACGCACCGAGGAACCAGAATTGTCCGTTCTACGTGTGCAGCGAGAATGGGGTAAGAATCGGGGCAATTGCACCATTTTCGTGGTCGGGATCTTTGAGCAATGGATTGATCTATTTGGTGTTCATGCAGGTGACATGCTTCTTTCTTTGGGTCGATGCTCTGGCCAAGACTATGATGAATGAACTGCAAGAAGAGCATGAAGAATTGTTGCGCATGCTGCCACGAACGACAGTGGCCACAACACGAGCTCGGAAGAAGAGATGGAGGGCGAAGCACGCACTGACAGAGAGCTAGCTGTTGAGCTTAGGATGTTGAAGAAGAAGGTTAGGAAGCTTGAAGATCAAGCACAAATACCAATACCCATTTGCAATTACTTTTGGGCATTTGTAGGTATGGTAATCGCACTGGTTGTAATGTTGAAAATGTATGGGAAGGCATGAATTATGGAGGAATTTGTAAGCTTGAAATTGTATGAGAAATTCACCTAGTTTAAATGTTGGTCAAAGTTGTTTAAATGTTGAAAACAAAGAGAAGAAGTGACCAACATTTAAATATGTTGAAAAAAAGGAGAAGAAATGAGGAATTCATAAACTTTTGGTCAATGAAATGCAGCTCTCTGCTCTGCCTTTCTGTAAAAAAAAAAGGTTCCTCTGTGGTCCAAATTTAGAGCGTAGAGCCAAGTGCAGGCTAGACTAATGGGCCAACTGCATCCAATTAGGCCCATTCGGGGGTTCTCTTGCGTGTTTTTCTGTTTTCTGTTCTGATTTAATTTAGGCAGTAAATCATAATGCTGAAACTTTTTGTGGAAGCTAATTGAATTATTCCACAGCCAAAAAATTAAGTTTAGAATTTTTTTGGAGCTGTTAAATATTTAATAACAATTTAATTACTCCAATTCAAATACACCATGATTTAAATCAAAGACCAAAATGTCATGGAAAATGTGCCTCAGCTCTGGTAGAGGTTTACACCTGGTGCCAAAATAAATGAACATTTTCTAAGGGCATTACATTGAGAAAAAATAATTTGTCTAAAAAATGAAGGGTGGAAAATGCACAAAAAATTGGTGCGGCTGGGGACTCAAACCCAAGACCGCGTGGGTTTGTGGCGTTTAGGGCTGCGCTGGTAACCGCTAGGACAGATGGAAAGACTTTGACATGGGTAGGGAAGGAAGGTATACATAGTGAGACCGTGAATGTTTGCACACGCGTGAGAGTGGTTTTCCTTTGTTTTGCACTGAAATTTTGGAGGGTTGGAAACGTATGTTTGCATTGCCACATGATTTTGGTTAGAGTGGCACTTGGTTTAGGGTTAGAGTGGCACTTGGTTTAGGATTTAAAGGGAGTAAATTTTCATGTTAGTTCATGACTTGGTTTTTTTAATGAAAGAGAGGGCTTCTCACCCCTCCGATTTTCATTAATGAAAACCACAAGTTCTCGAACTTCATGGCTTGGTTTAGGGAAGAAATGATATGTTTTGGCACGAACATTTCTTAACACACATAATAACTTAGATAAGATGCAACACACCGTACCCTTACATTAGGCAATAATAACTTGGACCCATAAGTTCACGGACAGGACACGACACGACACGGCACACACGACATAGAAAAGCAACAAAATAAAAACGATTAAACTAAAACATGACGAGCTTGACTCCGGGCTTGAACATCTTCATCTAGACCTCCTTCTTCCACCTTGGACGCGCGCCCCTTCAACACCGTCTTCAACTTCAAACCTCCTCCTCCTCGTCGTAAGGAAGGGAGTGCATCTGGCCTGGAGTGGGGAAGATGCTCTCGTAGTTGGTGTAAATGTTGTACACCATGAAGAAGATGGCCTCGCAGCCGCACCAAAAGACTTGGCCGAGGAGCTCGCGCGCATCAAACGGGTTGGTGAAGGTGACCGTGAGCAATAGGAGGATGCCGCCGCGATCACGAACCTTGTTGAGGGTGAACATCCTAGGCGAGCCTCGTGGGAGGTGGGCATAGCCGGCTATGAGGAAGGCGCGGGTGAGTTCGACGGAACCCCTCCACCTTGAAATCGCCCACACACGGAGCTCCCTCTCCACGAGCACGCCCGGTGGGTAGCGCAGCTCCGGCACGACAGACGGACGGTTGAAGGTCGGCCCGTTGAACTGCATCTTCACTTGGTCGCTTGGAGAGGGCTCAGTCGCTTGGGTGTT
Organism: Aegilops longissima; assembly: GCA_021605205.1. Lineage (NCBI taxonomy): Eukaryota > Viridiplantae > Streptophyta > Magnoliopsida > Poales > Poaceae > Aegilops > Aegilops longissima. The sequence goes on from CM038681.1 coordinate 119,451,570, forward strand.
TGAAGTTGGAGAGAATGGATCGGATCTGGCTTGTGGGTGGGAGAGGAAGAGAGGCACCCCATTTATAGGCCTGTGGGTGGGAGAGGAAGAGAGAAAGGATGAGAACGGTGTGTGTGTGAATCAAGACGCATGTGTGTATCCATTACGTTTTGGACCCTTAAATTTTTGCACGAAAACGATGCATGGGGCCCGTGCATCTGAATCACTGCATAGCGAAGCTCTTTGACCGGGCCCGTGCATCTGACTCGCTGCCATAATTTGAACCACTGCCGTAATGGCCTAACTCTGAATCAATACGTGCATGGCCGCCTAGCTCGCCTCGCTAGCCTCGCTAGCCTAGCGCGCCTCGCTCGCCTCGCTCGCATGCATGCACGTCCACCTCCCGCGCATGCAAACCCACGTCGCCGCCCTTCCCATGCATGCAGGCCTGGAAAGGCTGAGACGGGCTATTAACTGCAGTCTCAGGCCCAGACAACGAGACGGCCCAACGGTCCATCCAGCGCGCCCGGTACTTGTTTAGAAAAAAACAATTTCCCAGTCAATCAGGTTGCATCTCCCGGATCGCCCCCCTCCTCCCCGCAGATTCCTTCTAAAAGGGTTAGATCGACGGTGCTTGATCGCCGCTAGGGTTAGATGGACGGTCCTTGTTCAGCGCTAGGGTTAGCGGGGTTTGGGAGGGGTTTGGAGCAGTCAAAGATATGTTTGACCAGATTTCAAATGAGCATAATAAATTAAATAAAAATTAGAAAAATGAAAAACCTGCGCACATAGTCTTCTTATGTCATATACTAACGATTTAAGTTGATAAACAAGGTTTACATACATTTAAATGATAAGTTCATGTGTCTTATGTGATATCTCGAGTATCTCAAACTCTCTTGTATGAAGTGAAGAGAAGTGTTTTGGGGAAATGAACATGAAAATTTCAAAAAACTCACCACAACTTCATTTTGGAGTGACAAAGAAGGATCCAGGCTTAGTTTTTCATTTTGATGTTTTAGACTTGTTTAAATCTTGGTCAAAGTTAAGCTTGACCAGAATTCAAATGAGCAAAACAAATTTAAAAAAAATCAAAAAATGGAAACCAGTGCACATAGTCTGTATATATAGAATATATGTGTAGGAATGTTATTTGGCTGATTTAGACAAGGTTGAAAAAAACCTTCCTTAGAAATGAGGTCGTTTACCCTACCTTTGGACCCCTCTTTTTAGCATATTTTTCATGAAAATTTCAAAAACCTCACCACAGCTTCATTTTGGATTAACTAAGAAAGATCCAGGCTTAGTTTTTCATTTTGATGTTTTAGACTTGTTTAAATCTTGGTCAAAGTTAGGTTTGACCAGAATTTGAATGAGCAAAACAAAATTCAGAAAAATCAAAAAAAAAAGAAGAAAAACCAGCACACATAGTATAGTATGTGTATATAGAATATATATATATATATATGTGTAGGAAAGTTATTTGGCTCATTTAGACAAGGTCAAAATATCTTGCTTAGAAATTAGGCCGTTTACCCTACCTTTGGAGCTCTTTTTTAGCACATTTTTCATGAATGCGAGTTTACCAAAGTTTCGAAAGAATTCCAACATCCATATAGCATGTCAAATTTGAAGTTCTAACATAGGTCCAACATCATTCAGACATAGTTCTAACATAGGTCCAACATCATCCAACAGAAATACAACATTATTCATAATGTTTCATAATTATTCATAAATAGCGTTGGGGCTTTTGTCTGTTCCTTGAGCTTCTTGCCATCACTTTGCTCCTCGTGCACCTTGTGCTCATTGCTTCTCCTCTTCTCCTCTTGGTTGTCGGTACCTTGCGCGTCTTCTTCAAACCTACCATAGAGTTGTGCAAAACATAAAGGGTAATGAGATCATGTCAACTGATAAATGTACAGTAGTATTTGACCCTTGCAAGATTTACATACCTAGCAAAACTCACAACAACAGAAGGTTGGTCACCATTTGGAGCCTCACTTGGATCATCATTTGAAGCCTCACTTGGATCACCATGATCACCATTTGGAGCCTCACTTGGATCACCATTTGGATCCTCACTTGAATCATTATTTGGAGGATATTTTGGATCATCGTCAAAATCATGCGGCTGTTGACCATCATCACTTGGAACCTCGTCAAAATCCTCATTTGATGCAACCGGCTATTGACCATCATTTTCATCACCTGTTGAGGCAACCGGCTGCTGACCAACATTTTCATAGAATCCTTCATCGAAACTCTCTTTGAACGCTGGATCTACTATGTTATCACAATACTTACCGAAATGACCAGACCCACCACACCTTGTGCACTTACGCTTCCTTGCTCCAAGTCCAGTTCCTTCGCTGCGAGGTCTTATTCGACTCTTCCTTGGTCTACCTGCTGCTCTCTTCATAACTGGAGCGCAAAGCTTGAATCCAGGGTCCACCATGTCCCATTGTTGTTTTCCTCCATAGCAGGCAATGCATAAGCATATGTGGCTTTGAACCTTACATGAGTAGTAATCATGCACATCATTCTTTGTATGTTCCCTCTTGGACTGGGAGAGAAGTGATGAAAAACAAGGCATGAATGCATGGCAACCCAGTTATCTGCCATTGCCTACAACTGCATGTTCTAGCTTCTAAATCCTTTGGATATCCCCATTCCCTCTTCTCTTTATCCAAATATGATATCTCTGCTGTGGTACCCGAGCAAAGAGTCATGTTCATTTCAAGCATGTTGTTTTACGCTTGGTTCATTCATCACAGCGAGGGATGATAATGTGGCCCATGAATTTTGCCTCAGCTATTCCCGCACGATAATGAAATTTCTGCATGTATTCTATCCTTATCCTGTCAAGCAAGTCCACCACATAATGACCCTTTTGTTTCTGGATCGTTGAGTTGAAAGACTCTGCTAGATTACTGTGCACATAGTCAACTTTGCTCAGTTCACGGAATTGGCTTCTGGCCCATAACTTGGAGTGGTGTGTTTCCAAGTATTCTTTCACTTTGGGATTCATGTATAACTGCCTCAAGTGGTAGTTGTGCTTCTTCACACTGCAAGTCAAAGATGCTGGCCATAAATTGTCGGTATACACCTTTCCTTTGAATTTCTCCATGAAATTTGCAGCAAGGTGACGCATGCATTCCCTATGCTCTACTCCAGGGAACACATTGTCCACGGCCACTTCTAAACCTTTGCATGCATCTGTATGAATGACCAACCCATTGGAATGTGCAATAGCCCGGCGCAGATTATGCAAAAACCAAGTCCAGCTCTCCTCAGACTCTGTCTCCAGCACACCGTAGGCAACTAGAAATACAAAACTGTGTGCATCAACTGCACGAGCTGCTACTAACTGTCCTTTAAACCTCCCTATGAGAAAAGTCGCATCAATAGCGTCTGCCAAAAAACCCCGGCGACAAGCCTCAAAGCAGACAAAAACCCTCCTAAAGCATTCCTTGGTCTTTGTCACTCCCCTGAATGTGTACTCCATGGTGTGGTGACCAATATCTACAATACTACCTGGGCTGGTCCTCTCCACTTCACCTTTGAATGAATACAACAATTGAAAACTTTCCTGCCAGTTACCATAAATAGAATCCATAGCATGTTGTATACCATTGAACAACCTCATGTATGGTAAATCTATCTTGAACTTATCTTCGATGTTCTTCTGCAATTCCTTTGGACCCACTTGCTGGTTTTCTTTCACCCACTTCTTTACTTCTTCGCCACCCATATTGACTTGGCTCTCTGATTGTATCCTTCCTAAGGGTTGATTCTGGCATGTGTGCTTAAAATGGTTCACTTTGACCTGAACATTAGTGCTATTTCACATTTTAGATCGAGCAGCCTCGATGGACAACCCTCGGTCGGACGATGCACTCAGAAGCGTGCTTGATCTCTCTTGTCAACTTTGAAAGTACGTTCTACCTTGATGCAGTATGTCACAAGTGCATTTCTACACTCAGTCTTGGATGCAAAAACGGCACCTTCTTCCATATGAGGGTTCAAAGGGTCCCATTCAACAGCTGCAAGGTCTTCATCCTCACCCACCGCGTCATCATCCACACGGACTGCATTGTGAGCCTCATCTTGGTTTTCTGCTTGAGGTGCCTGTCGTAAATTCTGAATAACATCAGAATATAGCTTCTCTTCGTCAACTCCAGAATTGTAGTCATCAGGCTCCACTTCAAGGGGGACCCTACTGCTGTTGCCCACACTTGTCGAGCCACCACGTCGCTGTGCACCAACTGAACTGTTCTGGTTAGAGATGCCATTATGACGACTTGGTTCTCCCCGAGATGTTGCACCTGTCATCCTAGGTCCAAATGCCTGCTCAAGCACATCAATTTGCAGCCTCACATGAAAATTATCTTTCTCTTTATGCCTAGCAAACATGGTAGCCAACTCTTCATCATTACTAACTGTCACCCATTTCTTTTCCCTATCATTGTATTTGTATGCCACTTCATCAAGCAAACCCCAAGGATATTGGCTACAAATTACCTCCCCAAATTGTTTGAAACTCCAATTACTAGCCATTGGCAACTGATAATTGAAAACTCCTTGGTATTTCTTCTTATCCTTTGCCTCGAACATGTACCGACCCCTTCTAATGTGCACCAAGAAAGCAAACCGCAACTCCATCCTAACCAACGAAAAACAGAGACACAATCAACACACTAATTGGGCAAATCTACTCGAATCGACTGTTTAAATGCACAACTAAGCTCAATCTAAACAGGAGGCGTGACTTACCCCTCAGGACCCAATCGTGGATGCGGTGGATCTCCGGCCCGATGCCTGCCTCGCCAAATACTCCGGGGTCGCCGCTGCTCGCCATTTCGCCCTGGGGTTCTTCCTCCTAGTTCAAACAGCTCCAGCAGCCCCCCACCTTTGAGCGCTCCGGCCGGGCGCATGGAAGGAGGCCACGCCGCGGGTCGAGCAGGTGGCGGGCGCCCCACCCGTGGCGTCGCAGGAAGGTGGCGGGCGTCGCAGGTAGCCGTGGAGCGTCACCGCAGGACGGTAGCGGCAGAGTAGGCCGTGTAGCTGGTGGCGGGGCAGGTGCTGGCCGCGGCGCAGGTGGCGGCAGCGGCGCAGGACGGCCGGTCGGCGAATGGGCAGAGTGGGCATCGGTTTGGCCGGCTAGAATCCTACGAATAATTTGGGGATTTTGTTGCACGGGCCCACATGTTAGCTCTGGCCCACGTCCACACGGTCTCACGTGTAAGCTCCGGACCCACAACCACTGACGCCGACGGACGAAATGGACTCAAATCTGGCCGTTTGGCCTCGTCATAGTAGCTGTGCATGGACTAGGGGCAAAACTGAGCACAATTCGTATCTGATGGCAAAGCTGAGAACATGGACACCACTGAGGGCAAAAGGATAATTAACCCTAATTTTGTTGTTGTCCCTGTTGCAAGTCCACCCTCCGACACGCAACTGAGCCGTTGGTTTTTCCAGTTGAAAGTGCACCCTCGACTCGCAGCTGACATCATTATTTTGTGTAGTTGTCCCAGTTGCAAGTCCATCCTTGAGTCGCAACTAGGACATAGTTTGTTTTCATCTCGGTTACAAGTACACCCTTGACTCATGACTTGGGTCATGGTTTTATTGTTGTCCCGGTTGCAAGTCCAGCTTCTGACTCAATTGGGTCGTTTGTTTCAATCCCAGTTTCAAGTTCACCATTGACTCACAACGGGCATCGTAGTTTCGTGTACTTGTTTTAGTTGTAAGTCCACCATCGACTCGCAACTAGGCCCATAGTTTGTTTTTCATCCTATTTGCAAGTCCACTCTCGACTTGAAAGAGGGAGTGCAGTTTGTTTCTTAAAATTCATTTGTTTTTTTTCTTCATTTCCTTTCCTTTTGATTTTTTTAAATTCTAAATATTTTTCAAATTATGAATATCTTGGAAATTTGTGTACATATTTTTTTGAAACGGTGAACATTTTTTGAATCTGCAAACAAATTTGAATATCGTGAATATTTTTCTACTCCATGAACATTTTTGAATGCACAATCAGTTATTCAGTATGAGTTTTAAAATAATTTAGTGCATATTATAAAACTGTTCACCATATATTGAAAAAAATTCATCATATCTTAGAAGAGGTTAAGTGTGTACTAAAAATATCCAGTGCAATTTAAAGAAATGGTCATTGTGTATAATTTAAAAAGTTCAACACTTATAGAAAAGTTCACTATATATTAGAAATGTTCAATTTATACTACAAAAAATTAGTGTATATTCATAAAATGGTCATCATATGTTAAAGGATTGTTCACCGTATATTAAAACAATTTTGGTATTCGTAAAAAAAATTCAAATTTGAAAACATTTATCTAAATTCATGAATAGTATTTTTGTGAAAAACGCAAAAAATGATAAGGCAAAAATTATAAACAAATCGTTGTTAGCCTATTAGAAGATAGCGGTCAGAGACGTACTTGTAGAAGCATGCTATCGGACGCATAAGCTAACAAATAGATCACGAGAGACTTTCCTTGGTTAGCTTGCGTGCGAATGCCTAGCCCGCTGCATGTCTGCAGTCCAGTTCACCAGCAGACCAGATTCAGCTGCATCCAGGACTGCATCGCGTACATTCATTCCCGATTCAGCCACGCCATGGTGCAGCTGCCGCACATGCATTGTGCACAACTAGCGATCAGATACATATAGGCTGTTCACCCGGGCGGATGTGCGGGGTGAGCTCGGTTTTTTGGGCTTTCACAAATTAAATCAAGCAAACAAGAAAAATAATAAGTAAATGAGGTGGCCTTGACATCATACTTAGATATGAGATGATGTAACAAAGACGGGCCCTTTAAAAAATATTCCAAAATTTAAGAAATGTTCTAACATTTAAAAAAATCGAGTTTTAAATACGTTTTTCAGAATTTCAAAAGACCTTCCTTTTTTGAGTTTTGTTTACAAATTCAAAAAATGTTCACGTTTTCAAAAAATGTTTGGGAATTTGAAAATTTTATTTCATAGTTTCAAAAGATGATGAGAAATTTTAAAAATTATTCACATTTGTTAAAAATTATTCGTAACTTCAATAAAGTGTTTGAAATTTGAAATGTTGTTTGCAATTCTTTAAGTAATGTTCAGTTTACGCCCCTGAATTTAGTTCTTTAGAGTTGGCTTTGCTAATCACGTCAACAACAGTCAATAGATGGACTGGTCCCAACTCTGGCGTAAAATACAAGGTCAGTGTTTCTCAAAAGAAAAAGAAAAAGTTCCTCTTGGGAGCCTTCCACACCACAGCTCCTGTGTTTGATGGAACAATACCCTCCCATACATGTATGGAAATCCCTACATCTCTCTTTAGGTAAGAGATTCATACAAGAGTGAGATTTATAGTAGAAAAATTGTACGTTTACTAAATTCCATGTTTGTCTCTGCAGGGCGAGAACCCTGCAATGTGGAGCTGGTTCGTGAGGAATGCTGCCTCTTGCTGCCAACCTCTTGTTTGGCTATCAAAGCTAGCAGGGCAGGGTTATCAGGATTCGGGTGCAGCAGGGCCAACATGTATTTTGCAAAGCAGGACTAGAATGTGACTGCAACTGATTTTTATTTTATTTAAACACTGGAACTGATGTTGCTACGTACTCGATCCGTAATACACAAGGTAGCAACTACTCCTAGTATTAAATCCATTACATTGATTCGCCATGCATGCATGCATGCATACACGAGTACAAATTAACACAGCTAGCTAACCTAACTGACATATCTGCGTACGGACGGACTGAATTTGCATGCCATCGACCGCCGAGGGGTTGGAATCACTCGTCTTCGCCGAACTAACTAATCCTCCTCGTCGGGGCTGACGTTCAGCAACGCGTCATCCTCATCCCCGTCGAGAAAGTTCTCGGCATCGAGCGGGAGGTCGAAGTCGTCACCGGGCCCGTTGACGAGCGCGATCTCGCCGTCGGGGAGCGCCACCTCACCGTCGACGAGCGCGACCTCGCCATTGGGGAGCAGCACCACGCCGTTGAGGAGCGGCATCCCACCGTTGGCGAGCGCGGCCTCGGCGTCGTTGCCGGGGAGAGGAACGTGCTCGTTGAGGACGGCCTCCTCGGCATTGTCGCCGTCCGGGAGAGGGACGCCGCCGTTAGGGAGCGTCACCTCGCCATTGGGGAGCAGCAGCACGCCGTTGAGGACCGGCATCCCACCGTTGGGCGCGGCCTCGGCGTCGTTGCCGGGGAGAGGAACGTGCTCGTTAAGGACGGCCTCCTCGGCATTGTCGCCGAGGAGATGGACATGGCCGTGGTCGCCGGGCGCGATCGGCAGCTGGAGATGGCCGTTGTCGCCGGCCAGGAGAGGGACGCCGCCGTTGTCGCCGGGCGCGATCGGCAGCGGGACATGGCCGTTGTTGCCTGGCGCGACCGCGAGCTGGATCTCCCCGTGGTCGTCTTGCGCGTTCGCGCCGTGGCCCGCGCCGATGTTGAAGTCGTCGTTGAAGCAGGCAGGAGCAGACAGAACCCGACGATGCTCCCGCTGGTATGGACGCGGAGAAGGGCTGCCCAGCGTCTTCAACTCGCGGTCGCCGACAGAAGGAGGCGGAGAGGGGCTGCCCAGCGTCTTCAACTCGCGGTCGCCGACAGAAGGAGGCGGTGTGCCGCCCTCAAGGTCCCGCGGCTCCTTGGGCTTGGGGTCGCGCCATCGGAAGTAGCAAATGACGCCGATCAGTATGGCGAGCCCAACGATCACACCTAAACCTATGAAGAGGATATCCCTCACAGAGAGCTTCCCCATTGAGGTGTGGTGGGAGAGAGGAGGGAGAGGAGACCTTCCGGCAGAGTTTGCACGGCGGAGGAGTTCGAGGGCAGGAGGAAATGAGGAGCATGGGATGGAAGATGAGGCGATGGACACGAACATTTATGTGCACAAGCGAAGGAGAGGCCTTGCAGCAGAGCATGGGCGATAAAGAGGATGATTGGCGATAGAAAGCTTAAAATGTAAATGGTTCCAAACGCTGATGCAAAGCTAAGAGCATCTCGACAGGTTATGTCTAATAGTGCCCTGATGTAATTTGCATCACCGTGCCCAAAAATTGGCTATAACAGGTGATGTATTTGTAAATTTGCATGGTCCCATTTTAGGGCTTGATGTAAAATCAGCTCTAGGTGATGCTAATTTGCATCACCCAGCCGGCTGACCAAATGCAAAAAACCGTCTGCACGCGAAGTGAACGCGCATCAAGCTTCAAAGCGCGCAACCACATACCTGCCTCTGCTCTGCCGCGCCGCCACCCTATTTCGGCTGCCGCCACCGCCTACATTGCCACCATTCATCATCCCGGCCCCGGCCTCGTCACAGCTTCCTTTACCAATCTCGCCACTCCAGACGGCCGTGGGCGCCCGCCGGCTTAACAATTTGGGGTCCGCCACCACTACCGGAATCGACGTATACGCCGAGTGCCACGGACACTCGGCAAAGGACCAATAACCGCCGGCAACGCCTTTGCCGAGAGTTGCATTCGGCAAAGGCCACCCCGCGTACACCTTTCAGGCAAACAGGAATTTGCCGATAGCCAAAACAAAGGCACTCGGCGAAGAGTTTGCCGAGAGCCAAATAGCAGCACTCGGCAATATAAATAGCTAACAGACAACAGACAGTGATGGCGGTTGCCACATGGCACAACTTTGCCGAGAGCCACTCTCGCCAATGGTAGCCAATAGGTAAGTGCCACGTGTCCAACTCCTGACATACGGGTCCCAGTAACAGGCCGAGGGCCATCTTTGCCGAGAGGTACTCTCGGCAAAGGGAGCCAATATGAAAGTGCCACATGTCCCGCTCCTGACATGTGGGTCCTCAATAACAGGCCGAGGGCCATCCTTGCCGAGAGCCACTCTCGGCAAAGAGAGCCAATAGGAAAGTGCCACATGTCCAGCTCCTGACATGTGGGTCCACAATAATAAGCCGAGGGCCATCTGTGCCGAGAGCCACTCTCGGCAAAGGGAGCCAATAGAAAAGTGCCACGTGTCCAGCTTCTGACATGTTGGTCCACAATAACAGGTCGAGGGCCATCTTTGCCAAGAGCCACTCTCGGCAAAGGGAGCCAATAGGAAAGTGCCATGTGTGTTGCTCCTGACATGTGGGCCCTCAATAATAGGCCGAGGGCCTTCTTTGCCGGGAATCACTCTCGGCAAAGAGAGCGAATAGGAGAGGGCTGTTGGAAATATGCCTTAGAGGCAATAATAAAATGGTTATTATTATATTTCTTTGTTTATGATAATTGTATATTGTTCATGCTATAATTGTGTTATCCGAAAATCGTAATACATGTGTGAATACATAGACCACAACATGTCCGTAGTGAGCCTCTAGTTGACTAACTCGTTGATCAATAGATGGTTACGGTTTCCTGACCATGGACATTGGATGTAGTTGATAACGGAATCACATCATTAGGAGAATGATGTGATGGACAAGACCCAATCCTAAGCATAGCACAAGATCATATAGTTCGTCTGCTAAAGCTTTTCTAATGTCAAGTATCATTTCCTTAGACCTTGAGATTGTGCAACCCCCGGATACCGTAGGAATGCTTTGGGTGTGCCAAACGTCACAACATAACTGGGTGGCTATAAAGGCACACTACAGGTATCTCCGAGAGTGTCTGTTGGGTTGGCACGAATCGAGACTGGGATTTGTCACTCCGTGTGATGAGAGGTATCTCTGGGCCCACTCGGTAAGACATCATCATAATGAGCTCAATGTGACCAAGGAGTTGATCACATGATGATGTGTTACGGAACGAGTAAAGAGACTTGCCGGTAACGAGATTGAACAAGGTATAGGGATACCGACAATCGAATCTCGGGCAAGTATCATACCGGTAGACAAAGGGAATTGTATACGGGATTGTTTTAATCCCCGACATCGTGGTTCATTCGATGAGATCATCGTGCAACATGTGGGAGCCAACATGGGTATCCAGATCCCGCTGTTGGTTATTGGCCGGAGAGATGTCTCGGTCATGTCTGCATGATTCCCGAACCCGTAGGGTCTACACACTTAAGGTTTGGTGACGCTAGAGTTGTTATGGGAAATAGTATGCAGTTACCCAATGTTGTTCGGAGTCCCGGATGAGATCCCGGACGTCATGAGGAGTTCCGGAATGGTCCGGAGGTGAAGATTTATATATGGGAAGTCATCATATGGTCACCGGAAGTGTTCGGGGTTTATCGATTGTCTGGGACCACGAAGGGGTTACGGGGTCCATCGGGAGGGTCCACCTGCCCCGGAGGGCCCTATGGGCTGTATGTGGAAGGGAACCATCCCCAAAGTGGGCTGGGCGCCATCCCCCCTAGGGCCCATGCGCCTAGGGTTGGGGGGATCCCTAAAGGGGGCGCCCCGCCTTGGCTTGGGGGTAAGCCCCCTCCCCCTTGGCCGCCGCCCCCCTCTAGATCCATCTGGAGGGGGCCGGCCCCCTTTCCCCTTCGCCCTATAAATAGAGGGGTGGAGGGAGGGCAGCAGCACCCTTCCCAAGGCGCAGCCCTCCCCCTCTCCAACACCCCTCCTCCTCCGTTGAGCTTGGCGAAGCCCTGCCAGAGAACTGCAGGCTCCACCACCACGCCGTCGTGCCGCCGGAGCTCTTCCCCAACTTCTCCTTCCCCCTTGCTGGATCAAGAAGGAGGAGACGTCCCCGGGCTGTACATGTGTTGAATGCGGAGGCGCCGTTGTTCGGCGGTTAGATCGGAATCAACCGCGATCTGAATCGCTGCGAGTACGACTCCTTCATCCGCGTTCTTGTAACGCTTCCGCATCACGATCTTTAAGGGTATGAAGATGCACTCCCCTCTCTCTCGTTGCTAGTCTCTCCATAGATTGATCTTGGTGATGCATAGAAATTTTTTAATTTCTGCAACGATCCCCAACAATGGCATCATGAGCTAGGTCTATGCATAGTTTCTATACTCGAGTAGAACACAAGTTGTTGTGGGCGTCGATTTTGTCAATTTACTTGTTGTTACTAGTCTTATCTTGATTCGACGACATCGTGGGATGAAGCGGCCCGGACCGACCTTACACGTACGCTTACGTGAGATTGGTTCCACTGACTGACATGCACTAGTTTTATAAGGTGGCTAGCGGGTGTCTGCCTCTCCCACTTTAGTCGGATCAGATTCGATGAAAAGGGTCCTTATGAAGGGTAAATAGAAATTGGCATATCACGTTGTGGTTTTGGCGTAGGTAAGAAACGTTCTTGCTAGAAACCTATAGCAGCCACGTAAAAACTTGCAACAACAATTAGAGGACGTCTAACTTGTTCTTGCAGCATATGCCGTGTGATGTGATATGGCCAAAAGGATGTGATGAATGATATATGTGATGTAGGAGATTGATCATGTTCTTGTAATAGGAATCACGACTTGCATGTCGATGAGTTTGACAACTGGCAGGAGCCATAGGAGTTGTCTTAATTTATTGTATGACATGCGTGTCACTGAAAACACCATGTAATTACTTTACTTTATTGCTAACCGTTAGCCATAGTAGTAGAAGTAATAGTTGGCGAGACAACTTGAAAGTGCGTTCTATCGACTAGAGGGGGGGGGGGGTGAATAGGCGATTTTTATGAATTCTTCACTGAGGAATTTGCAGGTGAGGAAATTCCTTAGCAAGGAATAACTAGCAGCGGAATAAGTACTCAAAAGTAAATATAACAGAGCACAAGCATGGTCATCATGATGAAATGAAGACAAGGACAGAGTACTGAAAGCGTAAACACAGGATAACACAGCATGATGACAAACAGACTGAAGAAATTGAACTGAGGAAATTGAGAAAGTCTTCAGTCAAAGTCTTCAAACACAGATATGAACGAGCACACAACACAATTATGAGGAAATGAAAGAGTTGAGGAAATAGAACTAGTAAGCTTGGTGAAGACAATGATTTGGTAGGCCAGTTCCAACTGCTGTCTCAGTTGTACATCTGGTGGAGCGGCTAGGTATTTAAACCTGAGGACACACAGTCCCGAACACACAGTCCTCACCGTATTTTCCTTGAGCTAAGGTCACACAGACCACACCCAATCACTCGTGGTAAGTCTTTAGGTGACTTCCGAACCTTCACAAACTCGGTCACTCGGCGATCCACAATTCCTCTTGGATGCTCTAGACCATGACGCCTAACCATCTGGAAGAAGCACAGTCTTCAAAGGTAACAAGCATCGGATCCACGCAGGATCAATCTCTTCAGTGATGCTCAATCACTTTGGGTTTGTAGGTGTTTGGGTTTGGGTTTTCCTCACTCGATGATTTTTGCTCAAAGTCCTCGGAGGATGGGATGCTCTCAAATGACAAGTGTCAGTTTCTCTCGGAGCAGCCAACCAACTAGTGGTTGTAGGGGGCGGCTATTTATAGCCTAGGGAACAGCCCGACATGATAAGACATAAATGCCCTTCAATGATATGACCGTTAGGTGGGAAGATATTTTGGGACAGCTGGCGCATAGCACAACAACGGTCGGAAATTTGAGGTTCAAATTACTCAGGGCTATCATGTTCCTCACTGTGTAGGCAATCCGCACTGGCGAATTCCTAACTCCTCAGTCAGAACAAATTCCTCAGCGACCAGAAGAACTCCGTCTTTGTCACTGAAGAAATTGACTGAACTGTATGAGATTTCCAATGGCTTCACTCGAAGGGATTGGTAGTGGTGAAGATATCCCGAACAAGCCCCTCAGAGGATTACTTTCCATAGTAACAAGTGGCAGTAAATTTCAGCACACTATATAAATTTTTCCTTACCAAATTCCACCTACCAAAGGTGCTTCACTCCCCGGCAACGGCGCCAGAAAAGAGTCTTGATGACCCACAAGTATAGGGGATCTATCGTAGTCCTTTCGATAAGTAAGAGTGTCGAACCCAATGAGGAGCAGAAGGAAATGATAAGCGGTTTTCAAAAAGGTATTCTCTGCAAGTACTGAAATAAGTGGTAATAGATAGTTTTGTGATAAGATAATTTGTAATGAGCAACAAGTAACAAAAGTAAATAAAGTGCAGCAAGGTGGCCCAATCCTTTTTGTAGCGAAGGACAAGCCTGGACAAACTCTTATATAAGGAAAAGCGCTCCCGAGGACACATGGGAATATCGTCAAGCTAGTTTTCATCACGTTCATATGATTCGCGTTCGGTACTTTGACAATTTGATATGTGGGTGGACCGGTGCTTGGGTGCTGTTCTTACTTGAACAAGCATCCCACTTATGATTAACCTCTATTGCAAGCATCCACAACTACAACAAAAGTATTAAGGTAAACCTAACCATAGCATGAAACATATGGATCCAAATCAGCCCTTACGAAGCAACGCATAAACTAGGGTTTAAGCTTCATCACTCTAGCAACCCATCATCTACTTATTACTTCCCAATGCCTTCCTCTAGGCCCAAATAATGGTGAAGTGTTATGTAGTCGACGTTCACATAACACCACTAGAGGCTAGACAACATACATCTCATCAAAATATCGAACGAATACCAAATTCACATGACTACTAATAGCAAGACTTCTCCCATGTCCTCAGGAACAAACGTAACTACTCACAAAGCATATTCATGTTCATAATCAGAGGGGTATTAATATGCATATAGGATCTGAACATATGATCTTCCACCAAATAAACCAACTAGCATCAACCAAACGTAACACTACTAGCAACCTACTAGTACCAATCCCGGACTTGGAGACAAGAATTGGATACAAGAGATGAACTAGGGTTTGGAGAGGAGATGGTGCTGGTGAAGATGTTGATGGAGATTGCCCTCTCCCGATGAGAGGAGCGTTGGTGATGACGATGGAGATGATTTCCCCCTCCCGGAGGAAAGTGTCCCCGGCAGAACAGCTCTGCCGGAGCCCTAGATTGGTTCCGCCTAGGTTCCGCCTCATGGCGGCGGAGTCTCGTCCCGAAAGGTTGCTTATGATTTTTCCTCGACGAAAGACCTCATATAGCAGAAGATGGCCATCGGAGAGCCAACGGGGGTCCCACGAGGTAGGGGGCGCTCTCTGGGGGGTAGGGCGCGCCCCCCACCCTCGTGGACAGGTGGGCCCCCCTCTGGTGAACTTCTTCCTCCCAATATTTTTTATTATTTCCAAAAATGACTTTCGTGCAGTTTCAGGACTTTTGGAGTTGTGCAAAATAGGTCTCTAATATTTGCTTCTTTTCCAGCCCAGAATTCCAGCTGCCGGCATTCTCCCTCCTTATGTAAACCTTGTAAAATAAGAGAGAATAGGCATAAGTATTGTGACATAACGTGTAATAACAACCCATAATGCAATAAATATCGATATAAAAGCATGATGCAAAATGGACGTATCAACTCCCCCAAGCTTAGACCTCGCTTGTCCTCAAGCGAAAGCCGATAACGATAAATTTGTCCCCATGTTTAGAGGTAGAGGTGTCAATAAAAATAAAATACGGACATGAAGGCATCATGATTATTCTCATAATAGCAACATATATAGATATTGTCATATGATTTCTTATGCTTAAGTAATAATTTATTCACAATGCAAAAGTACGAATCATAAACTTTATTGAGAACCAACAAACTATAATCTCAGTCACTGAGGCAATTGCAATTTATCATAACATCAGAAAGAGTCTATGTCAGAGCTTTATAGCAAGTCCACATACTCAACTATCATTTAGTCTTTCATAATTGCTAACACTCACGCGATACTTGTGATTACGGAGTTTTAATCGGACACAGAGAAAGATAGGGGCTTATAGTTTCGCCTCCCAATCTTTTACCTCAAGGGTAATGTCAACAATAATAACTCATGCTCCCCTACATCCAGTTAGATATATCTATGAGGATCTTTCCAACACCCTGTGCTTGCCAAAGGATAAAAATATAAAAAGGAAAGGTGAAGATCACCATGACTCTTGCATAAGGCAGAGGATAATAGTAACAGATAGGCCCTTCGCAGAGGGAAGCAGAGGTTGCCATGCGCCTTTATGGTTGGATGCACAAAATCTTAATCGAAAGAATGTCACTTTATATTGCCCCTTGTGATATGAAACTTTATTATGTAGTCCGTCGCTTTTATTTCTTCCACATCACAAGATCGTATAAAGCTTATTTTCTCCCACACTAATAAGTCATACATATTTAGAGAGCAATTTTTATTGCTTTGCACAACTTACTTGAAAGATCTTACTCAATCCATATGTAGGTATAGTGGACTCTCATGGCAAAACTGGTTTAAGGGTTTTTGGAAGCACAAGTAGTATCTCTACTTGGTGCTGAGAATTTGGCTAGCATGAGGGGGAAAGGCAAGCTCAACATGTTGGATGATCCATGACAACATACTTTATCTCAGATATAAGAAAACATAACCCATTATGTTGTCTTCCTTGTCCAACATCAAGTCTTTAGCATGTCATATTTTAATGAGTGCTCCCAATCATAAAAGATGTCCATGATAATATATTTATATGTGAAACCTCTCTTTCCTTATTACTTCCTATTAATTGCAACGATGACCAAAGCTATGTTTGTCAACTCCCAACAACTTTTAATCATCATACTCTTCCTATGTGAAGTCATTAATCTCGATAAGATCAATATGATCTCTTTGTTTCTTTTTTTTTCTTTTTCTCTTTTCTTCTATTCATTCAAGATCATGGCAAAATAATCAAGCCCTTGACTCAACACTAATCTTTATTTTATAGCTCACGGACTCGATTACATAGAGAGATCATAAAATAAACACTCAAAACTAGATCATGCCATAAACTTTATTCTACTAGATCAAGATACTACTAATAGGATCGAACTAAGAAAAATGGTAAAGATAGGAGTGTGATGGTGATACGATACCGGGGCACCTCCCCCAAGGTTGGCAGTTGCCAAGGGGAGTGCTCATACCCATGTGATTATGTTTCCTTTGCTGATGAAGAAGGTGGAGGTGTTGATGATGATGCAGGCATAGGCTTCTCCCTTAATTTGCGCTTGAGGACAGAATTTTGGTCCCTCAAATCATCAATCTCCCGCTCCAGGGTTAATATCTTTTTGCATAAGTCCTTCTTATTTTCCTGCAAGAGACGAAAAGGGATAAACTCGATCTTTGGTTTCTTTGCCCTATCAGGGAGACTTAACTTTTTGAGCTCCACATGCATGTCCCCAGGTTGAGGTAATGGGGCTTCATCTTCATCTGAGCTCGTCTCCTCCTTCCCCTTGGGTTCATAGTCCTCTTCTTCCTCCGTAGTCCAACCATCGTGTTCCACATCTCCATAGACCCTAGGATTTGCTAGGTAGTCATCCACATAGCTTTCTCCTTCCGAATCCTGGGACGACATGGTGATCTAATCTGCAGTAGGACAGCTCGAAACGAAAACAAAGGATAATTGCGTGATACATGAGTCAAAACCCTTCGGGAGAATATATAATGAATTTTAACCGACCAAAATACGTATCGTGCAAGAAAACGGAGTCCGTAAGGCACACGAGGTGCCCACGAGGTAGGGGGCCGCGCCCAGGGGGGTAGGGCGCGCCCTCCACCCTCGTGGGGCCCTCGTGTCCTTCCCGGACTGCTTCTTATTTTTCTATTTTTCTAAATATTCCAAAACAGAGAAATATTGCCTTAAAAACTGTTTTGGAGTCGGTTTACTTACCGTACCACATACCTATTCCTTTTCGAGTCCAAACGTTCGAAAGTGTCCTTATGTATTCCTCCAGGGTTACGGTTTCAATAATATTGGTTTCAACATTTATGGGATTACCTGAGATATAATGTTTAATTCTTTGACCGTTCACCACCTTCGGGTTTGTGCCTTCGAAGTTGTTGATTTTTATGGCACCGGTACGATAGACCTCCTCGATGACGTAGGGGCCTTCCCATTTAGAGAGAAGTTTTCCTGCAAAAATCTTAAACGAGAGTTGTATAGCAATACATAATCACCTACATTTAACTCCCTCTTTTGTATCCTTTTGTCATGCCATCTTTTAACTTTTTCTTTAAACAACTTGGCATTTTCATAAGCTTGGGTTCTCCATTCATCAAGTGAGCTAATATCAAATAACCTCTTCTCACCGGCAAGCTTGAAATCATAATTGAGCTCTTTAATAGCCCAATAAGCCTTATGTTCTAGTTCGAGAGGTAAGTGACATGCTTTTCCATAAACCATTTTATACGGAGACATACCCATAGGATTTTTATATGCAGTTCTATAGGCCCATAATGCATCATCAAGTTTCTTGGACCAATTCTTTCTAGACCTATTGACAGACTTTTGCAAAATTAATTTGAGCTCTCTATTGCTCAATTCTACTTGACCACTAGACTGTGGGTGATAAGGAGATGCAATTCTATGATTAACATCATATTTAGCAAGCATTTTTCGAAAAGCACCATGAATAAAGTGTGAACCACCATCAGTCATTAAATATCTAGGGATTCCAAACCTCGGAAAAATAACTTCTTTAAGCATTTTAATAGAAGTGTTATGATCAGCACTACTTGTTGGAATAGCTTCTACCCACTTAGTAACGTAATCAACAGCAACTAAAATATGTGTATATCCATTAGAGGCAGGAAAAGGTCCCATATAATCAAAGCCCCAAACATCAAATGGTTCAATAACAAGTGAATAATTCATAGGCATTTCTTGACGTCTACTAATATTACCAATTCTTTGACATTCATCACAAGATAAGCCAAACTTACGGGCATCCTTGAAGAGAACAGGCCAATAAAAACCAGATTGCAATACCTTATGTGCAGTTCTATCTCCAGCGTGGTGTCCTCCATAAGCTTCGGAGTGACACTTGCGTAGGATCTGTTCCTGTTCATGCTCAGGTACACAACGTCTAATAACACCATCTACTCCTGTTGGAAATATGCCCTAGAGGCAATAATAAATTAGTTATTATTATATTTCCTTGTTCATGATTATCGTTTATTATCCATGCTATAATTGTATTGATAGGAAACACAGATACATGTGTGGATACATAGACAACACCAAGTCCCTAGTAAGCCTCTAGTTGACTGGCTCGTTGATCAACAGATGGTTACGGTTTCCTGACCATGGACATTGGATGTCGTTGATAACGGGATCACATCATTAGGAGAATGATGTGATGGACAAGACCCAATCCTAAGCCTAGCACAAAGATCGTAGTTCGTATGCTAAAGCTTTTCTAATGTCAAGTATCATTTCCTTAGACCATGAGATTGTGCAACTCCGGATACCGTAGGAATGCTTTGGGTGTACCAAACGCCACAACGAATCGGGTGACTATAAAGGTGCATTACAGGTATCTCCGAAAGTGTCATTGGGTTGTACGAATCGAGATCGATTTGTCACTCCCGTAAGCGGAGAGGTATCTCTGGGCCCACTCGGTAGGACATCATCATAATGTGCACAATGTGACCAAGGGGTTGATCACGGGATGATGTGTTACGGAACGAGTAAATAGACTTGCCGGTAACGAGATTGAACAAGGTATCGGGATACCGACGATCGAATCTCGGGCAAGTACAATACCGCTAGACAAAGGGAATTGTATACGGGATCGATTGAGTCCTTGACATCGTGGTTCATCCGATGAGATCATCGTGGAACATGTGGGAGCCAACATGGGTATCCAGATTCCGCTGTTGGTTATTGACCGGAGAACGTCTCGGTCATGTCTGCATGGTTCCCGAACCCGTAGGGTCTACACACTTAAGGTTCGATGACGCTAGGGTTATAAAGGAAGTTTGTATGTGGTTACCGAATGTTGTTCGGAGTCCCGGATGAGATCCCGGAGGTCAGGAGGAGTTCCGGAATGGTCCGGAGGTAAAGATTTATATATGGGAAGTTCTATTTTGGTAACCGGAAAAGTTTCGGGGTTTATCGGTAACGTATCGGGACCACCGGGAGGGTCCCGGGGGTCCACCAAGTGGGGCCACCAACCCCAGAAGGTTGCGTGGGCCAAGTGTGGAGGAACCAGCCCCAAGGGGTTGGTGTGCCCCCACAAGAGGCCCAAGCGCAAGGGTGAGTGGGAGGGCAAACCCTAGGCAGATGGGCCCTAAGGCCCATCTAGTGGGCGCCTCCTCTCCCTCCCTCTTGGCCGCCCCTTGATCCAATCTAGGGCTGCCGCCCCTCTAGGGGTGGGAACCCTAGAGGGGGCGCACCCTCCTCCCCTTCCCCTATATATATGAGGCCTAGGGGCTGCCCATAACACGCGATTCGATCTCTCGTTGGTGCAGCCCTGCATCTCTTCTTCCTCCTCCTCCTCTCTTGTGATGCTTGGCGAAGCCCTGCAAGATTGCCACGCCTCCACCACCACCACGCCGTTGTGCTGCTGCTGGATGGAGTCTTCCTCAACCTCTCCCTCTCTCCTTGCTGGATCAAGGCGTGGGAGACGTCACCGGGCTGTACGTGTGTTGAACGCGGAGGTGCCGTCCGTTCGGCACTAGGATCTCCGGTGATTTGAATCACGGCGAGTACGACTCCATCAACCCCGTTCACATGAACGCTTCCGCTTAGCGATCTACAAGGGTATGTAGATGCACTCTCCTTCCCTCGTTGCTAGTTTCTCCATAGATAGATCTTGGTGACACGAGGAAAATTTTGAATTTCTGCCACGTTCCCAAGCAGTGGCATCATGAGCTAGGTCTATTGCGTAGATTCTTTGCACGAGTAGAACACAAAGTAGTTGTGGGCGTTGATGATGTTCAATATGCTTACCGTTACTAGTCCAATCTTGTTTCGACGGTATTGTGGGATGAAGCGGCCGGACCGACCTTACACGTACTCTACGTGAGAGCAGGTTCCACCGGTCGACATGCACTTGGTGCATAAGGTGGCTAGCGGGTGCGAGTCTCTCCCACTTTAGTCGGAATGGATTCGATGAAAAGGGTCCTTATGAAGGGTAAATAGCGATTGGCATATCACGTTGTGGTTTTGCGTAGGTAAGAAACGTTCTTGCTAGAAACCCATAGCAGCCACGTAAAACATGCAAACAACAATTAGAGGACGTCTAACTTGTTTTTGCAGGGTATGCTATGTGATGTGATATGGCCAAGAAGAATGTGATGAATGATATGTGATGTATGAGATTGATCATGTTCTTGTAATAGGATTCACGACTTGCATGTCGATGAATATGACAACCGGCAGGAGCCATAGGAGTTGTCTTTATTTATTGTATGACCTGCGTGTCATTAAACAACGCCATGTAATTACTTTACTTTATTGCTAACGGTAGCCATAGTAGTAGAAGTAATAGTTGGCGAGACAACTTCATGAAGACACAATGATGGAGATCATGATGATGGAGATCATGGTGTCATGCGGTGACGATGATGATCATGGAGCCCCAAGATGGAGATCAAAGGAGCAAAATGATATTGGCCATATCATGTCACTATTTGATTGCATGTGATGTTTATCATGTTTATGCATCTTGTTTACTTAAGAACGACGGTAGTAAATAAGATGATCCTTACAACAATTTCAAGAAGTGTTCTCCCCGACTGTGCACCGTTGCTACAGTTCGTCGCTTCTAAGCACCACGTGATGATAGGGTGTGATGGATTCTTACGTTCACATACAACGGGTGTAAGACAGATTTACACAGCAAAAACACTTGGGGTTAACTTGACGAGCCTAGCAGGTGCAGACATGGCCTCGGAACACGGAGACCGAAAGGTCGAGCATGAGTCGTATAGTAGATACAATCAACATGAAGGTGTTCACCGATGATGACTAGTCCGTCTCACGTGATGATCGGACACGGCCTAGTTGACTCGGATCATGTAATCACTTAGATGACCAGAGGGATGTCTATCGAGTGGGAGTTCATCGGATGAACTTAATTATCCTGAACATAGTCAAAAGATCTTTGAAATTATGTCGAAGCTCGCGCTTTAGTTCCACTGTTTAGATATGTTCCTAGAGAAAATATAGTTGAAAGTTGACGAGAGCGATTATGCGGACAATAGAAAGCTTATGTCCTTAATGCACGCTCGGTGTGCTGAACCCCAAACGTCGTTTGTGGATGTTGCGAACATCGGACATACACGCTTTGATAACTACGTGATAGTTCAGTTAAGCGGTTTAGAGTTGAGGCACCAAAGACGTTTTTCAAAGCGTCGCGGAACATATGAGATGTTTCGAGGGCTGAAATTGGGATTTCAGGCTCGTGCCCACGCCAAGAGGTATAAGACCTCCGACGATTTTCTTAGCCTGCAAACTAAGGGAGAAAAGCTCAATCGTTGAGCTTGTGCTCAGATTGTCCGAGTACAACAATCACTTGAATCGAGTGGGAGTTAATCTTCCGGATGAGATAGTGATGTTTCTCCAAAGACATTGCCACCAAGCTACTAGAGCTTCGTGATGAACTATAACATATCAGGGATAGATATGATGATCCTTGAAGTGTTCGCGATGTTTGACACCGCGAAAGTAGAAGTCAAGTAGGAGCATCAATTGTTGATGGTTGGTAAAACCACTAGTTTCAAGAAGGGCAAGGGCAACAAGGGATACTTCATGAAACGGCAAATCAGCTGCTGCTCTAGTGAAGAAACCCAAGGTTGAACCCAAACCCGAGACTAAGTGCTTCTGTAATAAAGGGAACAGCCACTGGAGCAGAATTACCCTAGATACTTGGTAGATGAGAAGGCTGGCAAGGTCGATAGAAGTATATTGGATATACATTATGTTAATGTGTACTTTACTAGTACTCCTAGTAGCACCAGGGTATTAAGATACCGGTTCGGTTGCTAAGTGTTAGTAACTCGAAATAAAAGCTACGGAATAAACGGAGACTAGCTAAAAGTGAGCTGACGATATGTGTTGGAAGTGTTTCCAAGGTTGATGTGATCAAGCATCGCACGCTCCCTCTACCATCGAGATTGATGTTAAACCTAAATAATTGTTATTTGGTGTTTGCGTTGAGCATAGACATGATTGGATTATGTCTATCGCAATACGGTTATTCATTTAAGGAGAATAATGGTTACTCTATTTATTTGAATAATACCTTCAATGGTCTTACACCTAAAGGAATGGTTTATTGAATCTTGATCGTAGTGATACACATTTTCATGCCAAAAGATATAATATAGTAATGATAGTACCACTTACTTGTGGCACTGCCATGTAAGTCATAAAACGCATGAAGAAGCTCCATGTTGATGGACCTTCGGACTCACTCGTTTTTGAAAAGTTTGAGACATGCGAACCATGTCTATTGGTGTATACGCATGAAGAAACTCCATGCAGATGGATCGTTTGGACTCACTTGATTTTGAATCACTTGAGACATGCAAATCATACCACATGGGCAAGATGACTGAAAAGCCTCGGTTTCAAGAAGATGGAACAAGATAGCAACTTGTTGGAAGTAACACATTTTGATATGTGCAGTCCAATGAGTCTTTGAGGCATGCGATGAATATCGTTATGTTCTTACTTCACGATGATTCGAGTAGATGTTGAGTATATTTACTTGATGAAACACAAGTCTGAATTATTGAATGGTTCAAGTAATTTCAGAGTGAAGTTTAAGATCTTCGTGACAAGAGGATAGAATGTCTATGATATGATCATAGAGATGAATATCTGAGTTCTGAGTTTTGGCACACAATTAAGACATTGTGCAAATTGTTTCACAATTATACGCACCGAACACCATAGTGTGATGGTGTGTCCGAACATCATAGTTGCACCCTATTAGATATGGTGCGTACCATGATGTCTCTTATCAAATTACCACTATCGTTCATGGATTAGGCATTAGAGACAACCGCACTCACTTTAATAGGGCACCACGTAATTCCGTTGAGACGACCCTGTTTGAAATATGGTTTGGAGAAACCTAAGTTGTCGTTTCTTAAAAGTTTGGGGCTGCGACGCTTATGTGAAAAAGTTTCAGGTTGATAAGCTCGAACCCAAAGCGGATAAAATGCATCTTCATAGGACACCCAAAACAGTTGGGTATACCTCCTAATTCAGATCCGAAAGCAATAGGGATTGTTTCTTTAATCGGGTCCTTTCTCGAGGGAAAGTTTGTCTCGAAAAGTTGAGTGGGAGGATGGTGGAGACTTGATGAGGTTATTAAACCATCACTTCAACCAGTGTGTAGCAGGGCACAGGAAGTTGTTCATGTGGCACCTACACCAATTGAAGTGGAAGCTGATGATAGTGATCATGATGCTTCAGATCAAGTCACTACCGGACCTCGTAGGTCGACAAGAATGCGTACTGCTTCAGAGTGGTACGCAATCCTGTCTTAGAGGTCATGTTGCTAGACAACAATGAACCTACGAGCTATGGAGAAGCGATGGTGGGCCCAAATTCTGACAAATGGTTAGAAGCCATGAAATCCGAGATAGTATCCATATATCAGAACAAAGCATGGAATTTGATGGACTTGCCCGATGATCGGCAAGCCATTGAGATAAATGGATCTTTAAGAAGAAGACGGACGTGGACGGTAATATCACCGTCTATGAAGCTCGACTTGTGGCAAAGAGTTTTCACAAGTTAAAGGAGTTGACTACGATGAGATTTTCTCATCCGTAGCGATGCTTAAGTCCGTCGGAATCATGTTAGCATAAGCTGGATTTATGAAATCTGGCAGATGGATGTCAAAACGAGTTTCCTTACCAGTTTTCGTAAGGAAAGGTTGTATGTGATAAAATCAGAAAGTTTTGTCGAACCTAAGGATGCTAAAAGGTATGCTAGCTCCAGCAATCCTTCTAAGGACTGGAGTAAGCATCTCGGAGTTGGAATATGCACTTTGATAGGATGATCAAAGATTTTGGGTTTATACAAAGTTTATGAGAAACTTGTATTTCCAAAGAAGTGAGTGGGAGCACTATAGAATTTCTGATAAGTATATGTTGTTGACATATTGTTGATCAGAAATGATGTAGAATCTCTGGAAAGCATATAGGGTTGTTTGAAAAGTGTTTTTCAATAGAAAACCTGGATTAGGCTACTTGAACATTGAGCATCAAGATCTATGAGGATAGATCAAAACGCTTAATGGTACTTTCAAATGAGCACATACCTTGACATGATCTTGAAGGTGTTCAAGATGGATCGATCAAAGAAGGAGTTCTTGCACGAGATGTAAGGTATGAAGTTAAGACTTAAAGCTCGACCTCGGCAGAAAAGAGAGAAAGGACGAAGGTCGCCCCTATGCTTCAGACATAGGCTCTATAGTATGCTATTGTGTACCGCATCGAAGTGTGCCTTGCCATGAGTCGGTCAAGGAGTACAAGAATGATCCAGAATGGATCATTGGACATGGTCAAAATTGTCCTTGGAGTAAATAAGGACATGTTTCTCGATTATGGAGGTGATAAAGAGTTCGGCGTAAAGGGTTACGTCGATGCAAGCTTTAACATCTATCCGAGTGACTCTGAGTAGCAAACCGGATAATTATAGTGGAGCAACCAATTGGAATAGATCCAAGTGGAGCGTGGAAGCAGCATTTACAATATGACATAGAGAATTGCAAAGTACACACGGATCTGAAAGGTTCAGACCCGTTGACTAAAACCTCTCTCACAAGCAAAACATGATCAAACCTCAGAACTCATTGAGTCTTAATCACATGATGATGTGAACTAGTTTACAGACACTAGTAAACTCTTTGGATGTTGGTCACATGGCGATGTGACCTATCAGTGTTAATCACATGACGATGTGAACTAGATTATTGACTCTAGTGCAAGTGGGAGACTGTTGGAAATATGCCCTAGAGGCAATAATAAATTAGTTATTATTATATTTCCTTGTTCATGATAATCGTTTATTATCCATGCTATAATTGTATTGATAGGAAACTTTGGAAACTCAGATACATGTGTGGATACATAGACAACACCAAGTCCCTAGTAAGCCTCTAGTTGACTGGCTCGTTGATCAACAGATGGTTACGGTTTCCTGACCATGGACATTGGATGTCGTTGATAATGGGATCACATCATTAGGAGAATGATGTGATGGACAAGACCCAGTCCTAAGCCTAGCACAAAGATCGTAGTTCGTATGCTAAAGCTTTTCTAATGTCAAGTATCATTTCCTTAGACCATGAGATTGTGCAACTCCGGATACCGTAGGAATGCTTTGGGTGTACCAAACGTCACAACGTAATCGGGTGACTATAAAGGTGCATTACAGGTATCTCCGAAAGTGTCATTGGGTTGGCACGAATCGAGGCTGGATTTGTCACTCCGTGTAAGCGGAGAGGTATCTCTGGGCCCACTCGGTAGGACATCATCATAATGTGCACAATGTGACCAAGGGGTTGATCACGGATGATGTGTTACGGAACGAGTAAAGAGACTTGCGGTAACGAGATTGAACAAGGTATCGGGATACCGACGATCGAATCTCGGGCAAGTACAATACCGCTAGACAAAGGGAATTGTATACGGGATCGATTGAGTCCTTGACATCGTGGTTCATCCGATGAGATCATCGTGGAACATGTGGGAGCCAACATGGGTATCCAGATCCCACTGTTGGTTATTGACCGGAGAACGTCTCGGTCATGTCTGCATGGTTCCCGAACCCGTAGGGGTCTACACATAAGGTTCGATGGCGCTAGGGTTATAAAGGAAGTTTGTATGTGGTTACGAATGTTGTTTGAGTCCGGATGAGATCCCGGACGTCACGAGGAGTTCGGAATGGTCCGGAGGTAAAGATTTATATATGGGAAGTTCTATTTTGGTAACAGGAAAAGTTTCGGGTTTATCGGTAGCGTCTGGGACCACCGGGAGGGTCCCGGGTCCACCAAGTGGGGCCACCAACCCCGAGAAGGTTGCGTGGGCCAAGTGTGGAGGAACCAGCCCCAAGGGGCTGGTGCGCCCCACAAGAGGCCCAAGCGCAAGGGTGAGTGGGAGGGCAAACCCTAGGCAGATGGGCCCTAAGGCCCATCTAGTGGGCGCCTCCTCTCCTCCCTCTTGGCCGCCCCCTTGATCCAATCTAGGGCTGCCGCCCCTCTAAGGGTGGGAACCCTAGAGGGGAGCACCTCCTCCCTTCCCTATATATATGAGGCCTAGGGGCTGCCCATAACACGCGATTCGATCTCTCGTTGGTGCAGCCTGCGTCTCTTCTCCTCCTCCTCCTCTCTTGTGATGCTTGGCGAAGCCTGCAAGATTGCCACGCTCCTCCACCACCACCACGCCGTTGTGCTGCTGCTGGATGGAGTCTTCCTCAACCTCTCCCTCTCTCCTTGCGGATCAAGGCGTGGGAGGCGCCACCGGGCTGTACGTGTGTTGAGCGCGGAGGTGCCGTCCGTTCGGCACTAGGATCTCCGGTGATTTGAATCACGACGAGTACGACTCCATCAACCCCGTTCACATGAACGCTTCCGCTTAGCGATCTACAAGGGTATGTAGATGCACTCTCCTTCCCCTCGTTGCTAGTTTCTCCATAGATAGATCTTGGTGACACGTAGGAAAATTTTGAATTTCTGCTACGTTCCCCAACAACTCCTTCTTTATAAAGATGTGGGTCATCCCAAAAGTAATGTCTCAAATCATAGAAAAACTTTTTCTTTTGCTGGTATGTGAAACTAGGTGGTATAAATTTAGCAACAATGTAATTAGCATAATCAGCATACCATGGATTGCTACGAGAAGTACTTATAACATTTAATTGCTCATCAGGAAAGCTATCATCGATAGGTAGTGGGTCATCAAGAACATTTTCTAACCTAGACAAGTTGTCCGCAACGGGGTTCTCAGCTCCTTTTCTATCAGCAATATGCAAATCAAATTCTTGTAGCAGGAGAACCCACCTAATGAGTCTAGGTTTAGCATCTTTCTTTTCCATAAGATATTTAATAGCAACATGATCAGTGTGAATCGTTACTTTAGAATCAACAATATAAGGTCTGAACTTGTCACAAGCAAATACAACTGCTAACAGTTCTTTTTCAGTAGTAGCATAATTTCTTTGAGTATTGTCTAGAGTCTTACTAGCATAATGGATAACATTTAATTTCTTATCAACTCAATGCCCTAGAACAGAACCTACAACATAATCACTAGCATCACACATAATTTCCAAGGGTAAATTCCAATCAGGTGGCTGAACAATAGGTGCAGAGATCAATGCTTTCTTAAGTATTTCAAATGCTTCTACACAATCATCATCAAAGACAAATGGTATATCTTTTTGTAATAAATTAGTCAGAGGCCGAGAAATTTTTGAGAAGTCCTTAATGAACCTCCTATAAAATCCGGCGTGACCAAGGAAACTTCTTATAACTTTGATGTACTTGGGACATGGCATCTTTTCAATAGCATCAACCTTGGCTTTATCAACTTCAATACCTCTTTCAGAAACTTTATGCCCCAAGACAATACCTTCATTAACCATAAAGTGGCACTTTTCCCAATTCAAAACAAGATTAGTTTCTTCAGATCGCTGCAAAACTGGATCAAGATTGCTCAAGCAATCATCAAAAGAGGATCCATAGACGGAAAAATAGTCCATGAAAACCTCACAAATCTTTTCACAAAAGTCAGAGAATATAGCCATCATGCATCTTTGAAAGGTAGCAGGTGCATTACATAAACCAAAAGGCATACGTCTGTAAGCAAAAGTACCAAAAGGGCAAGTAAAAGTAGTCTTTGATTGATCTTTTGCTGACACAGGTATTTGAGAGAAACCAGAATAACCATCTAGAAAGCAATAATGTGTATGTTTGCATAATCTTTCTAACATTTGATCGATAAAAGGTAAGGGGTAATGATCTTTCTTAGTTGCTTTATTTAATTTACGAAATCAATTACCATCCTATAACCTGTAATAATTCTTTTGGAATCAATTCATCTTTATCATTAGGAACAACATAACACCTCCTTCTTAGGGACACAATGAACATGACTTACCCACTGACTATCAGCAACGGGATAAATTATACCTGCCTCCAGAAGTTTTAGTATTTCTTTTCTTACCACTTCTTTCATCTTAGGATTAAGCCTTCATTGATGATCATGGACTGGTTTGGCATCTTCTTCCAATTTTTTTTATGTTGACATAGAGTGGGACTAATGCCCTTAAGATCATCAAGAGTATATCCAATAGCAGCTCGGTGCTTCTTTAGAGTTTTCAATAATCTCTCTTCTTCATGTTC
The DNA here is from genome assembly GCA_021605205.1 of Aegilops longissima. Lineage (NCBI taxonomy): Eukaryota > Viridiplantae > Streptophyta > Magnoliopsida > Poales > Poaceae > Aegilops > Aegilops longissima. Next base: position 119,480,687 of record CM038681.1, read on the forward strand.
TGAAAGGTTAGCACTAATAATAACAGGATATATCTTCTTTTCATCAAGGTAAGCTTATTTAAGATTATCAGGCAACGGTTTAAGCTCAAACACGGGATCACCCTTGGGTGGAGGAGGATCCCCTAAGATTTCAACAGGCAAATTGTGTTTCAGAATAGGTTCCTGTTTAAAGAATACTTCGTCTATTTCCCTTCTTTCATTCATAAACATATCATTTTCATGGTCTAGCAAATATTGTTCTAAAGGATCACTAGGAGGTACGGCAATAGAAGCAAGACCAATAATATCATCCTTACTAGGCAATTCTTCTTCACGGTGTTGTCTACTAAATTTAGAGAAATTAAAATCATGAATCATATCATCCAAACCAATAGTAACAACATTCTTTTCGCAGTCTATCTTAGCATTAACGGTGTTCAAGAAGGGTCTACCAAAAATAATGGGACAAAAGCTATCTTGTGGGGAACCAAGAACAAGAAAATCAGCAGGATATTTAGTTTTCCCACACAAGACTTCAACATCTCTAACAATTCCCATTGCTGATATAGTATCTCTATTAGCAAGCTTAATTGTGACATCAATATCTTCTAACTCAGCAGGTGCAATTTCATGCCTAATTTCTTCGTATAAGGCAATAGGTATAACACTAGCACTAGCACCCATATCACATAAGCCATGATAACAATGATCTCGTATTTTAACAGAAATAACAGGCACGCCTACCATAGGTCTATGTTTATCTTTAACACAAGGTTTAGCAATTCTAGCAGTTTCACCGCAGAAATGAATAACATGCCCATCAATATTATCAGCCAAGAGATCTTTAACAATAGCAATATTAGATTCAACTTTGACTTGCTCAGGAGGTGTATAAGTTCTAATATTGCTCTTACGAACCACAGTTGAAGCTTTAGCATGATCCTTTATTCTAACAGGGAAAGGTAGTTTCTCACCATAAGAGGTAGGAACAATAGGATCATTATAAGTGACAATCTTTTCTTCAACTTTAGTAGGTGCAACTACTTTTAGTTCTATGGGAGGATGATACTTAAACCACTTCTCCTTGGGGAGATCAACATAAGTAGCAAAAGATTCACAGAAAGAGGCTACTATCTCAGAGTCAAGTCCATATTTGGTGCTAAATTTACGGAAAACATCGGTATGCATAAAAGATTTAACACAATCAAACTTAGGTGTCGTACTTGACTCCTTACCTTCGTCGAGATCCCAATCTTCAGAGTTGCGTTTAATTCTATCCAATAAATTCCATCTGAATTCAATAGTCTTCATCATAAAAGAGCCAACACAAGAGGTATCGAGCATGGTGCGATAGTTTTCAGAAAGCCGAGCATAAAATGTTTGAAGAATTATTTATTTTGAGAGCTCGTGATTGGGGCATGAATATAAAATTGATTTAAGCCTCCCCCAAGCTTGAGGGATGCTTTCTCCTTCGCGAGGCCAAAAATTATATATATAACTGCGATCACGATGAACAAGATGCATAGGATAATACTTCTGATGAAATTCCAATTTCATTCGTTTATAATTCCATGATCCCGTGTCATTACATAGCCTATACCATGTCGATGCATCTCCCTTCAAAGATAAAGGGAAGACCTTCTTCTTAGCAACATCATCGGGTATACCTGCAAGCTTAAATAATCCACAAACTTCATCCACATATATTAGGTGCTCATCAGGATGTTTTGTTCCATCTCCTGTAAAAGGATTATCTAGCAGTTTTTCTAACATACCCGAAGGAACTTAAAAGGGAATAATTTCATTTGCAATAGGTTCAGTAGGTTGAGGAGAAATTTTTTGCTCTACTGGTCGGGGTGAAGATACCCCGAACAAGCCCCTCAGAGGATTACTTTCCATAGTAACAAGTGACAGTAAATTTCAGCACACTATATAAATTTTTCCTTACCAAATTCCACCTACCAAAGGCGCTTCACTCCCCGGCAACGGCGCCAGAAAAGAGTCTTGATGACCCACAAGTATAGGGGATCTATCCTAGTCCTTTCGATAAGTAAGAGTGTCGAACCCAATGAGGAGCAGAAGGAAATTTTAAGCGGTTTTCAGCAAGGTATTCTCTGCAAGTAATGAAATAAGTGGTAATAGATAGTTTTGTGATAAGATAATTTGTAACGAGCAACAAGTAACAAAAGTAAATAAAGTGCAGCAAGGTGGCCCAATCCTTTTTGTAGCGAAGGACAAGCCTGGACAAACTCTTATATAAGGAAAAGCGCTCCCGAGGACACATGGGAATATCGTCAAGCTAGTTTTCATCACGTTCGTATGATTCGCGTTCGGTACTTTGATAATTTGATATGTGGGTGCACCGATGCTTGGGTGCTGTTCTTACTTGAACAAGCATCCCACTTATGATTAACCTCTATTGCAAGCATCCACAACTACAACAAAAGTATTAAGGTAAACCTAACCATAGCATGAAACATATGGATCCAAATCAGCCCCTTACGAAGCAACGCATAAACTAGGGTTTAAGCTTCTGTCACTCTAGCAACCCATCATCTACTTATTACTTCCCAATGCCTTCCTCTAGGCCCAAATAATGGTGAAGTGTTATGTAGTCGACGTTCACATAACACCACTAGAGGCTAGACAACATACATCTCATCAAAATATCGAACGAATACCAAATTCACATGACTACTAATAGCAAGACTTATCCCATGTCCTCAGGAACAAACGTAACTACTCACAAAGGGTATTCATGTTCATAATCAGAGGGGTATTAATATGCATATAGGATCTGAACATATGATGTTCCACCAAATAAACCAACTAGCATCAACTACAAGGAGTAATCAACACTACTAGCAACCTACTAGTACCAATCCTGGATTTGGAGACAAGAATTGGATACAAGAGATGAACTAGGGTCTGGAGAGGAGATAGTGCTGGTGAAGATGTTGATGGAGATTGCCCTCTCCCGATGAGAGGAGCGTTGGTGATGACGATGGCGATGATTTCCCCTGAGGGAAGTGTCCCAGCGAACAGCTCTGCGGAGCCCTAGATTGGTTCCGCTTAGGTTCCGCCTCTTGGCGGCGGAGTCTCGTCCCGAAAGGTTGCTTATGATTTTTTCCTCGACGAAAGACCTCATATAGCAGAAGATGGCCATCGGAGAGCCAACGGGGGGCCCACGAGGTAGGGGGGCGTGCCCTGGGGGGTAGGGCGCGCCCCCACCCTCATGGACAGGTGGGCCCCCCTCTGGTGAACTTCTTCCGCTCAATATTTTTTATTATTTCCAAAAATGACTTGCGTGGAGTTTCAGGACTTTTGGACTTGTGCAGAATAGGTCTATAATATTTTCTCCTTTTCCAGCTGCCGGCATTCTCCCTCCTTATGTAAACCTTGTAAAATAAGAGAGAATATGCATAATTATTGTGACATAACATGTAATAACAGCCCATAATGCAATAAATATCGATATAAAAGCATGATGCAAAATGGACGTATCAGATTGGTAGGTGTAGGATTTTGAGTTGAGCATCACATGGAAATTTTTCCTTAGTATTTCCTCGACCCCTTTAACAGTACGGTGTTTCCTATTACTCAAGAAAGAGAAAATTAAACTACAAAAACAAAAGTCTTCACGCTTCATGTTCCTCGAATGAATACCAAGTCTTCAAGGTCACACCAATTTCTTCACTTTCAAAGTCTTCAGAAAGTCTTCAGAAATCCAAAGTCTTCAGTTGAAGAACTTCATTTTTAGGGGTCGACTTTCTCTGTAAATATCAAACTCCTCATAGACTTATAGACTTGTGTACACTCATGAACGCATTAGTCCCTTAACCTATAAGTCTTCAATACACCAAAATCACTAAGGGGCACTAGATGCACTTACAATCTCCCCCTTTTTGGTGATTGGTGGCAATATAGGTTAAGTTTTCAACGGGGATAAACATTTGAAGTGTAAATACTGATACTGAGGAATTTGATTGCAAGATATAGAAGAACTCCCCCTGAAGATGTGCATAGTGAGGAATTTGCTTTTGAAGCAATGCACACTTGAAGAGTTGAATCATGGAGATCTCCCCCTATATCTTGTAATTCATACACGCATTTGACATATAATGTGTAGAATTTGAAATGCATGATGAAATATGGTGACTGATATAATTCAGCATGCGTGCATTAACATTAATGAGGAATAATGTAGCGACCCGACCTCAGACGGTCAAGCCTCTGTGTATCCGTGCCATCCCTGGATCAGTATGCTGGCACACACAGTACATCAATGTATATATCAAAGTGCAATCACATGTATAAATAACGTAAAACTGATATATACCTCATAAGTCTCAGCGGAAACAACAACGGGTGTGGAGTCCCATCAACGCCATCGGCAGGTTGAGTGTAGACCGTAACCCTGTATCGTAACTCTTACTCGTCGAGGAAATATCTGCAACATGATACGTTGCAGCCGTGTAGGTCATTACATTGAATGTCTTGGCGAGATCTAATAAGAGAAAACATATGATAAACTATACTATATGCAGTATGGCTTTGTGGCTCAGATCTGAGTTTTGTTTGCGTAAAAGCTGGTTTTATTTTCCCTACATCAAAGGAATAAATGAAGTCTGTACTATAGAGTTTTCTATCATGACATGGTTCCGCCAACCGATGTCTCATAGCCCAAATTCATCATAAGTTGCCCACAATTAAGTTATCGATCCGGTGTTGAGAGTTCGAGATAGATCCAGTCCGAGGCTCAAATTGTCCGTAATCGGGACACGGCTAATCGATTAGGTTTTAACCCTCTGCAGAGGTTTGTACACTTTACCCGCAAGATTCGATCCCTCTCTTTACGCTCTCGCACTTGAGGTGTTTGAGAACAAGATGACGAAACATGGTCTTCGAAGAGTTCCTCGACCACCGTCCGGTGCTCATCCAATCCTACCGTAGTTCTACATCTGCTAGCACCGCCCCAGCCAGAGTCACAACTAAGGTCAACCAAGCGAGCCCATAGTGACTTGCGGTTGCAGGTAAGCTTCGGGCATGAAGTATTCTTCCGTCTCTTTGAGTCTGGGTGAAGCTTTCCGCAAGATGTCATGGCGCTTCTCCATGCATCCCGGCCAACCACTGGTTTCTCCAGGTGCCCGTCAACCGTCCTTCACCCGATGAGTGTGTATTGAATTCTTGTCTCGAGTCTTGAAGTCTTGAGGCCTTGAAGATGCAGTCCTTGCAGATTCCATCATGGAGTTATCGTCATTGGCGTAGATCCTCCATTCTCACACCACTCCCGAGCACTCATACCAACCCCGTCTACTATAGCGTAGCATTAAAATAAATAACGTCCCGGGCTTGGTAACAGGGTGATGGGTTCCTACCTCATGCATACTACTCAACTACAAGGATTCAATATCACTACTGGAGGGTTGTTGCAAAGGTGCCACTAAATGCAATAAAACATAGGTATGAAAGCATGGTCAAAGTGAACTTGCCTTGCTGACGATCTTTGAAAACTAGGGACTCGTGGTAGCAAGCTTCGCACTCCGGAAATTCTACCGAGGCAAACAATAGTCATAATAAGCACATAGCATATGATCACTTAACACAATAGCATAGTAACATTACACACCAAAACAAACGAATAAAAACCCAAAGGAAAACTCGGAGAAATCCACTCAAAGTTTTTCCTACTTCAAGCAACAACCAAAACTAGTTTTCATAACAAAATTTTCTTAACAGAACCTAAGCAAGGGTTTATGCTACCTAACGAGAAAAGAATGCATTAAGCAACTAGGAGCAAAAAGAATCAATTAAAAGCTATTATAAAACTCCTATTAGGCCTAATTCAAATTCTATTAAGAAAAATAAAATAAAAGTTTTATTAATTATAAATAAAATTCATGCTGTAAAGTGACAGAAACTAACCTAGAATAATCTATCACATATGAAAAATAAATTTATTTGCTAACTAAAACAATAGGAAAACAGTAGCTAGTTAATTAATTAAGAATAACATGATTCTGATTAAAACTAATTTTTTATTAATCCTAAAATGCCCAAATAAATTCCTACGATTAGGCAATGTCAAAACAAAGTTGTGACAAAAGAATCACCAAAAATAATTTTTCCTAACTCATATTATAGCAGATTTACTATTCTGTCTAAATTTAAAATAAAGCAATTCTAAATAATTTTAACATAGCTAATTATATTTTCTACAGAAACTATAAGAAATTTTCAAACCAACAAAAAAGAATCACTTAAAAATATTAAGTAGATAAAAGATATGAATTTTTCAAATCTGAAACTATTCGCTAAAACAGAAAATGAAAATAAAGAAAAACGGCCTAATGGGCTAACTAGCATACAGGCGTAATATAACTAAACGGGCCCTAGTGGTTTAAACTGAGTCGGCGGTTTAAATAAAAACCTAACTAACGGTCTAAACCGAATAAAACCAGTTTTATTTGAACTAACTTACCCCTTCTGGGATCTAATCTCGCCTAGAAAACAGATCGGACGGCGGGGTGAACTCCGTGGCTTATCGGACGTCGGCGGGCGGCGGCTCGGCGGCGAGTGTTCAGCGTCGCCCGGTGGTCGGGGCGACGGCGGAGAGGTCCGCATGGTGCTGGCGCGACGAGGGGTCCGTTTGGTGGAGTCAACGGGGCTCGGGGAGGGCTAGGGCGACGCCGACGAGGTTAATGGCGGCGGCGGCGTGCTCGGGCTCCGGCGAGGGCGTGCGGAGGGAGAGGGAGGTCCGGTGAGGGGGGCGAGGGGGGGAATGGGGTGGGGGAGGTATTTATAGGGCGGGGGGTCGGCTTGGAGGAGGGGCGAATCGGGGAGGATCGGGAGGATCCGGGGTCTCCCGCAGTCTTGGCGTGATGGTTTCAGCGTGGGCGGCGCGGGCGAGGGAAAGGGACGAGGTGGGGTCAGGCGTCGGTGAGGGAGAGAGAGGGGTGGCCAGGCGACCGATCGGGAGGATTCGGGTGTGACTCGGGCGTGGGCGGCTCGGTATGATGGGCTGCGCTGGGCTGGTGTTGTTGTTATTGGGCCACTGGTGTTAGCTGGGCCGGTTGGCCTGGCCGGCGCCCAGGGGCTTTTCTTTTTCTAATTTTATTTTTTTTTTGAAAAATAGAAACAGAGAGAAATATAAATATTTATATAAGACATATATATATATATCAAAATGATCAGGAATATTCCTATCATTTGAACATTTTTCCAAGGGCAAAATCCAAACATTATAAAATTCATTTTTTTCAAAATTCAAATAAAGTTCAAATTTGGAATTCAAACTTTTTGGTAATGTTTTTCCTCTGATATTTTTGGAGTGTCATGTTTACTCCTCTCATACTTTTTCTCAAGTATTTATCAGGCATAGTTTTTGAAATGATTTCCACTGCCAAAATTTTGAATTCAATTTCCAATAACTCCCAAAACTTCTGAAACTTCAAATGCCACTCAAAATTCAAACAACATGCATAGATGCTTAGCTATAATTGTAAAACATTCCAAATAGGAGATTTGGGATGTTACAAATCTACCACACTTAAAATGAATCTCGTCCTCGAGATTCGAAGAGGCTAGCAAGAAAGGGTTAGAGGTTGGGGGTCTGCTAGCAAATGTTTGGTCGGAAGGTCAGGGGTGCTACCACACTTAAAACAAGGTTACGGTTCCGGTAAACTCAGATACTTCCTCTGGAGTGTCGACAATATATGTCTCTTCACATATCTTACAATAGCTCCTTCATTAACGCTCTTCTGTCAGAAGCATAGAGTTTACCTCAAAATCTTGGGTCGGTTCTTCAAAGTTGAAGTTAAATCGAGGCAGGATCTTCTTAGCTGATAGGTCTGTGTCCATCCTAGATAACTATCGAAATACTCATGGTGGTCTACAATTTATGGTTTCTCCTGCAGAAAACGGGTCTAGGTTGAACCTCACCGTATAACCTACGATTGGCAACGGTTGCCTGTAAAGGGTTCCATCGTCCTACCATTCTATGGTTTTATGGCTTATCGCGTCGACACTCTTCTAAGGTTTTTCAAGGCTCTCTGATTTTTCCATCAACATATGATAGTTCATGATAGAAGTCTCCGGTATGGGGGCCAATCCATCCCGTACTTGAATCATTACCACATACGTAAACAGTGAATCACGTATTCTAACACTTGGGCATACTCACAAGCATTGCAGAATTTCCCTTGTCGACGAACTGAGTTCGAATAAATCCATGGTTTCTGCAAGCTGAACAGGACATCTAACGTTCTTCACAATCCTCGGGTTTTCGTATCCTCCTAAAATATCGGATGATTAAACTCGGAGTTTTCTTCCGAAATATGTTCCTACAGCAAGAGTGTGCTTGCTTCTTATTAACTCCTGGGCCTGTGGGTTATGGCCCACTTCAACTCTTGTACAAGTTTAATCCATCCTTCCTAGGATTATCATTCCATATACCAACATTACATCTCCTGTAAATCCAATAGTACTTCTTCCTTCATACCCTTGTGGTGACGATCATACAAAACTCCAACTTGTTTTGTCCAGCTTCCTTCTATGGACCGTCATGAATAACACATTTCTTTCTTCATTGATCCTGTGGCTTTACGGAGTACTACGACACCAAAGAAAAATGTACTAGTTTATCCATAAATCTCATTATTTTCATATCAATCTTTTATTACATCCTTAACCATTTTTCGTGAATCCATATTCCAAAAAGTTTATTACAAATGCTGCCACCCACATGGTTCGGTATGGTCAGACATTACTTCCAACTTTATTTATTTATCTTCCTCGAGGATTCTAGTCCTGCTGGAATTGTGCGACATGCGCCTTGAAGTCTTCAATCTTCTGTTTCATCATGGTGGCCTTGAGCTTCACCTCCATCATCTCTGCATGCACTTCGCTTAGGTATTCCTGAGTATAACGGAGTCTTGCTTCAAGTATTTCTCCGATCTGGCGTATGGCTTCCATGGCTGCTTCACGAACAGCATCGAAGAAAGTTGCTTGTGGCACACGTGAAATGAAAAAGTACTGCCCCATCATTTTTGGGCAAACTCCTTTCAAATGGTGGAGGTGTACCTCCACATACCAAAGTTCCACTCCCTTTTGCATGAAGGGGTAGCCTTTGTAGACTGCATCTCCTTCAAGGTGAATATGCTTCATCATGTCCTTCAGGATCTTCGGGTAATCATGATCACTTGTCAGGGTCATGATTGTTTCCGGACCTTTAAGGAAAGACTCGTAAAGGGTCGTCATCTGCAGTTGTGAAACAGAAATGATGCTCAGAATAAGGTACTTATCTCCTGGGGCACACATTCATATCAAAACTTCAAACTCAATCTCCAATTTCCCGTTTATGCATCACAACTCACTTTCTTCCATGTTCATCCAGAATATAAATAACAACTCCTTAAAGCTTTTCAGCATGTGACATTACAACTTTATTGAGTCATGAACTATTACAATCTCTGAGTACATAACTCAACTCATCGAACTCATGAAAATGAAATTGCTCTCTACTACTCTTATTATCCATATCAAAATTCCAACTACTCAACTCCAGCTTTCGTCTTGTTGGGACAGTTAGTAGCATAATGTCCTGCTTCCTTACAGCGAAAACAAAAGGCTTCCGGCATGCCTCGGGGCTTCTTTGTGATTATGTAGGCTCCTTGGATTCTTGGCTTCTTTTTTGGACATTTACTAGCGTAATGACCTAAATCCTTGCACCTGTAACAAGTGATATGACTTAGGTCCTTCTCTGCAAAAATTACGTTGTTCTCGGGTTGCCTTCTTTTCTCTTCTGGATTTCTCTGTAATGATCGAGCTTCTATTTCCGAGGGTCAAACTTCACTTCGCTGTCGGAAATATCCGGATACTCTTTTCTTCCCTTGGGGCAATCTCTGAAAATGTCCTTCTTCTCCACATGAATAGCAGGCATTGGAGTAAAATCTGTTGAGGCCTTCTCCATCAGGGTCTTCATGCTCTTGAATAGTTTGTTGCACCATGGGGTAAATGTGACACTGAGTCGGGTAGTGGGTGGTTCCTTCACACAAGAAACAAGTCACCTGACTAGTTGGGCATTCCTCAGCTGGGTGTTTCTCCTCACAATGAGGGCATCCATCCTTGTGTTCCTCCTGGGTGTGTCCTATTTCTCCGCAAATCTTGCAGGCACAAGGTTTATTTCTTGGTGTATCATGGTGCTTCCGGATAAGACGTGATCTCAACAGGGTCTTCTTGAATTCCTCCCAAGTTCTTGCTCCATTAAATCCCTGTATGGCTTGATGCATTTTCCACCAGGTTGCAACACTTCCTTCAAAGTACTGAAGAGCGTAAGATACTTCCTTCTTCCTTGAAACCAAATTGCTCCCGAAGTGATTTTCCATGTTCTGCATCCATAGCTCTGCCTCCGGCTGAGTCCTCGGTCCAGAGAATATCAGTCCAACTTCATTCATCATCTATGGGGTTCAAAAGTTTTGGGATGAGATATGAGAGAGGTGGGGAGGAATATACACACAATACAAACAATAGTTTTTTTGAAGAATAAGTTTTTACTTTGTGGCTGTCGGAAAAACATCAAACAAATGACAGTTCACAAATCGTCGCATCAAACGTAAGTGTGTAACAGGGGTTTGGTCTTCTAAAGGTCAAATAATTCTTCAGATCCTTCAAGTCTTCGGAGTCTTCAACTGTTGTAGCTTCTAATACATGGTGAAATCCTCTTTACGCTGAAGGGGTCATCAGTTCTCTGATATCAAATCCTTCTTGGAGCGTCTTCAGTTGATCCTCCGGGTGATCAAAAGGGGGAAGGGTATATTCTAACTATTTGAGGTGAGAGGGTCTATTTGATAAATTCAGAAAAGATGAGAAGTAAGAGTCTTTTTGTAAATAAAGTTTTAGAAATTTCCTGTCCAAGGGGCTTTCCGATTTCTAGGGTCACGTCCCACAGTCAACATGTGCTCGATACCATATTCAGAAGCGACCCGACCTCGAGACGGTCAAGCCTCGTGTATCCGTGCCATCCTCGGATCAGTATCGGCACACACACAGTACATCAATGTATATATCAAAGTGCAATCACATGTATAAATAACGTAAAACTGATATATACCTCATAAGTCTCGTGGAAACAACAACGGGTGTGGAGTCCCATCAACGCCATCGGCAGGTTGAGTGTAGACCGTAACCTGTATCGTAACTCTTACTCGTCGAGGAAATATACGCAACATGATACGTTGCAGCCGTGTAGGTCAAGACATTGAATGTCTTGGCGAGATCACAATAAGAGAAAACATATGATAAACTATACTATATGCAGTATGGCTTTGTGGCTCAGATTCGAGTTTTGTTTGCGTAAAAGCTGGTTTTATTTTCCCTACATCAAAGGAATAAATGAAGTCTGTACTATAGAGTTTTCTATCATGACATGGTTCCGCCAACCGATGTCTCATAGCCCAAATTCATCATAAGTTGCCCACAATTAAGTTATCATCCGTGTTGAGAGTTCCAGATAGATCCAGTCCAGAGGCTCAAATTGTCCGTAATCGGGACACGGCTAATCGATTAGGTTTTAACCCTCTGCAGAGGTTTGTACACTTTACCCGCAAGATTCGATCCCTCTTTACGCCTCGTATTTTGTGGTGTTTGAGAACAAGATGACCAAACATGGTCTTCCAAGAGTTCCTCGACCACCGTCGGTGCTCATCCAATCCTACCGTAGTTCTAAATCTGCTAGCACCGCCCCAGCCAGAGTCACAACTAAGGTCAACCAAGCCGAGCCCATAGTGACTTGCGGTTGCATGTAAGCTTCGGGCATGAAGTATTCTTCCGTCTCTTTGAGTCTGGGTGAAGCTTTCGCAAGATGTCATGGCGCTTCTCCATGCATCCCGCCAACCACTGGTTTCTCCAGGTGCCCGTCAACCGTCCTTCACCCAAGAGTGTGTATTGAATTCTTGTCTCGAGTCTTGAAGTCTTGAGGCCTTGAAGATGCAGTCCTTGCAGATTCCATCATGGAGTTATCGTCATTGGCGAGATCCTCCATTCTCACACCACTCCGAGCACTCATACCAACCCCGTCTACTATAGCGTAGCATTAAAATAAATAACGTCCCGGCTTGGTAACAGGGTGATGGGTTCCTACCTCATGCATACTACTCAACTACAAGGATTCAATATCACTCTTTGGAGGGTTGTTGCAAAGGTGCCACTAAATGCAATAAAACATAGGTATGAAAGCATGGTCAAAGTGAACTTGCCTTGTCGACGATCTTTGAAAACTAGGGACTCGTGGTAGCAAGCTTCAGACCGGAAATTCTACCGAGGCAAACAATAGTCATAATAAGCACATAGCATATGATCACTTAACACAATAGCATAGTAACATTACACACCAAAACAAACGAATAAAAACCCAAAGGAAAACTCGGAGAAATCCACTCAAAGTTTTTCCTACTTCAAGCAACAACCAAAACTAGTTTTTCATAACAAAAATTTTCTTAACAGAACCTAAGCAAGGGTTTATGCTACCTAACAGAAAAGAATGCATTAAGCAACTAGGAGCAAAAAGAATCAATTAAAAGCTATTATAAAACTCCTATTAGGCCTAATTCAAATTCTATTAAGAAAAATAAAATAAAAGTTTTATTAATTATAAATAAAATTCATGCTCTAAAGTGACAGAAACTAACCTAGAATAATCTATCACATATGAAAAATAAATTTATTTGCTAACTAAAACAATAGGAAAACAGTAGCTAGTTAATTAATTAAGAATAACATGATTCTGATTAAAACTAATTTTTTTATTAATCCTAAAATGCCCAAATAAATTCCTACGGTTAGGCAATGTCAAAACAAAGTTGTGACAAAAGAATCACCCAAAATAATTTTTCCTAACTCATATTATAGCAGATTTACTATTCTGTCTAAATTTAAAATAAAGCAATTCTAAATAATTTTAACATAGCTAATTATATTTTCTACAGAAACTATAAGAAATTTTCAAACCAACAAAAAAAGAATCACTTAAAAATATTAAGTAGATAAAAAGATATGAATTTTTCAAATCTGAAACTATTCTGCTAAAACAGAAAATGAAAAATAAAGAAAAACGGCCTAATGGGCCTAACTAACGCCCTGGGCGTAATATAACTAAACGGGCCCTAGTGGTTTAAACTGAGTCGGCCGGTTTAAATAAAAACCTAACTAACCGGTCTAAACCGGAATAAAACCCGGTTTTATTTGAACTAACTTACCCCTTCGGGGGATCTAATCTACGCCCTAGAAAACAGATCGGACGGCGGGGGTGAACTCCGGTGGCTTATCGGACGTCGACGGCGGCGGCGGCTCGGGCGGCGAGTGTTCCGGCGTCGCCGGTGGTCGGGGCGACGGCGGAGGGTCGGCGGGTGCGGCGCGACGAGGGGTCCGTTTGGTGGAGTCAACGGGCTCGGGAGGGCTAGGCGGCGCCGACGAGGTTAATGGCGGCGGCGTGCGTGTTCGGGTTCGGCGAGGGCGCAAGCGGAGGAGAGGAGGTCCGGTGGGGGAATAAAAGGGGAGGTATTTATAGGGCGGGGGGGTCGGCTTGGAGGGGGGCGAATCGGGGAGGATCGGGAGGATCCGGGGTCTCCGGAGTCTTGTGTGTGGTGGTTTCAGCGTGGGGCGGGGCGGGCGAGGGGAAAGGGACGAGGTGGGGTCAGGCGTCGGTGAGGAGAGAGAGGGTGAGCGAGCGGCGACCGATCGGGAGGATTCGGGCGGTGACTCGAGGCGTAATGGCTCGGCGCGAGTGGGCTGCGCTGGGCTGGTGTTGTTGTTGGTGGGCCGCTGGGTGTTAGCTGGGCAGTTGGCTGGCCGGCGCCAGGGCTTCTTTCTAATTTTCTTTTTTTTGAAAAATAGAAACAGAGAGAAATATAAATATTTATATAAGACATATATATATATATCAAAATGATCAGGGAATATTCCCTATCATTTGAACATTTTTCCAAGGGCAAAATCCAAACATTATAAAAATTCATTTTTTTCAAAATTCAAATAAAGTTCAAATTTGGAATTCAAACTTTTTGGTAATGTTTTTCCTCTGATATTTTTGGAGTGTCATGTTTACTCCTCTCATACTTTTTCTCAAGTATTTATCAGGCATAGTTTTTGAAATGATTTCCACTGCCAAAATTTTGAATTCAATTTCCAATAACTCCCAAAACTTCTGAAACTTCAAATGCCACTCAAAATTCAAACAACATGCATAGATGCTTAGCTATAATTGTAAAACATTCCAAATAGGAGATTTGGGATGTTACAAATAAGCATGCAGAAAAAACATAGCAAAAGTAGCAGGTCACCATAGTGTTTAAGTTTACAACTCGATCCAAATAAAGTTTCAGAAGAACGAGAGTTGTTACTTAGCAAAAAAACGCCTTATAAGATAGACCCGCTTGAATACTAACTCAAATTTCTCCCCCTTTGTCATCCAATGACCAAAAGGATCGAAAATGAGGACTAACGCCCCTGAAGAGTATCAAGTTGATGAAGGAGCGCTAGCGTTGTTGGGGTCGTTTGTTGATGTAGGGCCTGCCACAGTGTCGTCCAAGTCTTCATGCTCATCGGTGTTGCGAGATGAAGAATAGGAGCTGGACACCAAGGAAGGAACCTTGACCTTCTTGTATTTCTTCGGTGGAGGTGCAGACCAGTCAAAGTCCTCCTTGAGACCCATTGTATTCAGATCTTCTGCGCTATAGACATGAGACAGAACAGCCCAGGTACGGTTGAAGGTTTCATGGAGGTAGTATTGGTTTTTCTTCACTGCATTGTGGGTAGCAGTCATGTTGTGAAGAATTGAACCAAGCTAACGCTTGACCCATTTATGATTGCGATCAACCTTCTGATGAAGACTGAGGAGAAGCTCACGATCAGTCATCACCCTGGGTGCTGTACCTTGAGGATTTTGCTTGGTTGTGTTGGCGGCAGGGTCATGGGTGGCAGAGTCGTCATTGGTGGAGTAGGATGCAGCCTTGCGAAATTGACCATCCAATGGACGAATGCCTTCATCTATAACAGCAGCAGCCTTGCCCTTGTCATCAGCTGAGGAATATGTCCGTTTGAGGACTTCAATCGAAGGCTAGTAGCTGTAATGGTTCAGTGTATCAGCTTTATAGTTGAGTGAAGACCTTGATCTGATGAATATCATAATCCAAGGTGCATAAGGCTTCAGCTCAAATGGTGACATAGCGACATTGGCCAGAGTCCTCATGAAGAAATCATGGAAGTTGATGGGAATGCCATGAATGATATTCAAAAGCAGATTCTTCGTGATGCCAACGACTTCTTTGTCATTCGAGTCGTGGCCCTTGATAGGACTCAATGTCTTCGTCAGAATGCGATAGACAGTCTGAGGCACATATAGTAATTCCTTCATGAGGAATTTGGTTCGTGGGGCCTGACCTGACTTCAATGGCTTCATCAGTACTTGCATGTAGTGATCTGTAAGCTCAGGTTCACTATATACGCAACGAGCAGCTTCAAGGGGAGGACTGAGTGGTAAGGCACGAAGCAATTCAGTAGCTGGTGCCTTGTAGTGAGTGTTTTCAGACATCCAGTCCAGCACCCATGAATTCACATCTTCAGAATCTCCGGTGATGTGCAGCGTCACATAAAATTGAAGAATGAGTTCTTCATTCCAATCACAGATGTCAGTGCAAAAATTTAACAGTCCAGCGTCGTGAAGAACACTGAGGACTGGCACGAAGCCCGTAGAGATTGCATATGCACATGAGGAATGTGCGCATGATCGAAGACGTCTTTGTTGAACAACACTGAGGAATAGAAATTTGCCTGGCTAGCAGTCCAGAAACGCCTCTTCCTAATGCGAGCAGAGTCATAGGGGTTGTAGTCAGTGAAGAATACGTGCTCGCCAAAGAAATCATCAGCCTTGAATTTTTGCTTCCTGGAGAATGGATCCTTTGGCTTGGGTAGAGGAGTGTCAGTGAGTTGCATCACAACCTCAGGAATCGCAATCTCAGGTTCTTCAGGCTGAGGAATTTCTGGTTCCTCTTTAGTGGCAGTCTGTGTCTTCAGATGTTCAGCAACAACAGTTTCTTCAGCACTAGTGGCTGGAATTTCTTCACGTACAGACGAAGTGGGGTGAGTTTCTTCAGAGCCCATTTGAACAGTTTGTGCAGGGGACTGAGGGATTTTCTGTAAAGGTGTGAACAATGGAGAGTTGGGATGCCGACTTTGCCAAAAGTCATCATTCATCAATGGAGTAGTACTCCCAATGTCCACGTCAGAATTGTATTCATCTAATTCTTCAACACCGGCCTCTTCAGCTGTGAACTGAGGCATAGGCGAGGAAACAACTCGTGTTGAAGGGATTTCATCCACTTCAATTTCTTTATCCAACTGCTCTGACGAAGCAGCAGAAGGATTTTCTTCATCAGATTCGCTGGGGATCACATATTCTTCATCGAAAGGGACGATTTCCTTTGATGGCATGGTTGAGAGAGGAACAACATCAATGGGATTTGCAAATGAGCTGGTCAAAGGCTTCATCTTCTTCGGAGCTGAAGAATCTGATGAAGTTGATGCCTTCCTCTTCTTCACTGCTACACGCTCTGCAGCTTTGGTCTTCTTCACATCTAACGCAGATGGAAGGATTGGAGTTGGTGTAGGCGCAGGAGGAGCAGAGGATTGTGGTTGATTTTCTTCAGGCACAACTGATGCAGTTGCCCTGATCTCTTCATTTTCTTTAGGCGCACCACTAGTGGATGCCCTGGCAATTTCTTCAGCGGCTGGAATGTAGTCATCAGCCCTAGAACTCACATTTTCTTCAGCAGCCTGAAAGTCATCAGCGGTGCTGGTATGTTCTTCAGTTGGCTGAGCAGATGCTTTAGCTTGAGGAATTTCTTGTTGCGATGGGGCTGCAACATTGGAGGTGAACTTCTCAGTCAGTTTAACAAAGCTGACCTTGGCTCCTTGCCAATCAGCATAGTAAGCATTGAAATCATCGCTGAGGGTTTTGATTTCAGACTGGATCTTCACAAGATCATCAGTTTTCATAGAGATAATGCTGTTCTTCAGAAATTTTACTTTCCTATACTGTGCTTTCTTGATCTGCCTGGCCTTCTCATATTTCCATTTCTCTTCTTGGATGAAGGCAGTTAGCATATGACTTTGGCCAGGAGTCAACTTGAAATCAGGCATAGGAGTGTTTGGGTCCTTGTGCCAGAGATCAATGTAGTCGAGGATCAACCTTGGATCCAAAAGGAGTGGCACATTTGTGCCTTTGGCTCTAGCGGCCCTGACTTGCCTATCTCTGATGATTTCAGCAAGTTCTTCATCATCAGCTTCGTATTCTTCAGACGACACTTGGAAGACGGCATGCTTCTTGTGAGGACTTGGGGGAGAACCTCGTCCAGCAGTGGCCTTTGTCTTCAGCAGAGAGGGTCCCGTTGAAGAATTTGGTGCAGCTGAGGAACTAGCTGAAGCTCCTGAGGCAATAGAGATGCCTTTAGTCCTTTGGCACGTGGCAAGATGCACAGGTGCTGAGGACTTTGTCGGAGCAGCTGAGGACTTTGGAGGAGCAGGAGCAGCGTGAGGAATTGGTCGTGAGGGCTTTGAGGATTCTGGCCGTGAGGGCATTGCTGAGGAACTTGGCCTTGAGGGCATTGAAGGTGAAGCACTTGGCTTACGCGCAGGCTTCTTTGCCATTGATTTCTTCGGCTTGACAGAGGCCTCAGCAGAGTCTTCATTGAATTCCCTCACTGCATCTTTTGCTTGTTTGGCCAACTTGGCCTGGCGCTTGGCCCATTCTTCAGGAAAGTCGTCCTCACCGCGCTTGATGCTGGTGGGATCCGCTTCTGGGCCAGGTGCCAATGGAGTTCTTGAGCATGGAGGGGTAACCGCGAATTTCTTCATGTATTTGGGAGTAACATATCTGTACTCCCTCCATTCTCTTGCCCATCTCCTCTCTATCTTCTGAATGCGCACCTTGCGCTGATTTTTATCTTCCTCAGGAGGTGTGCAATACCCAACATAAATGTCATCAGGGATTTCAAATGCTGTGTTGACCTCTGGCTTCTTTCCTCCTTTCTGTGGCTTCTTACCGTCAGCCATTTTCTTTAGTTGAGGAATTTGAACAATTGAATTCTCTGAAGAAGTATGCAACTTTTCTTCGAGGAACGCTGCAAATGAGTTAAGTTGATGAGAACCTAGTGATTCAGCAGCGGACATGAGTACCTATGAATAGAGTATAGTTGCGAGGAATTTGGAGAGGTCATATGCGTTCTCAGTAGGTTTTGTAAAAATAACAAGTTTGAGGAATTTGACCAGACGAGTCTTGAAGAATTTCACTAAGCTTTCTTAGTCTTAGGTTCCAGAGTTGTACAGATCAGAAATCTGCACAATTTAGGAATCTTGAAGAGAAATTATTGCTTAGAGAAACGAATCAAGGACAGATGACATGTGAGGTGTTTAGTGTGTGAAGAATTTGAAGAATAAACACTTTTGAGGATTTTGAAGAAATCATTTGAATCAAAGAGGGAAGTAAAAGTAACTTTTAATTACCCTGGACGAAGAACACGACGAACTGTGAGATGGAGAAGTGAAGTTCGTTTGTGTAGATCTTCCACGCCCTAATTCGGTGGAGGAAGACGGCTACGACGAGGATTGAAGATTTCCGCGGCCGGCGCAAGTACGACAGCGGTGAGGTCGAGGCTGTGAAGCTCTTCCTCACGGGCGATGATGAAATAGCAGCGGTGCTAGGGTTTGAGAAGCTCGAGCTGGAGAGAGGTCGAGCGGAGTAAAGGAAGTGAGGAAGGGGAGATGGGGTATTTATAGTCACGGTGAAAAATTGTTCGCCCAAAGAATTTGGACGAACGTGCCCCTGACCCTTCTCATTCGCATGAAATGTGTCACCCATGTACTGAGAAGTGGAGATCGTGTTAGATCGTGGGTGAATAGATAAGTATATCATGGGATGCGGAACGGTTTGAGCGGCAAAGCCGAAAGTTTGGATAAGATAAGTTAAAAGTTACATTTGCAAATTCTTCAGCTGACAAGGACAAAGTGAAGATTTTGAACGAGTTTCAAATAGAACGCACATGAAGAATTTTTGAATAGATTGGGTTGAGTATAGCATAGAGGGGGAAGGGTCCGATCACATTCAATTAGCAGAAAAACCAACTTGAAGAAATAGCAATAAGTGAATGCTGTAGAGGACATAAACTCATACATACATACATACATACATACATACATACATATATATATATATATATATATATATATATATATATATATATATATATATATATATATATATATATATATATATATATATATATATATATAGCCAATGAAGTAAAAGACGGAAATAGTGAAGATTTTGCAAAGTTGAAGAATATGAACAATTGAGGAATTTCAAAACTGAGGAAGAACTCAAATTGAAGATTTTCAACTTTGGTGGTGGCGTGTCCCAACGTATAAGAATGATGATTTCAGACACCGCGTACAATTGTCGTAGGGTTCTGAGAATCAAATTCTTTGTTAATTTCTTCACACTTAGAGTGTTATTCTTCATTGATTTGAAGAAAAACGTTTCTTCATATGTTGCACATCTAAGTCATCAATTTTGCATAAGTGTTAGGATGAGTGTCCTTTTCAAAGAACATTCGAAGATTCTAAGATATTTAGCTCACACCGCAACTTGCTAAATCTCTTCTCATACAAGTGCTTTGTGAAGATATCGGCTAGCTGTTCTTCAGTCTTCACATGCTCAATAGAAATGTCGCCCTTCAACACATGATCACGAAGAAAATGATGACAAATCTGAATGTGCTTTGTCTTCGAGTGTTGAACTGGGTTGTGAGAAATCTTGATGACACTCTCATTGTCACAGAAGAGAGGCACATTCTTCACGTTGACGCCGTAGTCCTTGAGAGTTTGCTTCATCCAATTGGGCACAACAAGAACCAGCAGCTATGTACTCAGCTTCAGCAGTAGACAGTGATATGCAGTTCTGTTTCTTCGAGGACCAACAAACCAAGGATCATCCGAGGAAATGACATGTACCAGATGTTGACTTGCGGTCCACACGATCACCAGCATAGTCAGAGTCAGAATATCCAATGAGATCAAAAGCCGAGCCCTTGGGGTACCATAATCCAAGTGTTGGTGTGTGTGCTAGATATCGAAGAATATGCTTCACAGCCTTATGGTGTGATTCCTTCGGTGTAGCTTGAAATCGGGCACACATGCAAACACTAAGCATAATGTCTGGCCTAGATGCACATAAATACAATAAAGAACCAATCATGGAGCGGTATACCTTATGATCGAAGTCAATACCATTTTCATCAGTGCACAGATGGCCATTTGTGGGCATAGGAATTTTGACACCTTTGCAGTCTTGCATGCCGAATTTCCTCAGTACATCCTTGAGGTATTTCTCCTCAGATATGAATATGCCATTGCGCTGTTGACGAATTTGAAGACCTAGGAAGAATTTCAACTCTCCCATCATAGAAATTTGATATTCTTCACTCATCATATAGGCAAATTCATCACTATAACGCTGGTCAGTACAGCCAAAGATAATATCATCAACATATATTTGGCACACAAACAGTTCACCATCATAAGATTTAGTGAAAAGAGTAGGGTCGAGTGAACCGGGTTTGAAGCCTTTCTTCATGAGGAATTCCTTCAAAGTATCATACCACGCCGAGGGCCTGCTTGAGGCCATAGAGGGCCTTGTTGAGTCTCAAGACTTTGTCGGGATGCTTAGGATCTTCAAAACACGGGGTTGAGCAACATATACTTCTTCCTCAAGCTTACCATTGAGGAATGCACTTTTCACATCCATTTGATATAGAGTGATATCATGATGGTTAGCATAAACAAGTAATATGCGAATAGCCTCAAGTCTAGCAACAGGTGCAAAAGTTTCATCAAAATCAATTCCTTCAACCTGTGTAGCCTTGAGCTACAAGCCGTGCCTTATTACTCACCACAAAGCCATTTTCATCTTGCTTGTTGTGGTAGATCCACTTTGTGCCAATGATATTGTGCTTGCGAGGATCTAGACGTTTGACCAGTTCCCAGACGTTGTTGAGCTCGAACTGATGTAATTCTTCTTGCATGGCCTGAATCCACTCAGGCTCCAGAAATGCTTCATCTACCTTAGTGGGCTCTGTGATAGAGACAAAAGCATAGTGCCCACAAAAGTTAGATAAATGTGAAGCTTTTGAGCGTGTGAGAGGACCTGGTGCTTCAATGTCATCGATGATCTTTTCAACTTGCACTTCTTTTGCAACGCGAGGATGAGCTGGTTGTCGTCGAGGAATTTGATCAGAATTTTCTTCAGCACCATTTTCTTCAGTATTTTCTTCAGGTGCATTAGCTCGACGTTCTTCATGTTCTAGAATGAATTCTTCAGCAGATTCTTCGGTAGGAATGACATCCTCAGTAGCCTTGAACTTGATAGATTCCTGCTACCTCTTGAGCACTGCGTTGGATTTCCCCGAAGAGGAGAGGATGATGCAGCAAAGTAGCGTAACTATTTCCCTCAGTTTTTGAGAACTAAGGTATCAATCAAGTAGGAGGCTACGCACAAGTCCCTCGTACCTGCACAGAACAATAGCTCCTCGCAACCAATGCGATTAGGGGTTGTCAATCCCTTCACGGTCACTTACGAGAGTGAGATCTAATAGAGATGATAAATAATATTTTTGGTATTTTTGGTATAGAGATTCAAAGTGACAAGTAAAAGGCAAAGTAAAAACAAAGAAAGTATTAAAGTAATGGAGATTGATATGATGAGAATAGACACGGGGGCCATAGGTTTCACTAGTGGCTTCTCTCAAGAGTATAAGTATTCTACGGTGGGTGAACAAATTACTGTTGAGCAATTAGCAGAATTGAGCACAGTTATGAGAATATCTAGGTATGATCATGTATATAGGCATCACGTCCGAGACAAGTAGACCGACTCCTGCATGCATCTACTATTATTACTCCACTCATCGACCGCTATCCAGCATGCATCTAGAGTATTAAGTTAAAAACAGAGTAACGCCTTAAGCAAGATGACATGATGTAGAGGGATAAATTCATGCAATATGATAAAAACCCCATCTTGTTATCCTCGATGGCAACAATACAATACGTGCCTTGCTGCCCCTTCTGTCTCTGGGAAAGGACACCGCAAGATTGAACCCAAAGCTAAGCACTTCTCCAATTGCAAGAACTACCAATCTAGTTGGCCAAACCAAACGGATAATTCGAAGAGACTTGCAAAGATAACCAATCATACATAAAAGAATTCAGAGAAGATTCAAATATTGTTCATAGATAATCTTGATCATAAACCCACAATTCATCGGTCTCAACAAACACACCGCAAAAAGAAGATTACATCGAATAGATCTCCACGAGAGAGGGGGAGAACATTGTATTGAGATCCAAAAAGAGAGAAGAAGCCATCTAGCTACTAGCTATGGACCCGAAGGTCTGAAGTAAACTACTCACACTTCATCGGAGGGGCTATGGTGATGATGTAGAAGCCCTCCGTGGCGGATGCCCCCTCCGGCGGAGCTCCGGAACAGGCCCCAAGATGGGATCTCGTGGATACAGGAAGTTGCGACGGTGGAATTAGGTTTTGGCCCTGTTCGATCGTTTGGGGTGCGAGGTATATATAGGAGGAAGGAGTACGTCGGTGGAGCAACAGGGGCCCACGAGGTGGGGGGCGACCTAGGGGGGCACCTCGTGACTGCCTCTCATACTTATTGGAGTAGGGTCCAAGTCTCCGGATCACGCTCGTGAGAAAATCACGTTGTCGAAGGTTTCATTCCTTTTGACTCAGATGATATTCTGCTTTCTTGAACACTGAAATAGGCAAAAAACAGCAATTCAGGCTGGGCCTCCGGTTAATAGGTTAGTCCCAAAATAATATGAAAGTGGAAAATAAAGCCCAATATAGTCCAAAACAGTAGATAAAGTAGGATGGAGCAATCAAAATTATAGATACATTGGAGACATATCAATTCCTCAGGTGTTGGTTCATCTATCACGGAAGGTAGGTGCTCTCTTTGCGAGCCATTAGTTTCATCGAATCAAGACATCTACAGTTTCAACAACCTTGTGAAGAACGTTGTTGAAGACTCAGAGGTGTCTGAGTCCTTCCGTAACCAAGCATAAAACCTTCATGTGCTTTCGGTGCAAATTTAGCATTGTGATGAGGATCTCTAATCCAACATTTAGCACCGAAGACATTGAAATAACTCACATTGGGTTTCTTGTCAGTGAGGAGTTCATAGGCAGTCTTCTTGAAGAATTTGTGAAGATATACCCTGTTGATGATGTGGCACGCAGTGTAAATTGCCTCAATCCAGAAGTGACGAGGCGTCTTGTACTCATCAAGCATAGTGCAAGCCATCTCAACAAGAGTTCTGTTCTTGCGCTCCACGACGCCATTCTGCTGAGGAGTATAAGGAACAGATAACTCATGAGTAATACCAAGTTCATCAAGATAGTCATCAAGACGAGAATTCTTGAACTCAGTTCCATTGTCACTTCTGATGTGCTTGATCTTCACACCAAAGTTGGTTGAAGCCCTCGAGGAAAATCGTTTGAAGACTTCCTGCACTTCATGTTTGTAAGTAAAAATGTGTACCCATGTGTAACGAGAGTAATCATCAACAATAACAAGACCATATAGAGATGCATCAGTAGTGACTGCTGAGTAATGATTCGGACCATAGAGATCCATATGAAGCAGTTCAAATGGTCGAGTAGTGGTCATTGATAGTCTTTGCTGGATGCTTGGCCTTGGTCATCTTTCCAGCTTCACAAGCTCCACACAAGTGATCCTTGAGGAATTTGACATTCTCAATGCCAATGCCATGCTTCTTCTCCGCAAGCGTGTGCAAATTCCTCATGCCTGCATGACCAAGTCGTCGATGCCATAGCCAGCCTTCTGAAGCTTTTGCAAGTAGGCACACGGCTGGTTGCGGTCCTGTAGAGAAATCAACAATATACAAGTCTCCTCTCCTAAAGCCTTCGAAGACTTTAGAATTGTCAGCTTCCATAACCACAACACAACGATACTTGCCAAAGACAACAACCATATCAAGATCACAAAGCATTGAGACAGACATGAGGTTGTATCCTAAGGACTCGACAAGCATGACTTTGTCCATGTGTCGATCCTTTGTGATCGCAACCTTACCTAGACCCAATACCTGACTTTTGCCTTTGTCAGCGAAGATGATATGCTTCAGATGCGATGGTGATAAGGGAGCATCCATCAATAGATTCTTGTCACCAGTCATGTGATTTGTACATCCACTATCGAGGACCCACTCAGTGGCTTTGGGTTGATCATCCTGCAGATGAATTAGTGCAACTTACAAACTCATATACTTCATCAGTGAAGAATATGACATCACAATTCATCAAACCAATTTCATCAAATAATAGAACAGATAAAGCAGTACGAGGACGTGAGAAATGAAAGTTCATTTCTTCATGATTAGCCTGCGTCCTTTCAGCCATTTTTCAGGTCTCCAGCAAATTCTTCAGACATTCACGCACGTCTGGAGACCTGTCCCTGCAGAAGAGATTAGTTCTTTTTCTTCACCACCCACATCTGAAGGGGTGGCAAAGAGTTCATCACTCTGCGAGCTCCATACGAGAAAGGTGGCATAGAAGCCAATCCATTTCTTGTCACATAAGAGGAGTTAGGGTAAGCACATGAATAAGCAGAGAAATTGTTCGAGGACTTATGAACATAATGATTAGAAGAATAATGCTCATATTCATAGCCCTTAGCTCTTCCCTGTGAAACAGAGTTGTTAGAACGATGATAATCATATGAGGACTTTGATCCTTTTGAGGAATTTGATCCACGTGAGGAATTTGGTCCGTATGAGGACTTGGATCCATATGAAGAATTTGATCTGGGGTTCCTGTTCTTCACAGGTGGTGTCATGAGGACATTCACCTGAAGACTTTCAAGGCACCTCTTGGGAACCCAGATTTTCTTCATAGGGGAACCGTTCCTGCAATTAGTGCCAACATATCTAGCAAATACTTCACCATTCTGATTTTTGAACAGTTTATAGTTGGAGTCAAATGATTCATCAGAAGAATGAGTAGATTCACATGTAAAGACAGATAGATTAGATGTATCAACTGGAGGTCCCTTTGCAGCAACCCATGAGGTTTTGGGGTACTGCTCAGGCTTCCAATATGTTCCATCAGCATTGAGTTTCCTCTTAAAGGCAATACCCTCTTTCCTAGGGTTCCTGTTGAGGATCTACTTTTTAAGCACATCACAAAGAGTCTGATGCCCTTTGAGGCTTTTGTACATGCCTGTCATGGACAATTCCTTCAGCCCTGCATCGTCAGTGATACTAGCAATGTCCTCAAATGAGGAATTAGTGATAGCAGAGGCAGGTGAAGAATTTGTAACATTAGAAGCATTTGAACATTCAGGTGAAGAATTAGCAGATTCACGTTCAATGCATTTCAAACATGGAGGAACAAATTCTTCCTAAGCAACGCTGATTTGTTGAGAAAGTAATGAATCGTGCTCCCTCTGAAGATCTTCATAACTTACTCTTAGCTTCTCAAGATCTTGCTTTCTTTGAAGAAATTCATAAGAAAGCTTCTCATGATCAGATAAGAGAGTGTTATGATGGCCTTGAAGGTTGTCAACCCTGGTCTGAAGTCTCTGAAGATTTTCAGTCAAGGTTTTAGTGCGATCCATTTCTTCACCCAACATATCATCACTTTTGTCTAGCATGTTTTGGACCTTGTCAAAAGCACTCTGTTGTTTCACAGCAATCTTAGCAAGTTTAGAATAGCTGGGCTTAAGATTTTCATTAGATTCATTCTCACTTGATTCAGAGGAGGTATATTTGAGTACCTTGGCACCCTTTGCCATGAAGCAATAGGTGGGAGCTTAGTCATCATTGCCTTCATCAGCCTTGTTGGTGAGGTCATTTTCTTTAGTGTTGAAGATAGACTTGCTGACGAATGCAGTAGCGAGGGCTAGACTCGCCACACTGGATTCAGACTCCTCAGATGCCTCTTCTTCCTCATTTTCTTCAGATTCAACCTCAGAGTCCATTTCCTTGCCGATGAATGCCTGAGCCTTCTTGGTGCTGCTCTTCTTATGACATGAAGACTTTGAGGATTTTGATGATGAAGATTTTGAGGATTTCTTCTTTTTCTTTGCATCATCAGAACTGTACTCCTTGTATTTCTTCTTCTTTGATTCCTTTTCCCACTGAGGACAATCTTGAATGTAGTGTCTAGGTTTCTTGCATTTTTGACAAAGCCTCTTCTTGTAGTCACTAGATGAGGAATCATTGCTCCTTGAGGGTCTTCCAAAGCGACCACGTCTTGAGAACTTCTGGAATTTCTTCACGAGCAGAGCTAGTTCATGGCTCAGTTCTTCAGGATCACCAAGGCTGCTGCCAGAGTCTTCATCTTCAGACTCAGAAACTGCCTTGGCCTTCAGTGCACGTGATCTGCCATAGCTTGAACCATAGAGATTTCTCTTTTCAGCAAGCTGGAACTCATGAGTATTTAGCCTTTCGAGGATGTCAGCAGGATCAAGTGACTTATAATCAGCACGTTTTTGTATCATCAATGCCAGAGTATCAAATGAGGAATCAAGCGATCTCAACAGTTTCTTCACCACCTCATGGTCGGTGATGTCAGTGGCACCAAGCTCTTGAAGCTCATTTGAGATGTCAGTGAGACGATCGAAGGTTTGTTGAACATTTTCATTGTCGAGTCTTTTGAAGCGGTTGAAGAGATTGCGAAGAACATGAACTCGAGGTCACACCGAGTTGAAAATCCTTCATTCACTTTGGACAGCGTATCCCAAATAAGCTTAGCAGTTTCCAAAGCACTCAGTCTACCATACTGTCCTTTGCTCAGATGGCCACATATGATATTCTTCGCTTGAGAATCGAGTTGCTTGAATCTCTTCGCATCGGTAGTGTTCAGTGAAGGTGAGACAGAGGGAACACCATTTTCCACAACATACCAGAGATAGTTATCAATTGCTTCAAGATGCATTCGCATCTTATTCTTCCAGTAGGGGTAGTCTGTCCCATCGAAGGTAGGACACCCAACAGAGACCTTGATCATACCTGCGGTCGACATAACGAAAACTCCAGGCGGTTAAACCAAAATCACACAGAACAAGGGAGTACCTTGCTCTGATACCAATTGAAAGTGCGTTATATCGACTAGAGGGGGGGTGAATAGGCGATTTTTATGAATTCTTCACTGAGGAATTTGCAGGTGAGGAAATTCCTAAGCGAAGAATTACTAGCATCGGAATAAGTAATCAAAAGTAAACATAACAGAGCACAAGCATGGTCATCATGATGAAATGAAGACAAGGACAGAGTACTGAAAGCGTAAACACAGGATAACACATGATGAAGACAAACATGCTGAAGAAATTGAACTGAGGAAATTGAGAAAGTCTTCATTCGAAGTCTTCAAACACAGATATGAACGAGCACACAACACAATTATGAGGAAATGAAAGAGTTGAGGAAATAGAACCAGTAAGCTTGGTGAAGACAATGATTTGGTAGACCAGTTCCAACTGCTGTCTCAGTTGTATATCCGGTTGGAGCGGCTAGGTATTTAAACCTGAGGACACATAGTCCCAGACACACAGTCCTCACCGTATTCTCCTTGAGCTATCCCACACAGACCACGCCCAATCACTCGTGGTAAGTCTTCAGGTGACTTCCGAACCTTCACAAATTCGGTCACTCGATGATCCACAATTCCTCTTGGATGCTCTAGACCATGACGCCTAACCGTCTGGAAGAAGCACAGTCTTCAAAGGTAACAAGCGTCGGATCCACGCAGGATCAATCTCTTCAGTGATGCTCAATCACTTTGGGTTTGTAGGTGTTTGGGTTTGGGTTTTCCTCACTCGATGATTTTTGCTCAAAGTCCTCGGAGGATGGGATGCTCTCAAATGACAAGTGTCAGTTTCTCTCGGAGCAGCCAACCAGCTAGTGGTTGTAGGGGCGGCTATTTATAGCGTAGGGAGCAGCCCGACATGATAAGACATAAATGCCCTTCAATGATATGACCGTTAGGTGGGAAGATATTTTGGGACAGTTGGCGCATAGCACAGCAATGGTCGTAAATTTGAGGTTCAAATTCCTCAGGGCTATCATGTTCCTCACTGTGTAGGCAATCCGCACTGGCGAATTCCTAACTCCTAAGTCAGAACAAATTCCTCAGTGACCAGAAGAACTTCGTCTCTGTAAATGAAGAAATTGACTGAACTGTATGAGATTTCCAATGGCTTCACTTGAAGGGATTGGTAGGTGTAGGATTTTGAGTTGAGCATCACATGGAAATTTTTCCTTAGTATTTCCTCGACCTCCTTTAACAGTACGGTGTTTCCTATGACTCAAGAAAGAGAAAATGAAACTACGAAAACAAAAGTCTTCACGCTTCATGTTCCTCGAATGAATACCAAGTCTTCAAGGTCACACCAATTTCTTCACTTTCAAAGTCTTCAGAAATCCAAAGTCTTCAGTTGAAGAACTTCATTTTTAGGGGTCGACTTTCTCTGTAAATATCAAACTCCTCATAGACTTATAGACCTGTGTACACTCATGAACACATTAGTCCCTTAACCTATAAGTCTTCAATACACCAAAATCACTAAGGGGCACTAGATACACTTACACAACTTCATGAAGACACGATGATGGAGATCATGATGATGGAGATCATGGTGTCATGCCGGTGATGATGATGATCATGGCGCCCCAAAGATGGAGATCAAAAGGAGCAAAATGATATTGTCCATATCATGTCACTATTTGATTGCATGTGATGTTTATCATGTTGTTACATCTTAATTGCTTAGAACAACGGTAGCTTAAATAAGATGATCCCTCGCAATAATTTCAAGAAAGTGTTCCGCCTAACTATGCACCATTGCTAAGGTCCGTTGTTTCGAAGCACCACGTGATGATCGGGTGTGATAGGTTCTAACGTTCGCATACAACGGGTGTAAGCCAGATTTACACACGCAATACACTTAGGTTGACTTGACGAGCCTAGCATGTACAGACATGGCCTCGGAACACGGAAGACCGAAAGGTCGAACATGAGTTGTATAGAAGATACGATCAACATGAAGATGTTCACCGATGATGACTAGTCCGTCTCACGTGATGATCGGACACGGCCTAGTTGACTCGGATCATGTATCACTTAGATGACTAGAGGGATGTTTGTCTGAGTGGGAGTTCATTAAATAATTTGATTAGATGAACTTAATTATCATGAACATAGTCTAAAAATCTTTGCAATATGTCTTGTAGATCAAATGGCCCACGCTAATGTTGCCCTCAATTTCAACGCGTGCCTAGAGAAAACCAAGCTAAAAGACGATGGTAGCAACTACACGGACTGGGTCCGTAACCTGAGGATTATCCTCATAGCTGCCAAGAAAGCATATGTCCTTGAAGCACCGCTAGGTGACGCACCTGTTTTCCCAGCAACTCAAGACGTTATGAACGCTTTGGCATCAGCGTAGTGATGATTACTCCCTGGTTCAGTGCGGCATGCTTTACAGCTTAGAGCCGGGGCTCCAAAAGCGTTTTGAGCAGCACGGAGCATATGAGATGTTCCAAGAGTTGAAAATGGTTTTCCAAGTTCATGCCCGGGTCGAGAGATATGAAGTCTCCGACAAGTTCTACAGTTGTAAGATGGAGGATAATAGTTCTGTCAGCGAGCACATACTCAAAATGTCTGGGTTGCACTGGCGCTTGTCTCACTGGGAGTTAATCTCCGGATGACGCGTTGTTGACAGAATCCTTCAGTCGCTCCCACCTAGCTACAAGAGCTTTGTGATGAATTTCAATATGCAGGGGATGGATAAAACCATTCCTGAGGTATACTCAATGCTGAAATCAGCGGAGGTGGAGATCAAAAGGGAACATCAAGTGTTGATGGTCAGTAAAACCACCAGTTTCAAGAAAGGCAAGGGTAAGAAGAACTTCAAGAAGGATGGCAAGGAGTTGCTGCGCCCGTAAGCAGCTTGCGGGAAGAAGCCAAAGCATGGACCCAAACACGAGACAGAGTGCTTTTATTGCAAGGGAAACGGTCACTCGAAGCGGAACTGCCCCAAGTACTTAGCGGATAAGAAGGCTGGCAATACCAAAGGTATATATGATATACATCTTATTGATGTGTACCTTACCAGCAATCGTAGTAGCTCCTGGGTATTTGATACCGGTGCGGTTGCTCATATTTGTAACTCAAAACAGGAGCTGCGGAATAAGCGGAGACTAGCGAAGGACGAGGTGATGATGCGCGTCGGGAATGGTTCCAAGGTCGATGTGATCGCCGTCGGCACGCTACCTCTACATTTACCTACATGATTAGGTTTAAACCTCAATAATTTTTATTTAGTGCCAACTTTGAGCATGGACATTGTATCGGGATCTCGTTTAATGCGAGATGGCTACTCATTTAAATCTGAGAATAATGGTTGTTCTATTTATATGAGAGATATGTTTTATGGTCATGCCTCGCTGGTCAATGGTTTATTCTTATTTAATCTCGAACGGGATGTTACACATATTCATAGTGTGATAGTCCCACATACTTGTGGCACTGCCGCCTTGGTCACATTGGTGTCAAACGCATGAAGAAACTCCATGAAGATGGACTTTTGGAGTCTCTTGATTATGAATCATTTGACACGTGCGAATCATGCCTCATGGGCAAAATGACCAAGACTCCATTCTCCGGAACAATGGAGAGAGCAACCAACTTATTGGAAATCATACATACTGATGTTGTTATCGTTAGGTTCTCACCCTCACTGATGACTTAAGTAGATATGGGTATGTCTACTTAATGAAACACAAGTCTGAGACCTTTGAAAGGTTCAAGGAATTTCAGAGTGAGGTTGAGAATCAACGTGACAGGAAAATAAAGTTCTTACGATCAGATCGTGGATGGGAATATTTGAGTCACGAATTTGGCACGCACTTAAGGAAATGTGGAATCGTTTCACAACTCACGCCGCCTGGAACACCTCAGCGTAATGGTGTGTCCGAACGTCGTAATCGTACTCTGTTGGACATGGCGATCTATGATGTCTCTTACCGACCTACCGCTATCATTTTGGGGTTATGCTTTAGAGACTGCCGCATTCACTTTAAATAGGGCTCCGTCGAAATCTGTTGAGACGACACCGTATGAATTATGGTCTAGGAAGAAGCCTAAGCTGTCGTTTATGAAAGTTTGGGGATGCGATGCTTATGTCAAGAAACTTCAACCTGAAAAGCTCGAACCCAAATCGGAAAAATGCGTCTTCATAGTATACCCTAAGGAAACTATAGGGTATACCTTCTACCTCAGATCCGAAGGCAAGGTCTTTGTTGCCAAGAATGGATCCTTTCTAGAGAAAGAGTTTCTCTCGAAAGAAGTAAGTGGGAGGAAAGTAGAACTTGATGAAGTACTGCTGATACGTCTCCAACGTATCTACTTTTCCAAACACTTTTGCCCTTGTTTTGGACCCTAACTTGCATGATTTAAATGAAACTAACCCGGACTGACGCTGTTTTCAGCAGAACTACAATGATGTTGTTTTATGTGTAGAAAAGAAAAAGTTCTCGGAATGTCCTGGAAAACCACGGAGGCACTTTTTGGAATTTATAAGAATTATTGGGCGAAAGAAATACACCAGGGGCCCCACAGCCTGTACACGAGACAGGGGGGCGCCCCCCCTAGGGCGCGGCCTCCTATCTCGTGGGCCCCCTGGACCTCCTCCGACCTCAACTCCAACTCCATATATTCCGTCTCGGGGAGAAAAAAAATCAGAGAGAAAGTTTCATCGTGTTTTACGACATGGAGTCGCCGCCAAGCCCTAATATCTCTTGGGAGGGCTGATCCGGAGTCCGTTCAGGGCTCTGGAGAGGGGGATTCATCGCCGTCGTCATCATCGACCATCCTCCATCACCAATTTCATGATGCTCAGCGCTGTGCGTGAGTAATTCCATCGTAGGCTTGCTGGACGGTGATGGGTTGGATGAGATTTACCATGTAATCAAGTTAGTTTTGTTAGGGTTTGATCCCTAGTTTCCACTATGTTCTGAGATTGATCTTGCTATGCTTAATGCTTGTCACTAGGGCCCGGGTGCCATGATTTCAGATCTGAACCTATTATGTTTTCATGAATATATGTGTGTTCTTGATCCTATCTCGCAAGTCTATAGTCACCTATTATGTGTTATGGTCCGACAACCCCGAAGTGACAATAATCGGGATACTTCTCGGTGATAACCATAGTTTGAGGAGTTCATGTATTCACTATGTGCTAATGCTTTGTTCCGGTTCTCTATTAAAAGGAGGCCTTAATATCCCTTAGTTTCCGTAAGGACCCCGCTGCCAAGGGAGGGTAGGACAAAAGATGTCATACAAGTTCTTTTCCATAAGCATGTATGACTATTTACGGAATACATGCCTACATTACATTGTTGAATTGGAGCTAGTTCTATATCACCTTATGTTATAACTATTGCATGAGGAATCGCATCCGGCATAATTATCCATCACTGATCCATTGCCTACGAGCTTTTCATATACTGTTCTTCGCTTATTTACTTTTCCGTTGCTACTGTTACAACTACTACAAAAACCCAAAAACATTTATCTTTACTTTTGTTACCGTTACCTTTATTATCATACCACTTTTGCTACTAAACACTTTGCTGCAGATACTAAGTTATCCAGGTGTGGTTGAATTGACAACTCAACTGCTAATACTCAAGAATATTCTTTGGCTCCCCTTGTGCCGAATCAATAAATTTGGGTTGAATACTCTACCCTAATTTCTGGCGAATCAAGAAAGCTGTTGCGATCCCCTATACATGTGGGTTATCAAGACTAATTTCTGGCGCCGTTGCCGGGGAGAATAGCTCTATTTTCTAAGTCACTTGGGATTTATATCTGTTGATCACTATGAAGAACTTGAAAGATGCTAAAACCAAGATTTTTCCCTCAACTACGAGGGGAGGTAAGGAACTGCCATCTAGCTCTGCAATAGATTCTCCTTCCGTTATTAGTAGGCTTGCGACACCTAAACCTACTACTGCTATGAATTCTGATATGTCGCATGTTATTGATGATGCCACTTCTGCTATGCATGATGAAACTACTTCTGTGCATGATACTACTGTGCCATTAGGTGAATTTCTTGATGAATAACTTGCTAGAGTTAGGGGGAACGAAAATATTGAAGAACCTATTATTGATGATAGTGATGATGAAGGTTCCCCCAATGATTATGTATTACCTATTGTTCCTAAGGGTTATGTTATGAATGAAAAAGCTGCTATGGAAATTCTTGCTTGCAATGATAGAAATGATCTTAAGAAATTATTAGCTAAATGGAAGCAGCAGTCTCTTAATGCTAGAATGAAACCGATCCTTCTTTTGCTACTTCACCTATCTGTGTTACTGATAAGGATTTTGAATTCTCTGTTGATCCTGATATTATTAATTTAGTTGAATCTGATCCTTTTTATGGCCATGAATCTGAAACTGTTATGGCACATCTTACCAAGTTGAATGATATAGCCACCCTGTTTACTAATGATGAGAAGTCTCTCTATTTATATATCCTTAAGATATTTCCGTTCTCATTAAAGGGTGATGCTAAGACTTGGTATAATTCTCTTGCTCCTGGTTGTGTGCGTAGTCCCCAGGATATGATTTATTACTTCTCTGCTAAATATTTCCCTGCTCATAAGAAACAAGCTGCCTTGAGGGAAATATATAATTCTGTGCAAATTAAAGAAGAGAGTCTCCCACAAGCTTGGGGGAGGCTTCTCTGGTTACTTAATGCTTTGCCTGATCATCCTCTTAAGAAAAATGAAATACTTGATATCTTTTATAATGGACTAACCGATGTTTCCAAGGACTACTTGGATAGTTGTGCTGGTTGTGTTTTCAGGGAAAGAACAGTCGACGAAGCTGAAATACTATTGAATAATATGTTGACTAATGAAAATAATTGGACTCTTCCTGAGCCAATCCCTGAAGTAATTCCTGAACCAATTGAGCCAACTCCTGAGCCTATTCCTAAACCCACTCCGAAGAAGATAGGTGTTTTATTTCTCAGTCCCGAAGATATGCAAGAGGCAAAGAAATCAATGAAATAAAAAGGTATTAAAGCTGAAGATGTTAAGAATTTACCTCCAATTGAAGAAATATATTGTCTTAATTTACCTCCTGAAGAACCACATTGTCTTGATAACCCGACACATGTAGTAAAGGTAAATTCTCTCTATAGATATGATAAAGTTGAAATACCCTCTACTAAATTTCATAGCCCATGCTTAGATGAATTTGATGACTTTATGCCTAGACATGAAAGTTTTAATGCTTATGTTGGTAGAGAGTTAAAGAATAATGCTTTCGAGATAGGACGCGTAGGTGATAATCTGGCTAGAGTTAAAGATGAACTTCACCGTGTTAGCAAATATGCTTCTATGGTTGCTACTCAAGCTGAGCAAGTACTTAAAGCTCAAAATGATTTGCTTGATGAAAAAAAATGACTTTGCTATTAGAGTGGCTACTAGAACTGGTAGAATGACTCAGGAACCTTTGTATCCTGAAGGCCACCCTAAGAGAATCGAGCAAGATTCTCAGAGAAATAATTTAGAAGCACCTAGTTCTTCTAAAAAGAAGAAGAAGAAAAACGATAGAACTTTGCATGCTTCTAGTGAACCTACTGTAGACACACCTGAGAATCCCAATGATATTTCTATTTCTGATGCTGAAACACAATCAGGTGATGAACATGAACCTAGTGATAATGTTAATGATAATGTTCATGTTGATGCTCAACCTAGCAAAGACAATGATGTAGAGATTGAACCAACTGTTGATCTTGATAACCCACAATCAAAGAATCAACGTTATGATAAGAGAGATTTTGTTGCTGGGAAGCACAATAAAGAAAGAGAACCATGGGTTCAGAAACCCATGCCCTTTCCTCCTAAACCATCCAAGTCAAAGGATGATGAGGATTTTGAGCGCTTTGCTGAAATGATTAGACCTATTTTCTTACACATGCGCTTAACTGATATGCTTAAAGTAAATCCTTATGCTAAGTATATGAAGGATATCATTACAAATAAAAGAAATATACCGGAGGCTGAAATTTCCACCATGCTTGCTAATTACACTTTTAAGGGTGGAATACCAAAGAAACTTGGAGATCCGGGTGTTCCAACTATACCATGCTCTGTTAAAAGAAATTATGTTAGAACTGCTTTATGTGATCTTGGAGCCGGTGTTAGTGTTATGCCTCTCTCTTTATATCGTAGACTTGAATTGAATAAGTTGACACCTACTGAAATATCTTTGCAAATGGCCTATAAATCAACTGCTATACCTGTCGGTATTTGTGAGGATGTGCCTGTTGTGGTTGCAAATGTCACTATCTTAACGGACTTTGTTATTCTTGATATTCCTGAGGACGATAGTATGTCTATTATCCTTGGTAGACCTTTTCTTAATACTGCAGGGGCTATTATTGATTGCAACAAAGGCAATGTCACTTTTCATGTTAATGGTAATGAGCATACGGTACACTTTCCGAGGAAACAATCTCAAGTTTATAGCATCAATTCTATTGAAAAAGTTCCAACTATCATTTTTGGAGGTTTTGAATTTCCTCTCCCTACTATCAAGAAAAATTATGATATTCTTATTGTTGGGGATTTTCATATCCCCGTTGAAGTAACTTAGTGTTATTCGAAATTTCTCTGGTTCCGTGTTATTCGGTATGAGTTTGTTAACAAGACTTGATCAACCTTGTTAGTGGATTCATTTTGATGATCACGGGATGGATGAAACTAGAAGGCACAACCTTCTGTACCCTCTTTTTGCTTGCTGTTAT
The DNA here is from genome assembly GCA_021605205.1 of Aegilops longissima. Taxonomy (NCBI): domain Eukaryota; kingdom Viridiplantae; phylum Streptophyta; class Magnoliopsida; order Poales; family Poaceae; genus Aegilops; species Aegilops longissima. The sequence goes on from CM038681.1 coordinate 119,516,640, forward strand.
TTAGAATAATGTTTTGCATCTTTAGTTTCAATAAAGAAGTCAAGGATAGCCTTTACCATGCTTATTTTGCTAGTATACATGTTGCTGTTTGAAAACAGAAAGTTTACCACTGTTGCAAAAATTCCCTAGAAAATTCAGAGCATGATATAATGTTTAAACTTTTTGCATAATGAGCTCTTATAAATTCACTACAGTGGTAATTTTATTTCATAATTTTTGGAGTTAGGGAAGTATGATGAATCTTGCATTCTTTACAGACTGTACTGTTTTGACAGATTGCTGTTATGTTTGCATTGTTTGCATATGTTTGCTTGTTTAATGATCCTATTTGAGGATAGGAGTATTAAATATGCAGAGGCATTTAGTATGAAATGTTGAATAATAATTTTAGTAATTTGTTACAGTATAAAATGATAAGGTTTTGCATTGGTTTATACTAACCTATCTCACGAGTTCTTGTTGAGTTTGGTGTGCATGAAGTTTTTTTTTGATAAAAAGAGAAACTATGATATGAGAGGAATTAAGGACACACAAAAGTTCAAGCATGGGGATGCCCAAGGAACCCCAAGATAATATTTCAATAAGTCTCAAGCATCTAAGTTTGGGGATGCCCCGAACCTGAACCTGAGCCGGAACCTGAACTGGACCCTTATCATGCAGCATCTGTCTAGTGGGATCCGGAGATGACCAGCCAGTGGTATCCTAATTACACCTCCCATTACACCGGGGAGAGTAGCGGCGGTCCTTGGTATTAGACCAACTTAGGCCAAAAGCCTAAGCTCGGGGGGAGTACGTATTTCTCACCGACTATACATTCATGTTCACACACTAGTCGTCGGTGCTCATACTCTTTCATTGTATTATCCATGCTAGTTTTAATTTCTTTTTCTAGTTTTCTTCTTTTGTGTTCGATAAACCTTAAGAAGAACCAAAAAAATTAGTTAGTTTAATTTCCATGCTTGTAGTAGAAATTAAAATGAAAATCCAAAAAGATTTATAGTTCTTCTTCTTACTTGTTGGGAGCTTTCCCATGTAAATATTTTTATTTTCTTTTCTTTCTTTTGGGGGTCGAGAAGACCATATTGAAAATGCTTAGTGGCTCTTATATGCATGATTGTTTATTTAATTTAGAGCCCATATTACTTGTCTTCTCTCTTGAGTTGAATGCTTGTAGATTCCAGCTTAGTCCAGTGCACGTGCACTCTTATTATTATACACATCGTTCGGTCGTGCGAGTGAAAGGCAATAATGACGATATATGATGGACTTATTGGGATGAGAAAAGCTGGTATGAACTGGACCTCTCTTGTTTTTGTAAATATGATGAGTTTATCGTTCCTGAGTCAGCTATTATGAAGTAAACATATTTGCAATGACATTTAGAGATTATAGTTACTTGTGCCATGCTTGATTAGCTATGAGTCATAATGGTTTACCTTGCGTGCCAACATGCTATTAGAATGATTATGACGTGATATGATGGGATGGTATCCTCCTTTGAATGAATTGAGTGACTCGACTTGGCACATGTTCACACATGTAGTTGAATCAAATCAACATAGCCTTCATGATATTTATGTTCATGGTGGATTATATCCTACTCATGCTTGTTCTCGGTGTGAATTAATTTTGATGCATGTTTATGACTGTTGTCCCTCTCTCAGTTGGTCGCTTCCCTGTCTTTTGCTAGCCTTCACCTGTACTAAGCGGGAATACTGCTTGTGCATCCAAACTCCTTAAACCCCAAAGTTGTTCCATATGAGTCCACTATACCTTCCTATATGCGGTATTTACCTGCCGTTCCAAGTAAATTTGTATGTGCCAAACTCCAAACCTTCAAATGAAATTCTGTTTTGTATGCTCGAGCAGCTCATGTTACAACTAGGGCTGCCTATATCTTCCATGCTAGGTGGGTTATTCTCAAGAGGAGTGGACTCCGCTCGTCATTCACGAGAAAGGGCCGGTAATTGGGATGCCCAGTCCCATGATCCGAAAGATCAAAGCAAATCAAAATAATTAAACAAAACTTCCCCAGGGCTGTTGTATGTTGGAGGCACTCGTTGTTTCGAGCAAGCCATGGATTGATGCTTGTTGGTGGTTGGGGGAGTATAAACCTTTACCATTCTGTTTGGGAACTTCCTATAATGCATGTAGTATGGAAGATACATCCATCTCATAGTTGTTGCGTTGACAGTGAAAGTATGCCGCTCAAAATGTTATTCAATCTCCATTTTAAAATCGAGCTCTGGCACCTCTACAAATCCCTGCTTCCCTCTGCGAAGGGCCTATCTATTTACTTTTATGTTGAGTCATCACCCTTCTTATTAAAAGAACCCGCTGGAGAGCACACTGTCATTTGCATTCATTATTATTGGTTTATATTGGGTATGACTTGACTGGATATCTTTTACCATGAATTACAATGTTTAGTCAGTCCTTGATCTTTAAAGGTGCTCTGCATTTATGTTTTATGGTCTCGTAAAGGGCTAGCGAGATACCATTTTGTTATATCATGTTATAATTATTTTGAGAAAGTGTTGTCATCCGAGTTTTATTATTATTGGTCGCTAGCTGATTATGTTATTGATATGAGTAGTTGTGAGACCTATGTGTTATTGTGAGTATGGTTAGTTCATAATATTTGCTGAAACTTGAATGCTGGCTTTTCATGTTTACAACAACAAGAGCAAACAGAGTTTTTAAAAGTTTTCTTTATCACTTTCAGTTTATCAACAGAATTGCTTGAGGACAAGCAAAGGTTTAAGCTTGCGGGAGTTGATACGTCTCCAACATATCTACTTTCCCAAACACTTTTGCCCTTGTTTTGGAATCTAACTTGCATGATTTGAATGAAACTAACCCGGACTGACGCTGTTTTGAGTAGAACTACCATGATGTTTTTTTATGTGTAGAAAAGAAAAGTTCTCGGAATGTCCTGGAAATCCACGGAGGCACTTTTTGGAATTTATAAGAATTATTGGGCGAAAGAAATACACCAGGGGGCCCACAGCCTGTCCACGAGACAGGGGGCGCGCCCTCCCTAGGGCGCGGCCTCCTATCTCGTGGCCCCCCTGGACCTCCTCCGACCTCAACTCCAACTCCATATGTTCCGTCTCGGTGAGAAAAAAATCAGAGAGAAAGTTTCATCGCGTTTAACGACACGGAGCCGCCGCCAAGCCCTAATCTCTCTCGGGAGGGCTGATTTGGAGTCCGTTTGGGGCTCCGGAGAGGGGGATTCGTCGCCGTCGTCATCATGAACCATCCTCCATCACCAATTTCATGATGCTCGCCGCCATGCGTGAGTAATTCCATCGTAGGCTTGCTGGACGGTGATGGGTTGGATGAGATTTACCATGTAATCAAGTTAGTTTTGTTAGGGTTTGATCCCTAGTATCCACTATGTTCTGAGATTGATGTTGCTATGACTTTGCTATGCTTAATGCTTGTCACTAGGGCCCGAGTGCCATGATTTCAGATCTGACCCTATTATGTTTTCATGAATATATGTGTGTTCTTCATCCTATCTCGCAAGTCTATAGTCACCTATTATGTGTTATGATCCGACGACCCCGAAGTGACAATAATCGGGATACTTCTCGGTGATGACCGTAGTTTGAGGAGTTCATGTATTCACTATGTGCTAATGCTTTGTTCCGGTTCTCTATTAAAAGGAGGCCTTAATATCCCTTAGTTTCCGTAAGGACCCCGCTGCCACGGGAGGGTAGGACAAAATATGTCATACATGTTCTTTTCCATAAGCACGTATGACTATTTACGGAATACATGCCTACATTACATTGATGAATTGGAGCTAGTTCTATATCACCCTATGTTATAACTATTGCATGAGGAATCGCATCCGGTATAATTATCCATCACTGATCCATTGCCTACGAGCTTTTTATATACTGTTCTTCGCTTATTTACTTTTCCATTGCTACCGTTACAACTAGTACAAAAACCCAAAAACATTTATCTTTTCTTTTGTTATCATACCACTTTTGCTACTAAACACTTTGCTGCAGATACTAAGTTATCCAGGTGTGGTTGAATTGACAACTCAACTGCTAATACTCAAGAATATTCTTTGGCTCCCCTTGTGTCGAATCAATAAATTTGGGTTGAATACTCTACCCTCGAAAGCTATTGCGATCCCCTATACTTGTGGGTTATCAACTGCCTCTTGAACCGGAAAGTAGCGTAGCTCAAGAAAATGTTTCTGTGGTGCCTGCACCGACTAGAGGGGAAGTTAATGATGATGATCAAGGAACTTCAGATCAAGTTACTACTGAACTTCGTAGGTCCACAAGGACACGTTCCACACCAAAGTGGTATGGCAACCCTGTCCAAGAAATAATGTTGTTAGACAACGGTGAACCTTCAAACTATGAAGAAGCGATGACGGGCCCAGATTCCAACAAATGGCTTGAAGACATGAAATCCGAGATAGGATCCATGTATTAAAACAAAGTATGGACTTTGACAGACTTGCCCGATGATCGGCGAGCCATAGAAAATAAATGGATCTTCAGGAAGAAGACGGACGCGGATGGCAATGTGACCATCTATAAAGCTCGGCTTATCGCTAAAGGTTATCGACAAGTCAAGTGGTTGACTACGATGAGACCTTCTCACCTGTAGCGAAGCTGAAGTCCGTCCGAATCATTTTAGCAATTGCCGCATTCTATGATTATGAGATATGGCAAATGGACGTCAAAATGGCATTCCTTAATGGTTTCCTTAAGGAAGAATTGTATATGATGCAGCCAGAAGGTTTTGTCGATCCTAAGAATGCTGACAAGGTATGCTAGCTCCAACGCTCAATCTATGGGCTGGTACAAGCATCTCGGAGTTGGAATATTCTCATATTATATGTGGATGACATATTATTGATGGAGAAGCCTGTGCTTACAAGAAAGTGAGTGGGAGCTCTGTAGCATTTCTCATATTATATGTGGATGACATATTATTGATGGGAAATGATATAGAACTCTTGGAAAGCATTAATGCCTACTTGAATAAGTGTTTTTCAATGAAGGACCTTGGAGAAGCTGCTTATATATTAGGCATCAAGATCTATAGAGATAGATCGAGACGCCTCATTGGTCTTTCACAAAGCACGTACCTTGACAAGATATTGAGGAAGTTCAATATGGATCAGTCCAAGAAGGGGTTCTTGCCTGTATTGCAAGGTGTGAGATTGAGCACGGCTCAATGCCCGACCACGGCAGAAGATAGAGAAAATATGAGTGTCATCCCCTATGCCTCGGCCATAGGGTCTATTATGTATGCCATGCTGTGTACCAAACCTGATGTAAACCTTGCCATAAGTTTGGTAGGAAGGTACCAAAGTAATCCCGGCATGGAACACTGGACAACGGTCAAGAATATCCTGAATTACCTGAAAAGGACTAAGGATATGTTTCTCGTTTATGGAGGTGACGTAGAGCTCGTCGTAAAGGGTTACGTCGATGCTAGCTTCGACACAGATCTGGATGACTCCAAGTCACAAACTGGATACATGTATATTTTTAATGGTGGGCAGTCAGCTGGTGCAGTTGCAAGCAAAGCATTGTGGCGGGATCTACATGTGAAGCGGAGTACATGGCAGCCTCGGAGGCAGCACATGAAGCAATCTAGATGAAGGAGTTCATTACCGACCTAGGAGTTATTCCCAATGCGTCGGGCCCGATGGCTCTCTTCTATGACAACACTGGAGCTATTGCCCTGGCCAAGGAGCCCAGGTTTCACAAGAAGACCAGGCATATCAAGCGTCGCTTCAACTCCATTCGTGAAAATGTTCAAGATGGAGGCATAGATATTTGTAAAGTGCATACGAACCTAAATGTCGCAGATCCGTTGACTAAACCTCTTCCACGAGCAAAACATGATCAACACCAGAAATCTATGGGTGTTTGATTCATCACAATGTAACTAGATTATTGACTCTAGTGCAAGTGGGAGATTGTTGGAAATATGCTCTAGAGGCAATAAAAATGGTTATTATCATATTTCCTTGTTTATGATAATTTTCTATTGTTCATGCTATAATTGTTTTATCCGAAAATCGTAATACATGTGTGAATACATAGACCACAACATGTCCCTAGTGAGCCTCTAGTTGACTAGCTTGTTGATCAATAGATGGTTACGGTTTCCTGACCATGGACATTGGATGTCGTTGATAACGGGATCACATCATTAGGAGAATGATGTGATGGACAAGACCCAATCCTAAGCATAGCACAAGATCGTATAGTTCGTCTACTAAAGCTTTTCTAATGTCAAGTATCATTTCCTTAGATCCATGAGATTGTGCAACTCCCGGATACGGTAGGAATGCTTTGGGTGTGCCAAACGTCACAATGTAACCGGATGGCTATAAAGGCACACTACAGGTATCTCTGAAAGTGTCTGTTGGGTTAGCACGAATCGAGACTGGGATTTGTCACTCCGTGTGACGGAGAGGTATCTCTAGGCCCACTCGGTAAGACATAATCATAATGAGCTCAATGTGACCAAGGAGTTGATCACGGGATGATGTGTTACGGAACGAGTAAAGAGACTTGCCGGTAACGAGATTGAACAAGGTGTAGGGATACTGACGATCGAATCTCGGGCAAGTATCATACCGATAGACAAAGGGAATTATATACGGGATTGTTTGAATCCCGGACATCGTGGTTCATCCGATGAGATCATCGTGGAACATGTGGGAGCCAACATGGGTATCCAGATCCCGCTATTGGTTATTGGCCGGAGAGATGTCTCGGTCATGTCTGCATGATTCCCGAACCCGTAGGGTCTACACACTTAAGGTTCGGTGACGCTAGAGTTGTTATGGGAAATAGTATGCAGATGCCCAATCTTGTTCGTTGTCCCGGATGAGATCCCGGATGTCACGAGGAGTCCTGGAATGGTCCGGAGGTGAAGATTTATATATGGGAAGTCATCATATGGTCACCGCAAGTGTTCGGGGGTTTATCGGTATTGTACCGGGACCACCGAAGGGGTTCCGGGGGTCCATCGGGAGGGTCCACCTGCCCCGGAGGGCCCTATGGGCTGTATGTGGAAGGGAACCAGCCCCAAAGTGGGCTGGGCGCCATCCCCCCTAGGGCCCATGCGCCTAGGGTTGGGGGAACCCTACAGGGAGCGCCCCCCTTGGCTTGGGGGCAAGCCCCCTCCCCCTTGGCCGCCCCCCTCTAGATCCATCTGGAGGGGACGGCCCCCTTTCCCCTTCGCCGTATAAATAGAGGGGTGGAGGGAGGGCAGCAGCACCCTTCCCAGGGCACATCCCTCCCCCTCTCCAACACCTACTCCTCCTGCGTTGAGCTTGGCGAAGCCCTGCCGGAGATCTGCAAGCTCCACCACCATGCCGTCGTGCTGCCGGAGGTCTTCCCCAACTTCTCCTTCCCCCTTGCTGGATCAAGAAGGAGGAGACGTCATCGGGCTGTACGTGTGTTGAACGCGGAGGCACCGTTGTTCGGCGCTTAGATCGGAATCAACCGTGATCTGAATCGCTGCGAGTACGACTCCTTCATCCGCGTTCTTGTAACGCTTCCGCATCGCGATCTTCAAGGGTATGAAGATGCACTCCCCTCTCTCTCGTTGCTAGTCTCTCCATAGATTGATCTTGGTGATGCGCATAATTTTTTTAATTTCTGCAACGATCCCCAACAAGGGCCACGTCACTTGTCCTGAAAGCCGAGCCCCGCCGCCAATAGGAAAGGGCCACGTCACTTGTTCTAAAAGCCGAGTCCCTTTTTTGCCGAGAGGCCTCTCGGTAAAGATTTCAGGAGGCACTATAGGTTGTTACCTTTTTCGAGAGGCCTCTCGGTAAAGGTGTCAGGTGGTTGGTACACTTTACCAAGAGGCCTCTCGGTAAAGGTTGTATCTTGGTCCACTTTCACAGTCTGTGCCGAGAGGCTCTCGGTAATATTTTGCCCAACAACCTTTTTTGCATTTTTCTTTCTTTCCTGCAGCAAAACATATACATCAACAACATATAGTGGCTCACACATAAAACATGTCACATATAGGCACCATTGGCCAAAAAAAGGCAATGATTCTCAAGAACATCCCACTCAAAAGCAATTGTGCATAAAAGGTGCAATAGTTGTCAAGCACATTCGACTACCACAAGTTTACAAGTCTCAAGATCACACAAGATGCAATAGTTCTCAAGCACATACAAGGAACAATTTCAAACACAACATAACATGAAGTTCACACAATTTTGGAGATCGGAGTGGTAACATCAACATCAGAAGGCGTCATTCTGTTTGCTTCCCCAACTCCACCAACTTGAGGTGGAACTACCAGAACATTGTTCGATCCTTGTGATGGATTGAGCCAATAATAAGATAAATGCATATGGTAATGCCGAAAATGGTGATAGAAATATTTTGAACGAAACTTACAATGTTCCATTCTGGCGTTGGTGGCTTCTCTGGCACTGGTTTGCCTTGCATAGAATAATGATTGGCCACCATATGTTGTAAAGACTTCACAAGATCATCTTGTTCCTTTAGCTTAGCCCGGTCTTCATCTCGTTCTTTCTGGTTGTCATTCAGCCGAGTCTACAATATGGCAATGCAAATGTAATTTGTGTTGAAATGCAAACATGCAGGACCATGAAGGATCAATGAAGAAGCACTGACCTGAATATCCTCAATAATGGCCACGGTATGTGGTACATGATGCTCTATGGTAGGAGTAGAGCCAGTACTCATAGCACGAAGTGTGTTGACTCTCGGAAGGGTGGAGGTTATGACAGAATCAAGATGAATCTCCATCTAGCCATTCAGTCTACCGCCTGCCGTGCCAATGGCCACAAGAGGGTCAAATGGCAGCATGTGACGATCAGCCTCTTGCCCGTACGTCTCCTTCAATTTTTTGGTGTAGTTCTCCCCATATGATGGGGCTTTTGAGTTGATCCAGTCCCTCTCCGGGTGGAGAGGGTCCTTTTCCTTGTCGTCTTTGGTACCTTTGGTGGTCCATGCCTCGAAGTAAGAGATATCCTTGCCAGTGTCTTCTTTCTGCAAAAGAAAGCGATCCAAACAATCATCAGAATGCTAAAAAATGAAAGAGAACATGATGAAAAGAAAAGGATTTTGTTGCCTACATGTTTGGAGATGACACCTGGGATGGTGAGGTTTCCTTGACGGTGTCCTGGACAACCCATCAACTTACGTCGTTCAGCTATTACCCTGTGTTCATCCTGCCACCCTGGATCTGTCCACCGTTCGACGATCTTATCCCAGCACAGACATTTGTCAGCGCACCACCGAGGAATCACCTGTAGTAAGTAAACAAATACATCTTAGTAAGGAATCTAATTTGCGGTAATGTAGGGAATAGCAAGCATCCATCGTCACTTGCCTTGAAGTAATTGTCCCGTGAAAGATGCTTCCCTCGAACATCCTTTTTGGAAATCCTCTGATTGAGATAGTCCGCGTGATACTTGACCACTAACCGAATGCGCTCCTCATAGTGCTTGTCGTGGACTAGTTTCTTGGCAATATTCCCAACCACCACATTTGCGCGATCCTGCTCACCATCTACACATGTAAAAAAATCCTACAAACATGCATACATGTGAGGAGGGTAAAATCATGACTATGGAAAATTTAAACCTTTTGGTATTGACATTGCGGTGTTTGAAAGGACTTACCCAGAAATCGTTGACCACTCGCAAAGCTGAAAGTGCGTTATATCGACTAGAGGGGGGTGAATAGGCGATTTTTATGAATTCTTCACCGAGGAATTTGCCGGTGAGGAAATTCCTTAGCGAAGAACTACTTGCAACGGAATAAGTACTCAGAAGTAAGCAGTAGAGAATGCGGGCATGGTCATCATGATGAAATGAAGACAAACAAAGAGTACAGAATGCGTAAACACAGGATAGCACAAGATGAAGACAAACAGATGAAGAAATTGGCGAGGAAATTGAGAAAGTCTTGATCAAAGTCTTCAAACACAGATATGAATGAACACTCAACACAGTAATGAGGAAATGAAAGAGTTGAGGAAATAGAACCAGTTAGGTTGGTGAAGACAATGATTTGGTAGACCAGTTCCAACTGCTGTCTCAGTTGTACGTCTGGTTGGAGCGTCTGAGTATTTAAACTCGAGGACACACAGTCGCGGACACCGTGTCACTGAGCACACAGCTCAGGACACCAAGTCCTCACCGTATTCTCCTTAAACTAAGGTCACACAAACCTCGTCCAATCACTCGTGGTAAGTATTCAGGCGACTTCCAAACCTTCAAAGACTTGGTCACTCGGCGATCCATAATTCCTCTTGGATGCTCTAGACCATGACGCCTAACCGTCTGGAAGAAGCACAGTCTTCAAAGGTAACAAGCGTCGGATCCACGCAGGATCAATTTTCTTCAGTGATGCTCAATCACTTTGGGTTTGTAGGGGTTTGGTTTTGGGTTTTTCCTCACTCGATGATTTTCGCTTAAAGTCCTCAGAGGATGGGTTGCTCTCAAATGACAAGTGTCAAGTGTTCTCGGAGCAGCCAACCAGCTACTGGTTGTAGGGGGCGGCTATTTATAGCCTAGGAGCAGCCCGACATGATAAGACATAAATGCCCTTCAATGATATGACCGTTAGGTGGATAAGATATTTTGGGACAGTGGCGCAAGAAGACAAGAACGGTCGGAAATTTGATTCTCAAATTCCTCGGGGCTATCATGTTCCTCATCGTAGGCAATCCGACTTTGGCGAATTCCTAACTCCTCGGTCGAACAAATTCCTCGTAACGGAAGAACTTCGTCTCACATCAAGAAATTGACTGAACTGTATGGGATTTCAAAGTCTTCACTCGAAGGATTGGTAGGTGTAGGATTTTGAGTTGAGCATCACATGGAAAATTTTCCTTAGTATTTCCTCGACCCCCTTTAACAGTACGGTGTTTCCTATGACTCTAGAAAGAGAAAAATGAAACTAGGAAAACAAAAGTCTTCACGCTTCATGTTCCTCAAATGAATACCAAGTCTTCAAGGTCACACCAATTTCTTCACTTTCAAAGTCTTGAGAAAGTCTTCGAATACCAAAGTCTTGATCGAAGAACTTCATTTTAGGGTCGACTTTCTCTGTAAATATCGAACTCCTCATAGACTTATAGACCTGTGTACACTCATAAACACATTAGTCCCTTAACCTATAAGTCTTCAATACACCAAAATCACTAAGGGGCACTAGATGCACTTACAATCTCCCCCTTTTTGGTGATTGATCACAATATAGGTTAAGTTTTCAACGGGGATAAACATATGAAGTGTAAATACTGATGTTGAGGAATTTGATTGCAAGATATAGAAGAACTCCCCCTGAAGATGTGCATAGCGAGGAATTTGCTTTTGAGGCAGTGCACATTTGAAGAGTTGAATCATGGAGATCTCCCCCTATATCTTGTAATTCATACACGCATTTGACATATAATATGAAGAATTTGAAATGCATGATGAAATATGGTGCTTGATGAAATTCAGCATGCGTGCGATAACATTAATGAGGAACAAGCATGCAAAATAACGCATCAAGAGTATCAGAGCACAGTGCATCAAAAGTATCAAAACACCATCGGGTTTAAGATTACACCTCGATCCAATAAAAGTTTCAGAAGAACGAGAGTTGTAACTTAACAAAAAAATTCCCATATAATAGAGACTAACTCAAATTTCTCCCCCTTTGTCATCGAAGGACCAAGAGGATCGAACCTGAGGACTAACGCCCCTGAAGAATTTCAAGTTGATGAAGGAGTGCCAGCGTTGTTGGGGTCGGTTGTTGTAGTGGGGCCTGCGCTTGATGTCGCCCAAGTCTTCATTTTCATCAGTGTCTCGTGATGAAGAATAGGAGCTGGCCACCAAGGAAGGAACTTTGACCTTCTTGTATTTCTTCGGAGGAGGTGCAGACCAGTCAAATTCTTCCTTGAGACCCATTGTCATCAGTTCTTCTGTGTTGTAGACATTTGAAAGAACAACCCAGGTGCGTTTGAAGGTTTCATGGAGGTAGTAGTGGTTTTTCTTCACTGCATTGTGTGTAGAGGTCATGTTGTGAAGAATTGAACCAAACTGACACTTGACCCATTAATGATTGCGATCAACCTTCTGATGAAGACTGAGGAGTAACTCACGATCAGTCATCACCCTGGGTGCTGTGGCTTGAGGACTTTGCTTGGCTGAGGTATTTGCGGTATTCATGTGTGGCAGAGTCATCATTGGTGGAGTAGGATGCAGCTTTGCGAAACTGTCCATCCAATGGACGAGTGCCTTCATCGATCACAGCAGTTGCCTTGCCCTTGTCATCAGCTGAGGTAAATGTCCGTTTGAGGACTTCAATTGGGGGCAAGTAGCTGTAGTGGTTCAGAGTATCAGCCTTGTAATTGAGTGAAGACCTTGTCCTGATGAACCTCATAATCCATGGTGCATAAGGCTTTAGCTCAAAAGGTGACATAGCAACATTCGCCAGAGTCCTCATGAAGAAATCATGGAAGTTGACGGGAACGCCATGAATGATATTGAAAAGCATATTCTTCATGATGCCAACGACTTCTTCATCGTTTGTGTCGTGGCCTTTGATAGGACTCATTGTCTTTGTCAGAATCCGATAGACAGTCCGAGGCACATACAATAATTCCTTGACGAGGAATTTGGTTCTTGGGGCCTGCCCTGACTTCAAAGGCTTCATCAGCACTTGAATATAGTGATTTGAAAGCTCAGGTTCGTTGTAGCTACAACGAGCACCATCAAGGGGAGGACTGAGTTGTAGAGCATGAAGCAATTCAGTTGCTGGTGCCTTGTAGTGAGTATTTTCAGACATCCAGTCTAACACCCATGAGTTCACGTCTTCAGCGTCTCCGGTGATGTGCAGCGTTGCATAGAATTGAAGAATGAGTTCTTCATTCCAATCACAGATGTCAGTGCAGAAATTCAGAAGTCTTGCGTCGTGAAGAACACTGAGGACTGGCTCGAAGTCTGGCAGAGACTCCATGTCCACATGAGGAATATGTGCATGATCGAAGACTTTGTCTTTGTTGAAGAGCACTGAGGAATAGAAATTGGCTTGACTGGCAGTCCAGAAACGCCTCTTCCTTATGCGAGCAGAATCATATGGATTGTAATCAGTGAAGAATACGTGCTCGCCGAAGAAATCTTCAGCCTTGAACTTTTGCTTTGTTGAGAAGGGATTCTTTGGCTTTGGCAGTGGAGTGTCAGTGAGTTGCATCACGACCTCTGGAATCGCAATCTCAGGTTCTTCAGGCTGAGGAATTTCTTGTTCCTCTACAGGTGCAGTCTGAGGATCAGCAGCAGCAGGTTCATCAGCGCTAGTGGCTGGAATTTCTTCATGGACAGATGAAGTGGGATGAGTTTCTTCAGAGCCCATTAGAACTGTTGGAGCAGGGGACTGAGGAATCTGTTGAATTGGGGTGAAGAGTGGAGAATTTGGATGCTGACTTTCCCAAAAGTCATCGTTCATCACTGGCGTTGTGCTTCCAATATCCACATCTTCTTCAATTTCCTCAACACCGGCCTCTTCAGCTGTGAACTGAGGCATAGGCGAGGAAATGATTGGGGTTGAAGGGATTGCTTCCACTTCAATTTCTTCATCAATCTGCTCTGACGAAGCAGTAGAATGATCTTATTCATCAGATCCTCTTGGGATCTCATAATCTTCACCAAAAGGAACAAGGTTATTTGATGGAATTGAGGAAATTGGAACAACATCAATAGGATTTTCAAAGGAGCTGGTCATTGGATTCATTTTCTTCGCAGCCGAAGAATTTGACGCAGCTGATGCTTTCCGTTTCTTCACCGCAGCTCGTTCTGCAGCCTTGGTCTTCTTCACATCGAGGCGATGGAAGAATTGGAGTTGGTGTTGGCGCAGAGGAGCTGAGGAATCTGGTTGATTTTCCTCAGGCGCAACTGATGCAGTTGCCCTGACTTGTTCAGTTTCTTCAGGCGCACCACTAGTGGATGCCCTAGCAATTTCTTCATCGGCTGGAATGAGATCATCAGCCCTGGAACTAGCATTGTCTTCAGCAGCCTGAACATCATTAGCGGTGCTGGCATGTTCTTCAGTCTGCTGAGCTGAGGCTCCAGCCTGAGGAATTTCATGTTACGTTGGGGAAGCAACATTGGTGAACTTCTTCGTCAATGTGACGAATCTGACTTTGGCTCCTTGCCAATCAGCATAATAGGAGTTAAATTTTCGCTGAGGGCTTTGATGTCAGCCTGCATCTTGATAAGTTCTACAGTTGTCATCTTGACAATGTTTTTCTTCAGCAGTTTCTCCTTTCTGTACTGCGATTTCTTGATCTCTCTGGCTGTATCAAATTTCCATTTGTCCTCTTGGATGAAATGACTCAGCATGTGACTTTGGCAGTGTCAACTTGAAGTCGGGCATAGGAGTGTTTGGGTCCTTGTGCCGAGATCAATGTAGTCAAGGATCGCTCTTGGATCCAACAAGAAGGGCATTGTGTGTGCCTTTGGCTCTAGCGGCCCTTTCTTGGCGGTCTCTGATGATTTGCGCAAGTTCATCATCATCAGCCTCATCATCTTCGTGTGGCTCTTGGAAGGCGACCTGTTTCTTCTTGGGACTTGGCCGAGGACCTTGTCCAGCCAGGCCTTAGTCTTCAGCAGAGTCGGGCAGATGAAGAATTTGGTGTAGCTGAGGAACTTGCTGAAACACCAGAGGCAATGGAGATGCCTGCAGTCCTTTGGCACGTGGCCAGATGCACAGGTGCTGAGGACTTTGTCGGAACTGCTGAGGACTTGGGAGGAGCAGGAGCAACATGAGGAATTGGCCGTGAGGGCACAACTGAGGAACTTGGCCGTGAGGGCACTGTTGGTGAAGCACTTGGCTTGTGTGCGGGCTTCTTTGCCATAGATTTTCTTGGCTTGACAGAGGCCTCAGTGGCAGCAGCAGTAGCAGAGTCCTCATTAAATTTCCTCACGGCCTCATTGGCTTGTCTTGCCAATTTGGCTTGGCGCTTGGCCCATTCTTCAGGAAAGTCCTCACCACGCTTGATGCTGGTGGGGTCAGCTTCTTGACCAGGTGCCAATGGAGCTCTTGGGCATGGAGGATTGAGAGCGAATTTCTTCATGTACTTTGGAGTTACATATCTGTACTCCCTCCATTCCCTTGCCCATCTCCTTTCAATCCTTTGAATGCGCACCTTGCGCTGATTTTTGTTTTCTTTGCCGAACTCGGCTTCATCAGGTGTGCAATAATCAGCATATATTTCCTCAGGGATCTCAAACGCAGTCATGACCTCAGGCCTCTTTCCTCCTTTTTGTGGCTTCTTTCCTTCTGCCATATTCTTCTGGTGAGGAATTTGAACAAACGAATTCTCTGAAGAAGTATGCAACTTTTCTTCGAGGAACGCTGCAAATGAGTTAAGTTGATGAGAACCTAGTGATTCAGCAGCTGACATGAGTACCTGTGAACAGAGTATAGTTGCGAGGAATTTGGAGAGGTCATATGCGTTCTCAGAAGGTTTTTCAAAAAGAACTAGTTTGAGGAATTTGACTAGATGAGCCTTGAAAAATTTCACTAAGCGATCTTTGTCTTAGGATCCAGAGTTGTATAGATCGAGGAATCTTGAAGAAAATCATTGCTTAGAGAAATGAATCAAGAGCATATTTTGTTTGAGGTGTTCATATGTGTGAAGATTTGAAGAATAAACACCTTTGAAGATTTTCAGGAAGGTTTGAGAATCAAAGCGAGTAATAAAAGTAACTTTTAATTACCCAAAGTGAAGAACACAACGAACTGAGAAGAACAGATGGCAAGTTCGTCAGGTTAGATCTTCCACGCCCTAACTTGGCGGAGGAAGACAGCTACGGCGGCGGCGGAGTGAAGATTTCCGCGGTCGGCATGAGTACGTCGGCGACGAGGTCGAGGCAGTGGAGCTTTTCCTCACCGGTGACGATGGAGTAGCGGCGGCGCTAGGGTTTGAGAAGCTCGAGCGAGAGAGAGTGGTCGAGCGGTGTAAAGGAAGTGAGGACGGGGAGAGGGGGTATATATAGCCACGGTGAAAAACTGTTCGCCCAAAGATTTGGGACGAACGTGCCCCTTACCCTTCTCATTCGCTTGACATGTGTCACCCACGTACTGAGAAGTGGAGATTGTGTTAGATCGTGGGTGAATAGATAAATCTTTCATGGAATGCGGAGCGGTTTGAGCGGCAAAAACAAAAGTTTGGATAAGATCAGTTTTAAAGTTCCGTTCGCAATTTCTTCAGCTGACTAGGACACAGTGAAGATTTTGAACGAGTTTCAAATAAAACGCACATGAAGAATTTGTGAATAGATTGGGTTGAGTATAGCATAGAGGGGGAAGGGTCCGATCACATTCACTTAGCAGAAAAAGCGACTTGAAGAAATAGCCATAAGTGAATGTTGTAGAGGACATAAACCCATATATATACATAGCTAATGAAGAAAAACGACGGAAACATTGAAGATTTTGAAAAGTAGAAGAATTTGAAAAAATGAAGAATTTCAAAAACTGAGGAAAAACTCAAATTGAAGATTTTCAACTTTGGTGGTGGCGTGACCCATCAGATAAGAATGATGATTTCAGACACGCGCACAATTGTCGAGGGTTCTCGAGAATCAAATTCTTCATTAATTTCTTCACACTTAGAGTGTTATTCTTCATTGATTGAAGAAAACGTTTCTTCATGTGTTGCACATCTAAGTCATCAATTTTGCATAAGTGTGAGGATGTGTGTCCTTTTCAAAGAACATTCGAAGATTCTAAGATATTTAGCTCACACCGCAACTTGCTAAATCTCTTCTCATCCAAGGGCTTTGTGAAGATATCGGCTAGTTGTTCTTCAGTGTTCACATGCTCGATGGAGATGTCGCCCTTCAACACATGATCACGAAGAAAATTATGACGAATTTGAATGTGCTTTGTCTTCGAGTGCTGAACTGGGTTGTGAGCAATCTTGATGGCACTCTCATTGTCACAGTAGAGAGGCACATTCTTCACGTTGATGCCGTAGTCCTTGAGAATTTGCTTTATCCACAACAATTGAGCACAACAAGAGCCAGCAGCAATGTATTCAGCTTTCGCGAGAGCGGTGATACGATTGCTTTCTTCGAGGACCAATGACCAAAGATCGTCCGAGGAAATGACAAGTACCAGATGTTGACTTGCGGTCCACACGATCACCAGATAGTCGAGTTAGAATATCCAATGAGATCAAAAGTAGACCCTTGGGGTACCACAATCCTAGTGTTGGTGTGTGAGCTAGATATCAAGAATATGCTTCACAGCCTTATGGTGTGATTCCTTGGTGTAGCTTGAAATCGGACACACATGCAAACACTAAGCATTATATCTGGCCTAGATGCACATAAGTACAATAGAGAACCAATCATGGAGCGGTATACCTTGTGATCAAGTCAATACCATTTTCATCAAGGCATATATGGCCATTTGTGGGCATAGGAATTTTGACACCTTTGCAATCTTGCATGCCGAATTTCTTCAGGACATCTTTGAGGTATTTCTCCTGAGATATGAATATGCCATTGTGTTGTTGACGAATTTGAAGACCTAAGAAGAATTTCAACTCTCCCATCATAGACATTTGATATTCTTCACTCATCATATAGGCAAATTCATCACTATAACGTTGGTCAGCACAGCCAAAGATAATATCATCAACATATATTTGGCACACAAACAGTTCACCATCATAGAGGGTCGAGTGAACCGGGTGTGAAGCCATTCTTCACGAAGAATTCCTTCAATGTATCATACCACGCCCGTGGGGCCTGTTTGAGACCATAGAGGGCCTTGTTGAGTCTCAAGACTTTGTCGATTCTTGGATCTTCAAAACCTGGGGTTGAGCAACATATACTTCTTCCTCAAGCTTACCATTGAGGAATGCACTTTTACATCCATTTGATATAAAGTGATATTATGATGGTTAGCATAAGCAAGTAATATGCGAATAGCCTCAAGTCTAGCAACAGGTGCAAAAGTTTCATCGAAATCAATTCCTTCAACCTGTGTGTAGCCTTGAGCTACAAGTCGTGCCTTATTCCTCACCACAAGGCCATTGTCATCTTTCTTGTTGCGTTAGATCCACTTTGTGCCAATGATATTATGCTTGTGAGGATCTGGACGTTTGACCAGTTCCCAGACATTGTTGAGCTTGAACTGATGTAATTCTTCTTGCATGGCCTGAATACACTCAGGCTCCAGAAATGCTTCATCTACCTTAGTGGGCTCTGTGATAGAGACAAAAGCATTGTGCCCACAAAAGTTAGATAAATGTGAAGCTTTTGAGCGTGTGAGAGGACCTGGCGCTTCAATGTCATCGATGATCTTGTCAACTTGCACTTCTTTTGCAACGCGAGGATGAGCTGGTTGTCGTCGAGGAATTTGATCCTTTTCCTTAGCACCATTGTCTTCAGCATTATCTTCAGGTGCATCAGCTCGACGTTCTTCGCGTACAGGAATGAATTCTTCAGCAGATTCTTCAGTTGGAATGACATCCTCAGTTGCCTCGAACTTGATAGATTCCCCCGGAGCTGGTTCATCTAACACAGAAGGTAGGTGCTCTCTTTGCGAGCCATTAGTTTCATCGA
This sequence comes from Aegilops longissima, assembly GCA_021605205.1. Taxonomy (NCBI): domain Eukaryota; kingdom Viridiplantae; phylum Streptophyta; class Magnoliopsida; order Poales; family Poaceae; genus Aegilops; species Aegilops longissima. The sequence continues at coordinate 119,535,262 of CM038681.1, forward strand.
ACCACAGATCTACAGTATCAACAATCTTGTGAAGAACGATGTTGAAGACTCTGTAGGTGTGCGAGTCCTTTCCGTAACCAAGCATAAAACCTTCATGTGCTTTCGGTGCAAATTTAGAACTGTGATGAGGATCTCTAATCCAGCATTTTGCACCGAAGACTTTGAAATAACTCACATTGGGTTTCTTGTCAGTGAGGAGTTCATAGGCAGTCTTCTTGAAGAATTTGTGAAGATACACTCTGTTGATGATGTGGCACGCGGTATCAATTGCATCAATCCAAAAACGACTAGGCGTTTTGTATTCATCAAGCATAGTGCGAGCCATCTCAACAAGAGTTCTGTTCTTGCGCTCCACGACGCCATTTTGCTGAGGAGTATAGGGAGCAGATAACTCATGAGTAATACCAAGTTCATCAAGATAGGCATCAAGACCGGAATTCTTGAACTCAGTTCCATTGTCACTCTGATGTGTCGATCTTCACACCAAAGTTAGTTGAAGCCCTTGAGGAAAATCGTTTGAAGACTTCCCGCACTTCATTTTTGTAAGTAACAATGTGTACCCATGTGTAAGGAGAGTAATCATCAACAATAACAAAGCCATATAGAGATGCATCATTAGTGACTGATGAGTAATGATTAGGACCAAAGAGGTCCATGTGAAGCAATTCGAAGGGACGAGTAGTGGTCATGATAGTCTTCGCTAGAAGCTTGGCCTTGGTCATTTTTCCAGCTTCACAGGCTCCACACAAGTGATCCTTGAGGAATTTGACATTCTCAATGCCAATGACATGCTTCTTCTTTGCAAGCGTGTGCAAATTCCTCATGCCTGTGTGACCAAGTCGCCGATGCCATAGCCAGCCTTCTGAAGCTTTTGCAAGTAGACACACGGCTGGTTGTGGTCCTGTAGAGAAATCAACAATATACAAGTCTCCTCTCCTAAAGCCTTCAAAGACTTTGGAATTGTCAGCTTCCATAATCAAAACACAACGATACTTGTCAAAGATAACAACCATATCAAGATCACAAAGCATTGAGACTGACATGAGGTTGTATCCTAAGGACTCAACAAGCATGACTTTGTCCATGTGTATGTCCTTAGAGATCATAACCTTACCAAGACCCAATACGACTTTTGCCTTTGTCAGCAAAGATGATATGCTTCAGATGTGACGGTGATAAGGGAGCATCCATCAATAGATTCTTGTCACCAGTCATGTGATTTGTACATCCACTATCGAGGACCCACTCATTGGCTTTGGGTTGATCATCCTTGGCACCCTTTGCCATGAAGCAATAGGTGGGAGCGTAGTCATCACTATCTTCATCAGCTTTGTTGGTGAGGTCATTTTCTTCAGAGTTGAAGATGGACTTGCTGACGAAAGCAGTAGCGAGAGCTAGACTCGCCACACCAGACTCAGATTCTTCTGATGCCTCCTCTTCTTCATGTTCCTCAGATTCAGCTTCAGAGTCCATTTCCTTGCCAATGAATGCCCGAGCCTTCTTGGATCTGCTTTTCTTGTGAGAAGAGGGCTTTGAGGATTTTGATGATGACGATTTCGACGATTTCTTCTTCTTCTTCTTAGCGTCATCAGAACTGTAATCCTTGTATTTCTTCTTTAATTCCTTTTCCCACTGAGGACAATCTTGAATGTAGTGACCAGGTTTCTTGCATTTGTGGAAAAGTCTTCTCTTATAGTCACTGGATGAGGAATCACTGTTCCTTGAGGATTTTCCAAAGCGACCACCTCTTGAGAACTTCTGGAATTTCTTCACGAGCAGTGCTAGCTCCTGGCTCAATTCTTCAGGATCTCCAAGGCTACTACCAGAGTCTTCACAATCAGATTCAGACAAAGCCTTGGCCTTCAGGGCACGTGATTTTCCTTAGCTAGAACCATAGAGATCTCTCTTTCAAAGAAGTGGAACTCATGAGTATTTAGCCTCGAGAATATCAGCTGGATCAAGTGACTTGTAGTCAACACGCTCTTGTATCATCAGTGCCAGAGTGTCAAATGAGGAATCAAGCGATCTCAACAATTTCTTCACCACCTCATGGTCGGTGATGTCAGTGGCACCAAGCGCTTGAAGCTCATTTGAGATGCCAGTGAGGCGATCGAAGGTTTGTTGAACATTTTCGTTGTCGAGTCTTTTGAAGCGGTTGAAGAGATTGCGAATAACATCAACTCGAGAGTCACGCTGAGTTGAGACTCCTTCATTTACTTTGGACAGCCTATCCCAGATGAGCTTAGCAGTTTCCAAAGCACTCACTCTTCCATACTGTCCTTTACTCAGATGGCCACATATGATATTCTTCCCTTGAGAATCGAGTTGCTTGAATCTCTTCACATCGGCAGCATTCAGAGAAGGTGTGGTGAGGGAACACCATTTTCCACAACATACCGAGATCATTGTCAATTGCCTCAAGATGCATTCGCATCTTGTTCTTCCAGTAGGGGTAGTCCGTCCCATCAAAGGTAGGACACCCAGCTGAGACCTTGATCATACCTGCGGTCGACATAACTAAAACTCCAGGGAGTACCTTGCTCTGATACCAATTGAAAGTGCGTTATATCGACTAGAGGGGGGGTGAATAGGCGATTTTTACGAATTCTTCACTAAGGAATTTGCCGGTGAGGAAATTCCTTAGCGAAGAACTACTTGCAGCGGAATAAGTACTCAAAAGTAAGCATAAGAGAATGCAGGCATGGTCATCATGATGAAATGAAGACAAACAAAGAGTACAGAAAGCGTAAACACAGGATAGCACAAGATGAAGACAAACAGATCAAGAAATTGAACTGAGGAAATTGAGAAAGTCTTGATCAAAGTCTTCAAACACAGATATGAATGAACACCGAACACAAGAATGAGGAAATGAAAGAGTTGAGGAAATACAACTAGTTAGGTTGGTGAAGACAATGATTTGGTAGACCAGTTCAACTGCTGTCTCGGCTTATACGTCTGGTTGGAGCGGCTCAATATTTAAACTCGAGACACACATTCCCGGACACCCAGTCGCTGAGCACGCAGCTTAGGACACCAAGTCCTCACTGTATTCTCCTTGAACTAAGGTCACACAGACCTCGTCCAATCACTCGTGGCAAGTCTTCAGGCGACTTCCAAACCTTCACAGACTTGGTCACTCGGTGATCCACAATTCCTCTTGGATGCTCTAGACCATGACGCCTAACCGTCTGGAAGAAGCACAATCTTCAAAGGTAACAAGCGTTGGATCCACGCATGATCAATTTCTTCAGTGATGCTCAATCACTTTGGGTTTGTAGGGGTTTGGTTTTGGGTTTTTCCTCACTCGGTGATTTTCCTTCAAAGTCCTCAGAGGATGGGTTGCTCTCAAATGACAAGTGTCAAGTTCTCTCGGAGCAGCCAACCAGCTACTGGTTGTAGGGGGTGGCTATTTATAGCCTAGGGAGCTGTGACGCCCCCGATTTAATCATACACTAATCATGCACGCAAATGTGTACGATCAAGATCAGGGACTCACGGGAAGATATCACAACACAACTCTACAAATAAAATAAGTCATACAAGCATCATAATACAAGCCAGGGGCCTCGAGGGCTCGAATACAAGTGCTCGATCATAGACGAGTCAGCGGAAGCAACAATATCTGAGTACGAGACATAAGTTAAACAAGTTTGCCTTAAGAAGGCTAGCACAAACTGGGATACAGATCGAAGAGGAGCAGGCCTCCTGCAGGATCCTCCTAACTACTCACCGGTCGTCGTCGTGGCTGCTGCGTAGTAGTAGGCGCCCGGTGTAGTAGTCGTCATCGACGGTGGCGTCGCCCTGGGCTCCATCGTGCTGTTGCAGCAATCGAGTATAGATAGGGGAAAAGGGGAAACAATGCAACCGTGAGTACTCATCCAAAGTACTGCAAGCAAGGAGCTACACTACATATGCATGGATATATGTGTAAAGGGCCATATCATTGGACCTGAATGCAGAATGCCGAATAAGAGGGGATAGCTAGTCTTAGCGAAGACTACGCTTCCGGACACCGATCTTGCAACAGGTATAAGAGGACAATCTGAAGTCCTCCAAGTAACATCACATAGCAATAATCCTACCCGGCGATCCCCTCCTCATATCCCCACGAGAGAGCGACCACCGGTTGTATCCGCACTTGGAAGGTGTGTTTTATCAAGTATCCGGTTCTAATTGTCATAAGCTCAAGGTACAACTCCAAGTCGCCCTGTTATCAAGATCACGGCTATTGAATAGATTAACTTCCTGCAGGGTGCACCATCTTACCCAGACGCTTGATCCCATTTGGCGGACACACTTTCTGGGTCATGCCCGCCGCGGAAGATCAACACGCCGCAGCCCCACCTAGGCACAACAGAGAGGCCAGACGCGGTCTAAACCTAAGCGCAGGGTGCGGGCCCATCGCCTCGAGCACACCTGCACGTTGAGGGCGGCCGAAGCAGACCTAGCCTAGCAGGCGTTCAGTCCAATCGGCGCTGGCGCCGCTCGTCATTGACGTCTGAAGTGCTTGGTGATACCACGACGTCGGGATACATAACTACTCCCGCGTAGATGGTTAGTGCGTATAAGCTCGTAGCCAACTCAGATCAAATACCAAGACCTCGTTAAGCGTGTTAAGTATCATGAGAACGCCGAGCAGGCCAGGCCCACCTCTCTCCTAGGCGGTCTCAACCTGCCCCTGCCGCTCCGCCTCAAGATCCACTCATGGGTGCTCCACCGGCCGACCCGACTTTAGTTTCCACATGTATCATGTATAAAGTATATAGTATATACCGTGATCACCTCCCGAATGATCACGGCCCGATAGTATAGCACGGCAGACGGACAAGAATGTAGGGCCACAGATGAAAGTACTAGCATCCTATACTAAGCATATAGGATTGCGTAAGGTAACAACATGATAGTAACAAGGACAAAGGCTATGCAAAGTATAGGAGTATCTCGAAAGCAGTAACATGCTACACTACTCTAATGCAAGCAGATAGAGGAGAGTAAGCGATATCCGTGATCAAGGGGGGCTTGCCTGGTTGCTCGGCAAAGAGAGGGGTCGTCAACTCCGTAGTCGAACCGGGCAGCAGAAGGCGTCGGTCTCGTAGTCTACCGGAGAGAAGAGGGGGAAGAAACAATGAATACCAAGTAAACAGATGCATATCGATGCATGACATGACAAGTAGCGATGCTAGGCGTGCCCTAACGTGGTAAGAGGTGGTACTGGTTAAGGGGGGAAACATCCGGGAAAATATTCCGGTGTTTCGTGGTTTTGAGCAGAGGAGCCGAGGGGAAAGTTGCAGGTTCGATAGGTTAGGGGTGTGTGGCGGACGAATGGACTGCGATCCGGATTCGCCTCGTCGCTCGAGTAACTTTCATGTTGAAAATATTTTAACCGAAGTTACGGATTAAAAGATATGATTTTCTATAGATTTTATTAATTTTGGAATTTAGTTAATTAATTAATTAATTGAAAAATGGATTTATGATGTCAACATGATGTCATCTTGACGTCGCGATCAACAGGTTGACTTGGTCAACTGATGTGGGTCCCGTTAAACGCTGGATCTGTTAAGCGATTACCTCAGTTTAGTTTAATTAATGATAGTTAATTAGGTTAATTAGCCATTAGGTTAATTAATCAGGATTAATTAAATTAATTATTTACTTAATTAATTAATTAATTAATTTATTCATTTTTATTTTTATTTATTCATTTTTATTAAACGTTCTGGGGGGGGCCCATGTCATTGGCTTTGGCAGTCCGATCAACCTAGCCGACCGAAGTCAACAGTGGCGGGCCCCTAGGGCCCACTGGTCGATGACCTGTGGTGGCCTGGTCGCCACGTCGGCGGCCGGCGTTGGGGAGCTCAGGGGAGCCAAAACACGGTGGAGGGGCGCCAGACTTCGCCGGGATTCGCCGTCCGGCGGCCAAAATGGGTGTGGCTACCCTGTTCGAAGACGGACGACGCGCGTCACATGGAGCTACGGGTTGGCCCCGGGATGACGGAACCACGCCCGGCATTTAGATCCATGACGGGGCGCGGGTGCTCGGCATGCTCGCGGGGCAGCGGTTGAGCGAGAGAAGAGAGCGAGAGGGCTGGGAGCACGTTCCGTGCTCGGGCGAGGAAGAGAGAGGGAGGGCAGGCGGGGCGGCCCGGCGGGCGGGGGAGGGGGAAGAGGGGCCTCACCGAGCGGAGGAGGCGCGAGGGGGAGCTCCACGGGGGGGAGGTCCGCGAGGGAGGGAGGTACACGGGCGCGGTGAGCAAGGCGAGCCAGAGCGCGACGAGCGCAGCACGGGCGAGCCGGCCATGGCGACCGGCGTGGGGTCGATCCCACGGCGACAGAGCAAAGCAGGGAGGGAAGAGCTCACTGGGGGTCCGTGGGGTCTCGGAAGCGGGCTCTGGGCGGTCGGGGCGTCCGGCGGGGAGGAGGTCGAGGCGGCGGCCGTATGTCGATGCGGATCCGGCGAGGTGGGGTGGGAGTCGGGACGGCCCGAGGCGACGAGGGGATTCTGGCGCCCGCGCGGCCGGTCGGGAGGAGGAGGAGGAGGAGGGGGCGGGCGCCGGCGTGGGGGCACGGGATCGGGCGACTCCGATCCAGATCATGGGAGGGAGGAGAAGGGATCGGGGGAATGGGGTGGTCGGCTAGGGTTTGCCGACCGGGGGGGGGATATGGGAGTGAGGGGGTGGGCGGGCTGAGGCTGGCTGGCTGGGCAGTGTGGGGCTTGGCCCAGTCTGGCCTGTGGGGTTTTTCTCCCCCTCTCATTTTGTTTTATTTTTCTTTTCTTATTTTTTTCTTTTCTGTTTTAATTTATTTAAAATATTCAGACCCTTTACAAAAATGTGTGCACCCCACCATAATTAACTTTGTAATATTTGACAACCCCCGAACATTTTAGTTTTAATTTTTGAAAACTTCTATTGTCCTCATATTTTTGAATTAACTTTTTGAAACAGTTTCAATCTAACCCGTGGTTAACTACAGTGACAGAGGTGACGTGGCACCATCACGTGAGATTACTGTAGCATGATTATCCGGGCGTTACAAATCACCTCCACTACAAGAAATCTCGTCCCGAGATTTAGGAGGTAGAAGGACAGAAAAGGGTATTCATCTCGAAGACGATCTCGCGTTCCCGTGTGGCTTCGTCTTGAGTAATTCGACCTTTGGACTTTGAGGAACTTGATCGCCGGCGTGTGCGGCGTTGAGCTTGGTCGAGAATGCGGACGGATGCTCTTTATAGGAGAGGTCTGTTGCAACCGAGCACTTCATGGTCCATCGCTCGGATTGGGTCCTTGAAGCAGCGTCGGAGTTGTGACACGTGGAACACATCGTGAACTCCGTGAAAGGTTCGACGGAAGCTCGATTGATAAGCCACTTTTCCACGCCTTTCCGAATAGTGAATGGGCCAATATAGCGAGGAGCTAGCTTGCCCTTGATCCCGGCGGTGAGCACCCTTCATTGGTGTAACGCGAAGATAGGCCTTTTCGCCAAAGTTGATAGACCATGTCTTTATGATGACGGTCATAATTACTCTTTTGACGTGATCGAGCAGTCTTGAGATTCTCGCGAATAATGCGGACTTGTTCTTGGCATGTTGGATAATATCCGGACGAAGAGTGGGCGCCCCGCCTTCGACCAGTTCGAGGGGTTCGCACTTTCGTCCATATAACACTTCGAGGGGGCCATCTTCGACTAGCTTGATAGCTATTATTATAAGAGAACTCAGCATACGGAGAGATTCCTCCCATTTCTTGCAAGGAAGCGACACAAGCTCGAAGCATGTCTTGAGAACTTGGTTGACACGTTCAACTTGCCCTTGAGACTGCGGATGAAACGCAGATCTTGAAAGATAAATGAGTCCCCATAGCTTCTTGAAAACTTGCCCAGAATCTTGATGTGAATAAGCTGCCACGGTCCGAACTGATAACCAGTGGAATGCCGTGAAGTGAAACAATTCTGGACATGTAGAGAGTTGCAAGCTGACTAGCAGTGATCGTTTCCTTGACCGCCAGAAAATGTGCAACTTTAGAAAGCCGGTCAATGACGACAAGAATAGCATCATTACCTTTCTGCGATTTGGGAAATCTAGTGGCGAAGTCCATTTCAACATGGTCCCATTTCCATTCAGGAATAGAGATAGGTTGCGAGTTCCAAAGAGGCCTTTGATGTTCTGCTTTGATCTGACGGCAAGCGTCATACTCAACAAAATAGCGAGCAATGTCTTGCTTCATATTAGACCACCAGAATCTCTGACAAATGTCTTGATACATCTTCGTACTACCAGGATGGATACATAGAGGCGTATCATGAGCTTCTTTCATAACCTTCTCGAGTCATATTCAGGTTTTCCTTCTTACACGGCACCACTAGGCGGCCTTTGAAGTACAAGGCGCCATCATCAAGAATCGTGAAGAATGAGGATTTCCTTCTTTGAGGTCGCGCTTAATCTTGTAGACTTGAGTCAAATCCTGCATTGTCTTTATGGTGCCCACGAGATCGGGTTCAACAGCCAGGTATAGAGGGACCCCAGGAAACAACACGGAGATTCATCTTGCGGAACTCCGGAGGAGGGGAGCGAAGTGCACCGGAGGAACAATATGGAGGTTCAACTTTCTGAATTCTTCAACAAGTGAGGGCTGAACTTTGTGAACCTGAAGGTGGTTGCGATAAGACTTGCGGCTCAAGGCATCAGCCATTACATTAGCCTTGCTCGGGCGATAGGAAATACCCAAATCAAAGTCTGCAGCAGTCTCCACCCATCTCTGCCGACGGAGGTTCAGGTCTGGCTGAGTAAGCAGATACTTCAGACTTTGGTGGTCGGTGAAGATCTACATAGCGATTACCGAGAAGGTAATGTTGCCACTGCTTCAGTGCATGAATGACAGCAGCAAGCTCGAGGTCATGAACTGGGTAGTTCTCTTCGTGAGGGCGCAATTGTCGAGAGGCATAAGCAACCACTTTGCGCTCTTGCATTAGGACACCGCCTAATCCTTGACGAGAAGCGTCGCAGTAAATGACGAAGTCCTTCTTAGTATCAGGAGGAGCTAGCACTGGGGCAGAAGTCAACTTGTCTTTGAGTGCCTGGAAACTTTCCTGACATTTATCTGTCCATTGGAATTTGACGCCCTTATGCAACAGGTTAGTCAGAGGCCTGGCAATCTTGGAGAAGTTCTCGACGAATCGACGGCAATAGTGGCGAGACCGAGAAAACTTCGACTTATAACGTTCTTCGGAGGAGTCAATCGAGAATAGCCTGAACTCTTTTAGGGTTGACGGCAATACCATCCTTAGAAATGACATGCCCAAGATAGGTTACTTCGGGAAGCCAGAATTCACATTTGGAGAACTTGGCATAGAGTTGATGCTCTCGTAGCTTTTCCAAAGACAAGGCGAAGATGTTCAACATGTTCTTCTTCATTCTTGGAGAATATCAGGATATCATGCGGATAAACCACGCATTTAACTTGTCGAGGTAATCCATGAATATATAGTTCATCAGTCGAGAGAAGGTGGCTGGAGCATTGGTTAAGCCGAAAGACATGACGGTGTACTCGTAAGAACCATAACGAGTCACAAAGGCGGTCTTGGGGATATCCTCCTCACGAACACGGATCTGGTGGTAGCTCAACCTCAAGTCGAGTTTCGAGAACACTGACGAACCAGCCAGTTGATCATAAAGATCATTGATCCGAGGAAGAGGATACTTATTCTGAATGGTAGCTTGATTTATAGGACGGTAGTCTTGGACCAATCGGTTTGTCCCATCTTTCTTCTTGACGAAGAGAGAAGGTGCTCCCCAAGGGGAGCAACTTGGGCGAATGAAACCACTTTGAAGAGATTTGTCGATTTCCTCCTTGAGCTCAAGGAGTTCATGCAGCGGCATCTTGTAGGGTCGCTTGGCTATAGGAGTGGTGCCTGGTTTCAAATCGATGATGAATTCGACAGCTCTAGCAGGGGGAATCCCTGGAAGTTCTTCAGGAAAAACATCCCGGAAGTCGCGAAGCAGCAGTGAATGTTTTCAATACCCTCGAGTGGTGCAGCGCTCAAGGCATTCAATGCATAGAGCCTTGCCTCGCATTTTGCACCAGATCAGCTTGGTAAGTGACTATTTCATCGAAGGGTGTAGCAGATGGGACGGTCTTCGTGGCGCGAACTATGGAAGCGGTATCGCCTTTAACCAATTCATTCCCAGAATGAGGTCAATGCTACAAGACTTCAGCACGATGGGAGAGACAAGGAATTCCAGTCCTTCGATTTCAACGGGGACGTCGTTGCAAATCATGGAGGTTCGACATTGGCCCGCAGGGGTGTGTACTAATAGTGAAGCATTCATGTCTTCACTTTTAATGCCATGCATGAATGCAAAATCTTCAGACATGAATGAATGCGATGCCCCTGTATCAAATAAAACACATGCGGGTACTGAATTTACGAGAAGTGTACCCATCACAGTTGCAGGTTGGTCTTGAGCTTCGTTCAGATCAACGTGGTTGGCCTGAACTCGACCATAAGGCTTGGCAGTGTTGTTGCGGGGCTGGTGTTTCCACGGCCAGTCGCTGGAAGGGCCAGCTGATTCTGGTTCTAGTTGCATTCTCTAGCACGGTGCCCTGGTTGTCCGGACCTGAATCACAAACCATTATTGGGGGTGGGAACAGGAGCTTGGGGTGGTGGAGCTGGAAGCTTTGGCTGCTTAGTTGAAGCAGGCAGACGAGGTGCAACATAGTTACGCCTTGGAGCAGGTGCATTGGGCTGGTACATACTGTTGGGAATCCATATCTTGCACTTCTGCGAGGACGGGTTCAAGATGAGCCGTGTCACGGTTGCGCTGTTAGAGCTCTGGTATTCCTGCAGACCAGTTTCGACATTGATAGCCTTGTTCACCAAGGTGGCGAAATCAGCAAAGTCGTGCACTAGAAGTGCGAGCTTGATGTCGACTTGAAGGCCGCCACGGAACTTCTCTTGTCTCGTGCATTAGTTGCAATATCCTCTTGACATAGCGAGACAAGTCCAAGAACTCTGTTGATAAGCTTCAACAGTCTTGTTGCCTTGGGTGAGGTTATGAACTCACGCTTCTTCCGTCCATGACCCTTGAGGGATGAAGCGGGCACGAAAGCAGCTTGGAAGTCTGGCCGGTGATGAGTGTTCCAACTGGCAGAGTACGACTGTGACTGTCCCACCATTGAGCTGCGGGTCCCTTCAGGAAGAAGGAAGCAAAAGTGACATAGCTTGCAGGGGCTACATCAGCAGACTCCATCTCATAGGTGATGTCACGGAGCCAGTCATCAGCATCCAGGGGCTGGGTTGAGCTGCGGTACACACTGGGGTTCAGGCATATGAAATCCTGCAGAGTCGTTGTGTTTGGCTGCTGGTTCATATTGGGGCGAGGAAACTGAGCCATCATGTTCTCCATGAACTGGCGATTCATCTCAAGCTGTTGGATCATACCAGCCATGTACTCAGGCGGTGGTGGGAAGTTGCCACCACGACCACGACCAGCTGGTCTAACCATCCCGCTAATATATAACAGGGTAGTTCAGCATTTGAGAAATTATGCAAAGGACAAGAATCATTCATGATGAAACATGCATAATGAAAGCAAGACGATAGAAACTACATAGTAGTCGGCATATCTTACAAAGGGATCATGCATAGAGTTCGTACATGAGTTCAAGACATAGACTAAGACATCATAGGCGCACGCAGCTTGCGGCGAATGCATCTAACACTAACAAGCAGGCCTACATCAGTCCCACGATGCATGCGGAGGTAGCTGTAGCCTGAAAGCTGGTAGTGTGGCAGCGGATAGTCCTCCACGTCAGTGACCTGGGGGCCGCGGATACTCTGGTGCTGAACCCGACGTCCAAGTGGCAGAAGAGGGCCAAGTGCGGGAGAGTAGCCTCCCACGTTCGCCAACCGACACCACGGGGCATCACGGTCTGGCTAGGTAGATCGCAGAACGCGCAGCTCTGGATCGGATAAAGGGTGCGATAGCGTCGAGCACGGTAAAGGTCTTGACGGGTGATGTACAACTCGTGGCGAAGAGCTCGGTTATTTGATCCAGCCCATCGCGATGCGTAACAAAGTTACGATGGTAGAAGGCTCTCTGGTGACGATGGAGTAGGCAGCAGTGTAGTAACCTCCTCACCCACATCGACGCGATAGCAATGTGCTCAAGGGGAGGTGTCCAACTCGATACTCTCCACGAAGACGTGTCGAGCAGCATAAGCAGCATCGTGGACTGCCATATCGATAGTCACCCCAACACCATGTGCGGTGTGCAGACAAGAGTGGAGTCATACTCCCGAGAGTAGAGGTGGACGATGGCGCGGTATCGCTCCCGGTTATAGTCCTGGTACTCCTCAAAGACGGTGTACTCAGGGTGCGGCGATAACCCAGATAGGTCATCATCTCGCTAGCACCGCAGTGATCCCGAGGCACCAATGGCCGTCGTGTGGCGCATTTACCTGCCTCGTGGGTTCCATCTGAAAACAAAGATGTTTCAAAGGAGTCAAATGACAGTGTGGAAATTGCTCAAAATACAATTCCAAGAAACAACTATGGCTTTATCCAACTTTGGGGTGAATGTGGTCACGGGATCCTAGTGTTAGTTAGTAAAATCGTTTAACCCGAGTAGAAGAGAGTTCAGAGCACCAGAGTAAAGGTCGAGGAGTAAAAGATCCTAGTACCACCCGATGGCGACGTGGGCCCATAAGGCACACAGCCAAGTTAGTAAAAGTTTTTGCAATGTCTAAACTCGACTTCGGCCAAGGAGTGTGGAAAGGGGATTCCTACAGGCAGTCGGCTCTGATACCAACTTGTGACGCCCCCGATTTAATCGTACACTAATCATGCAGGCAAATGTGTACGATCAAGATCAGGGACTCACGGGAAGATATCACAACACAACTCTACAAATAAAATAAGTCATACAAGCATCATAATACAAGCCAGGGCCTCGAGGGCTCAAATACAAGTGCTCGATCATAGATGAGTCGTGGAAGCAACAATATCTGAGTACGAGACATAAGTAAAACAAGTTTGCCTTAAGAAGGCTAGCACAAACTGGGATACAAATCGAAGAGGAGCAGGCCTCCTGCAGGATCCTCCTAACTACTCTGGTCGTCGCCGCGGGCTGCACGTAGTAGTAGGCACCTCCGGTGTAGTAGTCGCCATCGACGGTGGCGTCGCCCTGGGCTCCATCGTCTGTTGCAGCAATCGAGTATAGATAGGGAAAAGGGGAAACAATGCAACCGTGAGTACTCATCCAAAGTACTGCAAGCAAGGAGCTACACTACATATGCATGGATATATGTGTAAAGGGCCATATCGGTGGGTGAACTGCGAGAATGCCGTAATAAGAGGGGATAGCTAGTCTTAGCGAAGACTACGCTCGACACCGGTCTTGCAACAGGTATAAGAGGACAATCAAGTCCTCCAAGTAACATCACATAGCAATAATCCTACCCGCCATCCCTCCTCATATCCCCGAGAGAGCGACCACCGTTGTATCCGCACTTGGAAGGTGTGTTTTATCAAGTATCCGGTTCTAGTTGTCATAAGCTCAAGGTACAACTCCAAGTCGTCCTGTTATCAAGATCACGGCTATTCAATAGATTAACTTCCTGCAGGGTGCACCATCTTACCCAGCACGCTTGATCCCATTTGGCGGACACACTTTCTGGGTCATGCCCGCCGCGGAAGATCAACACGCCGCAGCCCCACCTAGGCACAACAGAGAGGCCAAGACGCCGGTCTAAACCTAAGCGCGCAGGTGCGGGGCCCATCGCCTCGAGCACACCTGACGTTATGAGGGCGGCCGGCAGACCTAGCCTAGCAGCGTTCCAGTCCAATCCGGCGCGCGCCGCTCCGTTCTTGACGTCTGAAGTGCTTGGTGATACCACGACGCCGGGATACCCATAACTACTCCCGCGTAGATGGTTAGTGCGTATAAGCCCGTAGCCAACTCAGATCTTATACCAAGACCTCGTTAAGCGTGTTAAGTATCCGCGAACGCCGAACAGGGCCAGGCCCACCTCTCTCGTAGGCGGTCTCAACCTGCCCTGTCGCTCCGCCTCAAGATCCACTCGCGGGTGCTCCACCAGCCGACCCGACTTTAGTTTCCACATGTATCATGTATAAAGTATATAGTATATACCCGTGATCACCTCCCGAGTGATCACGGCCCGATAGTATAGCACGGCAGACGGACAAGAATGTAGGGCCACAGATGAAAGTACTAGCATCCTATACTAAGCATATAGGATTGCAGGTAAGGTAACAACAGTAGTAACAAGGACAGGCTATGCAGCAGTATAGGAGTATCGAAAGCAAGAATATGCTACACTACTCTAATGCAAGCAAAGATAGAGGAGAGTAGGCGATATCCGTGATCAAGGGGGGGGCTTGCCTGGTTGCTCGGCAAGAGAGGGTCGTCAACTCCGTAGTCGAACTGGGCAGCAGATGTCGGTCTCGTAGTCTACCGGAGAGAAGAGGGGAAGAAACAATGAATACCAAGTAAGCAGATGCATATCGATGCATGACATGACAAGTAGCGATGCTAGGCGTGCCCTAACGTGGTAAGAGGTGGTGCTGGTTAAGGGAAACATCCGGAAAGTATTCCGGTGTTTCGTGTTTTCAAAGCGGAGGAGCGGAGGGGAAAGTTGCAGGTTCGATATGTTAGGGGTGTGTGGCGGACGAACGGACTGCGATCCGGATTCGCCTCTCGCTCGAGTAACTTTCATGTTGAAAATATTTTAACCGAAGTTACGGATTAAAAGATATGATTTTCTAAAGATATTATTAATTTCTGGAATTTAGTTAATTAATTAATTAATTCGAAAAATGGATTTATGACGTCAGCATGATGTCATGCTGATGTCAGCAGTCAACAGGGTTGACTTGGTCAACCTGACAGGTGGGTCCCGTTAAATGGGGATTGTTAACTAATTACCCCAGTTTAGTTTAATTAACAGTAGTTAATTAGGTTAATTAGCCATTAGGTTAATTAATCAGGATTAATTAAATTAATTATTTACTTAATTAATTAATTAATTTTATTCATTTTTATTTTTATTTATTCATTTTTATTAAACGTTACGGGGGGCATGTCATTGGCTTTGGCGGGTCGGTCGGCCTAGTCGATCGAGTCAGTCATCAGCCTGGCCGCCCCTAAAGGGTGGCCCTGGCCCGCCACGTCGGCGGCCGGCGTTGGGGGGCTCCGGGGAGCCAAAACACGCGGAGGGGCGCCAGACTTCACGGGATTCGCCGTCCGGGCGGCAAAATGGTGTGGCTACTCCCTGCTCGAAAGCGACGACGTCGCGCGTCACATGGAGCTACGGTTGGCCGGGATGACCGGAACCACGCCGGCGACGAGATCCGCGACGGCGCTCTGGTAAGGCGTGCTCGCGCGGGGCCATGAGAGAGCCGGGAGCACGTTCCGTGCTCGGGCGAGGAAGAGAGAGGGAGGGCAGGCGGGCGGCCGGCGTGGTGGGGGAAGAGGGCCTCACCGAGCGGAGGAGGCGCGAGGGGGGAGCTCCGGGGGGGGAGGTCCGGCGAGGGAGGGAGGTACACGGGCACGGTGAGCCGACACAGAGCCGGGCCTTCTGGAAGCGGCACGAGCGAAGCCCGCCATGGCGACCGAAAGCTGGGTCGATCCTCTGGCGACAGAGCGGGCGGGGAGGGAAGAGCTCACGGGTGGGGGGGCGACGGATCGGGCGTAGCCCGATCCAGATCGGCGGGGGAGGGAGGAGAAGGGGATCGGGGGGGGGGGAATGGGGTGGTCGGCTAGGGTTTGCCGACCGGGGGAGGGGGGATATGGGAGTGAGGGGGGGTGGGCGGGCGAGGCTGGCCAGGTGGGCTGTGGGGCTTGGCCTACCGGCTGTGGGGTTTTTCTCCCCCTCTCATTTTGTTTTATATTTCTTTTCTTATTTTTTTCTTTTCTGTTTTAGTTTATTTAAAATATTCAGACCCTTTACAAAAATGTGTGCACCCCACCATAATTAACTTTGTAATATTTGACAACCCCCGAACATTTTAGTTTTAATTTTTGAAAACTTTTATTGTCCTCATATTTTTGAATTAAATTTTTGAAACAGTTTCAATCTAACCCGTGGTTAACTACAGTGATAGAGGTGACGTGGCACCATCACGTGAGATTACTGTAGCATGATTATCCGGGCGTTACAGGAGCAGCCCGACATGATAAGACATAAATGCCTTTCAATGATATGACCGTTAGGTGGATAAGATATTTTGGGACAGTGGCGGCGCAAACTGAAAGAACGGTCGGAAATTTGACTCTCAAATTCCTCATGGCTATCATGTTCCTCACTGTAGGCTATCCTTTGGCGAATTCCTAACTCCTCGGTCAGAACAAATTCTCAATAATGTAAGAACTTCGTCTCATCACATCAAGAAATTGACTGAACTATATGAGATTTCAAAGGCTTCACTCAAAGGATTGGTAGGTGTAGGATTTTGAGTTGAGCATCACATGGAAATTTTTCCTTAGTATTTCCTCGACCCCCTTTAACAGTACAGTGTTTCCTATGACTCAAGAAAGAGAAAAATGAAACTACGAAATCAAAAGTCTTCACGCTTCATGTTCCTCAAATGAATACCAAGTCTTCAAGGTCACACCAATTTCTTCACTTTCGAAGTCTTCAGAAAGTCTTCAGAATACCAAAGTCTTTAGTCGAAGAACTTCATTTTTAGGGGTCGACTTTCTCTGTAAATATCAAACTCCTCATAGACTTATAGACCTGTGTACACTCATAAACACATTAGTCCCTTAACCTATAAGTCTTCAATACACCAAAATCACTAAGGGGCACTAGATGCACTTACAAAAGCTCTGGTATCATAAACCCTGTGACGCATATGCAGGAAATCCGGAGCGAGTTTGTAGTGATCTCATGACCAAGTTGGCTCAATGATACAGTTTGGCAAAGTGACCAGTCCAGGATAATTTAACCTACAAAGACCCCCAATGATGCCACTCGGTGAACATGGCAGACGCCTCTCACTAGCTTTTATTAAGCTCCTCCATTACGAAGAGTGAAGTCATATTATATGTGATGAAATGACAAGGGTACAATTTATTTGGGATGAGTCGATATAACCACTTACTTCTCTCCCACTGGTTTAATCAACACATTTCTATGCACATATGGACGTTTTGGAAGCTTTGAAGGACCACGCAGCCACACTTTCCGTGTGGAAGTAGTGCTGATAGTCGAACCGCCCAGCTATGAGCCGCTCACCTTGCAGTGCTCCGTCACTTGTGAGGGTCCATCCCCACCCTCAGAAACCTGATGAACAGCCAGCCTCCTCTCTGCGACATCATCCCCCGCCACCTCCTCATCATCATCCTCGCCCCCTCCTCCTCACTCGCCTCCTCCCATCCTCTATTTCCTCCTCCAGCCGTCGTGCATCCTCCTCCTGAGCATGGCGAAGCACTACATCAGAGGGTCCAGGAGAAGAAAGAGGTTCTCTATGTTCTCCTCGTCCCCCTACTCGGCCTCATCTACTCCCCCTTCTCATCCGCCTCCTCCTCCTGCCTCATCTACTCCCCCTCCTCGTCCGCCTCCTCCTCCTGCTTCATTTACTCCCCCTCCTCGTCCGCCTCCTCCTCTTCCCTCATCTACTCCCCCTCCTCGTCCGCCTCCTCCTCCCGCCTCATTTACTCCCCTACTCCTCCTCCTCGTCCGCCTCCTCCTCCTGCCTCATCTACTCCTCCTCCTCATCCGCCTCCTTGAGCCGCCACCTCCTCCTCCTATCCCGCCTCCTCCGCCTCCACCTCGTCTGCCTCCTACTCATCCTCCCCCGCGTCCTACTCGACCTTGTTTCGCCCAGTTTTTTGGACGGGTGTCTAGACCCGCCGGTCTTTTGGCCTTCTTGATGGCTGTGGCAACCGACGCAGGAGCAACAACCTCTTTCACGGGTCGAGCAAGTTGATCAGTGTACAGAGCTGCCACATCTTTCAAACTTTCCTTTGGATTCTTGTTGCCACCTATCATGTTTCAATCGCCTGATACGAAGAACAAACCAGTTAGTACAGATGATACAACTTGATGTTACAATACTGGAATCTGGTAATTTGCTGTCTGCCTCCTCTTTACCGTCTGCCAGCTGACGGCAAAGAGTATCTTTGTCGTCCGCTTCTACAAAGCGGACGACAAAGAAAGGGCTGATGGCAAAAATGCTATTTGCCGTCAGCCAACTCTTTGCCGTCCGCTAGCAGATTGTATAGAATCTTTGCCGTCCGCTACCGGATGACAAAGAGTGAGGGTGGCCCACTACCGAGAACCACCTAACGGACACTTTCTTTGCCATCCGCTAACAGACGGCAAAGAAAGTGGCCAAGCTAATGTCCGTTAGCTAGGATCTTTGCCGTCTGCTGGCGGGCGGCAAAGAACCATGCCCTAACTAAAATCCATCGACGCCCGCCCGCGCCCCATCTCTCTGTCCCCTCTCTCTCCGCCCGCGCCCGAGCCACCGCCGGCGCCCCGCGCCACCTCGCCCCCGTGCCGCCGCCGCCTGCCCCACCTGTTGCCGCGCCGCCCAGCCCCGATGACCCCTTCCCGCCCGCGCCATCTCGTTGTCGCGCCACGCCGCCTGTGACCAAGCCGCCGCCCCATGCCACCCACGTTGCCGAGGCACCCTCCTCCACCCCGGCGCCTCTGCGCCCACCACCGCTGCCACCACGCCGCCTCGGCGCCTCCTCCACCCGGGCGGCCCAGCGCGCCTCGATCCACCACATGCGGCCCGCCCGCCTCCGCCCGCCTCCTCCACCAGTCGCCTCAAAGTGCCCCTCTGCTCCACCACTGGCCGCCCCACCCTCCGCGCCCCTCCACCACAAAGGAGACCTCTTGTATTTTTTCTGTTTTTGTTTCTGTATTTTAAGTTTAGTTTAGGTTTATTTAGGTTTGGTTTAGTTTAGGTTTACTTTAGTTTAGGTTTAGAAGAGAGAGCCTTATATTGCAGTGCAAGAATTGATTATGATTGCTCATCCAGACATGGAAGTTCTTAGGGTCGAATTAGTTTAATTTGAGAAAACAACAAGGCATGCATATTGAAATAATTAAGCATGAACCTGTTGAAGTAATCAACAACACTCGAATTAGTTTAATTTGAGAAAACAACAAGGCATGCATATTGCTTATGGAATCTGTCATAAGAGGCAAACTATACCCGTCTTTTTCTTTTCTTTTTGGCGGAAAGGCAAACTATACATTCAACAAGCCGAAGGAAAGTCTAGCATGTCTTTCTCACTAGCATAGGCATGAAAGCATAATCTACCAAATGTGATTACACCACAAGGAACTTTAGGTTTAGTTTTGACTTGCATACACCACAAGACGAAGAAAAGTCTAGCGTGTCTTTCTCACTAGCATAGGCATGAAAGCATAATCTACCAAATGTGATCACACCACAAGGAACTTTAGGTTTAGTTTTGATTTGCATACACCACAAGCCGAAGGAAAGTCTAGCGTGTCTTTCTCACTAGCATAGGCATGAAAGCATAATCTACCAAATGCGATCACACCACAAGCCTATGGTAATGTGATGTGGTACTTGTTCTGATTTGCATAAAAAGTAAATTGATTTTAGGACACTACCCTTAGTTTCTGATTTGAGGTATGTTTGTTTGCTTGGTGTGTGGCACCTAGAGCCACCTAAAATATGGTGCAACTATGATTGTTGCCACAAGTATTCCAATGTGATCACACCACAAGGAACTTTAGGTTTAGTTTTGGTTAAAAAGAAAGAAGAAAGATGAAAAAATAATAAGAAGAAGATAAAGAGGAGGAAGAAGAAGTGTTATTGATGTTGTTGAGCACAAGTGCATTGCTTTTTTTCTCAGTTTTCTTTCATGTCTAGAAACTTCGCTCTATGTTTATAGATATGCTTCTGGCTAGATACTAATTGGTCTCTTCTGCTGCTTATTAGAGATGGGGGGAGGCCATCACCGCAGGTTCTGCTCTGCCACACTGGAGTACGAGTTGGATGCTTTCGAGTTTTTCTGTATCATACTTGGGACTTCCTCCAAGAGGTAGGTATATAAAAGGAGAGATCTCCCCTTCACCCATCTCATTATGATAACTCTGTTATTTGCTACATCACTCCTTGTCCCAAACTGCAGAGGCTGCCTGACACTTTTATGACGATGCTGGACGGCCATCGGCCAAAGAATGGGAAGCTACGACAGGCTGGCAGCAGTCTTCGTAGGCTTTGGGGCATGGAGTTGGTGATCAGGTATGGCCACATGTACCTGTGTCGTGGCTGGGAGCAGTTCTACCGTGCCTATGACCTGTGGCACGTGTACTTCCTTCTCTTCAGGTACGACGGCGACGCCATGCTCACCATGAAGGTGTTCAACATGACTATGTGTCGCATGCGCTACCAGGACGACGATGATGCCAGTACGTTCTGCCTCTTCTTCCTCTACATTTTGCTTTGTCTCACATTGATTGTTAACGGTCATTGTTGCATTTGGTCAGGAAATGGGAGCAGCAGCGACTCTGGCTATAGCCAAAGCAGCAGCGACTCTGGCTGCAGCAAAAGCAGCAGCGAGGATGATCCGGAATGGAGTGGGGAAGAAGAGTAGCAGAGTGGGGACGAGGAGGTGCAGGCTGACGATGGGCAACATATGGTGGTGGCTGAGGATGACGTAGCGATGGTGGTGGCTAACGATGGGCAAGAGATGGTGGTGGCTGAGTATGACCTAGCGATGGTGCTGCCTGAAGATGGTCTCACGATGGTGGTGGTTCCTGACAATGACCTCGCGATGGTGGTGGTGCCGGCGATCCCACAGCCAGGCGACATGACCATGCCAATTGTGGTAGAACACTACATCCCACTGCCTCCACCGCCTCGCCGCTCTTGGCGCATCAGGATGAGGAAGGAGAAGGAGAAGAAGAATGAGGAGTGAACTATGTCAGGTATGTCAGATCTCCAGAATGATCTATATATACTTAGCTTTGTTTCCTCTGAAATGACATAAGTTAGCTCTAATATGCTAAGTTATCTCTAATATGCTTAGTTTCCTAGGTTTGCTCAATAATGACATACACATGGCTTAATTGTGTAAAAATGGCATAATTGTGCTTAGTTAACTAAAAAATGGCATAATCAGTTAAGTTAGCTCCAAAATGACCCATTTAACCTACGTTAGCTCCAATACGATCCATTTTACCTAGGTTAGCTCCAAAATGACCAAGTTTACCTAGGTTAGCTCCAATATGATCCATTTTATCTATGTTAGCTCCAATATGATCAAGTTTACCTAGGTTAGCTCCAATATGATCCATTTTAGCTAGGTTAGCTCCAAAATGACCAAGTTAACTGATAGTCCCCAAGTGCAGGGAATCATCGTAGCAATTTCCAAAGGTGGAAGTGATAAGTATGGAGTGTCGAACCCACAAGGAGCTAAAGGTAAGATCAATATTCTCTCAAGCCCTATCTGCCATCGACACGACTCTCATTACAATCTAACGCTTGCTTCCAACTAGCAACGAGAAATAAAACTACGTTGTGGGTATGAAGAGGATAACTTTGTATGATATCGGAGAGCTAAAACATAAAAGTAGGTGCTATTATCATAAAGTTAGAATATATTATTAAATATTATAATTAGCGAGTGTGGAATAATGATGGGTCGGTGTGCGGAATTGTCCTAGACAATCGTTAACAAGACCGGTAGTCGTCATTGCAATTTCGTATGAGGGAGAGGCATAAGCTAACATACTTTCTCTTCTTGGATCATATGCACTTATGATTGGAACTCTAGCAAGCATCCGCAACTACTAAAGATCATTGAGGTAAAACCAAACCATATCATTAAAACACCAAGTCCTCTTTATTCCCATATGCAACAACCCCCTTACTCGGGTTTGTGTTTGATTACTCACCAACCCACTATAAGTTTAATCATGAACGTTGCAACACCCTACAGCTGAATCCCTCACGCTTGCGCGACACGGAGGGCACCATAGGACAGCACCAAAATAAAACATACAACTCATACCAATCTAGATCATCAATCAACCCAGAGACAAAGGATATCTACTCCAAACATCATAGGATGGCAACACATCATTGGATCATAATATGTGGCATAAAGCACCATGTTCAAGTAGGGATTACAGCAGGGTGCGGGAGAGTGGTCCGCGTAAAAGAGATGAGGATGATGATGATGATGATGATGATGATGATGATGATGATGATGATGATGATGTTGATGAAGACGATCACCGCGGCGATGATTCCCCTCTCGATGGCACTCCAGTGCCACCGAGAGAGAGGAGGAGAGGTTCTCCCCCTTGTGCTTCCTCCTCCATGGCCTCCCCCATAGATGGGGAGAGGTTCTCCCTCTGGTCCTTTGCCTTCATGGCGATGATGGCCCCTCTGGATCCTCCTCCATGGCCTCCGGTGATGATGGCCCCCTCCAGCAGGGTGCCAGAGAGAGTCTAGATTGATTTCTGAAAGTGTGTTATATCGACTAGAGGGGGGGTGAATAGGCGATTTTTATGAATTCTTCACTGAGGAATTTGCCGGTGAGGAAATTCATTAGCGAAGAACTACTTGCAGCGGAATAAGTACTCGAAGTAAGCATAAGAGAATGCGGCATGGTCATCATGATGAAATGAAGACAAACAAAGAGTATGAAAGCGTAAACACATGATAGCACAAGATGAAGACAAACAGATCAAGAAATTGAACTGAGGAAATTGAGAAAGTCTTCACCAAAGTCTTCAAACACAGATATGAACAAACACTCAACACAATAATGAGGAAATGAAAGGGTTGAGGAAATAGAACCAGTAAGGTTGGTGAAGACAATGATTTGGTAGACCAGTTCCAACTGCTGTCTCGGCTTGTACGTCTGGTTGGAGTGGCTAAGTATTTAAACTCGAGGACACACAGTCCGGACATCCGATCGCTGAAAGCACGCAGCTCAGACTCCAAGTCCTCACCAGATTCTCCTTGAACTAAGGTCACACAGACCTCATCCAATCACTGTGGTAAGTCTTGAGCGACTTCCAAACCTTCACAGACTTGGTCATTGGCGATCCACAATTCCTCTTGGATGCTCTAGACCATGATGCCTAACCGTCTGGAAGAAGCACAGTCTTCAAAGGTAACAAGCATCGGATCCACGCAGGATCAATCTCTTGATGATGCTCAATCACTTTGGGTTTGTAGGGTTTGGTTTTGGGTTTTCCTCACTCGATGATTTTCGCCAAAGTCTTGGAGGATGGGTTGCTCTCAAATGACAAGTGTCAAGTTCTCTCGGAGCAGCCAACCAGCTAGTGGTTGTAGGGGCGGCTATTTATAGCCTAGGAGCAGCTCGACATGATAAGAAATAAATGCCCTTCAATGATATGACCGTTAGGTGGATAAGATATTTTGGGACAGGTGCCAAGCAGCACATCAACGGTTGGAAATTTGAATCTCAAATTCCTCGGGGCTATCATGTTCTCATCTTGTGTAGGCAATCCAAGACTGGCGAATTCCTAACTCCTCGGTCGAACAAATTCTCAAGGACTGTAAGAGCTTCATCTCATCCATCAAGAAATTGACTGAACTATATGAGATTTCCAAAGGCTTCACTCAAGGGATTGATAGGTGTAGGATTTTGAGTTGAGCATCACATGGAAATTTTTCCTTAGTATTTCCTCGACCCCCTTTAACAGTACGGTGTTTCCTATGACTCAAGAAAGAGAAAATGAAACTACGAAAACAAAAGTCTTCACGCTTCATGTTCCTCAAATGAATACCAAGTCTTCAAGGTCACACCAATTTCTTCACTTTCAAAGTCTTCGGAAAGTCTTCAAAATATCAAAGTCTTCAGTCGAAGAATTTCATTTTTAGGGGTCGACTTTCTCTGCAAATATCAAACTCCTCATAGACTTATAGACCTGTGTACACTCACAAACACATTAGTTTCTTAACCTATAAGTCTTCAATACACCAAAATCACTAAGGGGCACTAGATGCACTTACAATCTCCCCCTTTTTGGTGATTGATGACAATATAGGTTAAGTTTTCAACGGGGATAAACATATGAAGTGTAAATACTGATATTGAGGAATTTGATTGCAAGATATAGAAGAACTCCCCCTGAAGATGTGCATAGCGAGGAATTTGCTTTTGAGGCAGTGCACATTTGAAGAGTTGAATCATGGAGATCTCCCCCTATATCTTGTAATTCATACACGCATTTGACATATAGTATGAAGAATTTGAAATGCATGATGAAATATGGTGCTTGATGAAATTCAGCATGCGTGCAATAATATTAATGAGGAACAGGCATGCAAAATAACGCATCAAGAGTATCAGAGCTCAAGAGAATCAGAGCTCAGTGCATCAAAAGTATCAAAGCACCATCGGGTTTAAGATTACAACTCGATCCAATAAAAGTTTCAGAAGAACGAGAGTTGTAACTTAACAAAAAAAATTCCCATATAATAGACCCGCTTGAAGACTAACACAAATTTCCCCCCCTTTGTCATAGAATGACCAAAAGGATCGAAACTGAGGACTAACGCCCCTGAAGAATTTCAAGTTGAAGAAGGAGCGCCAGCGTTGTTGGGGTCGGTGGTTGTAGTAGGGCTTGCCGTGGTGTCGTCCAAGTCTTCATTTTCATCAGTGTCGCGCGATGAAGAATAGGAGCTGGCCACCAAGGAAAGAACTTTGACCTTCTTGTATTTCTTCGGAGGAGGTGCAGACCAGTCAAATTCTTCCATGAGTCCCATTGTCGCCAGTTCTTCCGCACTGTAGATATTTGAAAGAACAGCCCAGGTGCATTTGAAGGTTTCATGGAGGAAGTGGTGGTTTTTCTTCACTGCATTGTGTGTAGAGGTCATGTTGTGAAGAATTGAACCAAACTGACGGTTGACCCATTTATGATTGCGATCAACCTTCTGATGAAGACTGAGGAGTAACTCACGATCAGTCATCACCCTGGGTGCACTAGCTTGAGGACTTTGCTTGACTAAGGTATTTGTGGCAGAGTCATGTGTGGCAGAGTCATCATTGGTGGAGTAGGATGCTGCTTGCTAAACTGTCCATCCAATGGACGAATGCCTTCATCGATCACAGCAAATAGCCTTGCCCTTGTCATCGGTGAGGTAAATGTCCGCTTGAGGACTTCAATCGGGGCAAGTAGCTGCAGTGGTTGATGTATCAGCCTTGTAATTGAGTGAAGACCTTGTCCCGATGAATCTCATTATCCAAGGCGATAAGGCTTCAGCTCAAATGGTGACATAGCAATGTTTGCGAGTCCTCATGAAGAAATCATGAAAGTTGACGGAACGCCATGAATGATATTGAAAAGCATATTCTTCATGATGCCAACGACTTCTTCATCATTTGAGTCGTGGCCTTTGATAGGACCCATTGTCTTCGCTCGAATCCGATAGACAGTCCGAGGCACATACAATAATTCCTTGACGAGGAATTTGGTTCTTGGGGCCTGCCTTGGCTTCAAAGGCTTCATCAGCACTTGCATATAGTGATTTGAAAGTTCAGGTTCGTTGTAAATACAACGAGCACCATCAAGTGGAGGACTGAGTGGTAGAGCACGATGCAATTCAGTTTCTTTGGTGCCTTGTAGTGAGTATTTTCAGACATCCATCTAACACCCATGAGTTCACGTCTTCGCGTCTCGGTGATGTGCAACGTTGCATAGAATTGAAGAATGAGTTCTTCATTCCAATCATAGATATCAGCAGAAATTCGAAGTCCTGCGTCGTGAAGAACACGAGGACTGGCTCAAGCTGGCAGAGACTCCATGTCCACATGAGGAATATGAGCATGATCAAGACTTTGTCTTTGTTGAAGAGCACCGAGGAATAGAAATTGGCTTGGCTGGCAGTCCGTAAACGCCTCTTCCTTATGCGAGCGAATCATATGGATTGTAATCGGTGAAGAATACGTGTTTCATTCAAGAAGTCTTCAGCCTTGAACTTTTGCTTTGTTGAGAAGGGATCCTTTGGCTTTGGCAGTGGAGTGTCAGTGAGTTGCATCACGACCTCAGGAATCGCAATCTCAGGTTCTTCAGGCTGAGGAATTTCTTGTTCCTCAACAGGTGCAGTCTGAGGATCAGTAGCAGAGGTTCATCAGCGCTAGTGGCTGGAATTTCTTCATGGACAGATGAAGTGGGATGAGTTTCTTCAGAGCCCATTTGAACAGTTGGAGCAGGGGACTGAGGTATCTGTTGGATTGGGGTGAAGAGTGGAGAATTTGGATGCTGACTTTCCCAAAAGTCATCGTTCATCACTGGCGTTGTGCTTCCAATATCCACATCTTCTTCAATTTCTCAACACCGCCTCTTCACTGTGAACCGAGGCATAGGCGAGGAAATGATTGGGGTTGAAGGATTGCTTTCACTTCAATTTCTTCATCAATCTGCTCGACGAAGCAGCAAAATGATTTTCTTCATCAGATCCGCTTGGGATCACATAATCTTCATCAAAAGGAACAAGGTCCTTTGATGGAATTGAGGAAATTGGAACAACATCAATAGGATTTTCAAAGGAGCTGGTCATTGGCTTCATTTTCTTCGCAATCAAGAATTTGACGAGCTGATGCTTTTCGTTTCTTCACTGCAGCTCGTTCGCAGCCTTGGTCTTCTTCACATCGAGGCGATGGAAGAATTGGAGTTGGTGTTGGCGCAGGAGGAGCCGAGGAATCTGGTTGAATTTCCTCAGCGAATCGATGCGCTTGCCCTGACTTCTTCGATTTCTTGGCGCACCACTAGTGGATGCCCCGCAATTTCTTCACGGATGGAATGGGATCATCAGCCTCGAACTAGCATTTTCTTCAAGAGCTCGAACTTCATCGGTGGTCTTGGCATGTTCTTCAATCGGCTGAGCTGAGGCTCCACTGAGGAATTTCATGTTGCGATGGGGCAGCAACATTGGTGAACTTCTTCGTCAGTTGTGAATCTGACCTTGACCCTTGCCAATCAGCATAATAAGCATCAAGTTTTTGCCGAGGTCTTGAATTTCGTCTCGACCTTGAGAAGTTCCTTAGGTGTCATTTCGACAACGCTTTTCTTGAGAACTTCTCCTTTCTGTATTGAGCTTTCTTGATCTCTCTTGCCTTTTCAAACTTTCATTTCTCTTCAGTGATGAAATGGGTCAGCATATGACTTTGTCCAGGAGTCAGATGAAAATCAGGCATAGGAGTGTTTGGATCCTTGTGCCAAAGATCAATGTAATCGAGGATTTTCCTCGGATCCAACAGCAGTGGCACAGATGTGCCTTTGGCTCTAGCGGCCCTTTCTTGGCGATCTCTGATGATTTCTGCAAGTTCATCATCATCAGCCTCATCATCTTCAGGTGGCTCTTGGAAGGCGACCTGTTTCTTCTTAGGACTTGGCCGAGGACCTCGTCTAGCTGTGGCCTTAGTCCTCAGCAGAGTCGGGCCAGATGAAGACTTTGGTGCAGCTGATGAACTTGCTGAGACACCAAAGGCAATGGAGAAGCCTGCAGTCCTTTGGCACGTGGCCAGATGCACAGGTGCTGAGGACTTTGTTGGAACTGCTGAGGACTTGGGAGGAGCTGAGGATTTTGTAGGAGCAGCAGCAGCATGAGGAATTGGCCGTGAGGGCACTGCTGAGGAACTTGGCCGTGAGGGCACTGTTGGTGAAGCACTTGGCTTGTGTGCGGGCTTCTTTGCCATAGATTTTCTTGGCTTGACAGAGGCCTCAGAGGCAGCTGCAGTAGCAGAGTCCTCATTGAATTTCCTCACTGCCTCGTTGGCTTGTCTTGCCAATTTGGCTTGGCGCTGGCCCATTCTTCAGAAAGTCCTCACCACGCTTGATGTTGGTGGGGTCGCTTCTTGGCCAGTGCCAATGGAGCTCTTGGGCATGGAGGATTGAGTGCAAATTTCTTCATGTACTTTGGAGTTACATATCGGTACTCCTCCATTCCCGTGCCCATCTCCGTTCAATCCTTTGGATGCGCACCTTGCGCTGATTTTTGTTCTCTTTGCCGAACTCGGCTTCATCAGGTGTGCAATAATCAGCATATATTTCCTCAGGGATTTCAAACGCGGTCATGACCTCGGGCCTCTTTCCTCCTTTCTGTGGCTTCTTTCCTTCTGCCATATTCTTCAGCTGAGGAATTTGAACAAACGAATTCTCTGAAGAAGTATGCAACTTTTCTTCGAGGAACGCTGCAAATGAGTTAAGTTGATGAGAACCTAGTGATTCAGCAGCGGACATGAGTACCTGTGAACAGAGTATAGTTGCGAGGAATTTGGAGAGGTCATATGCGTTCTCAGAAGGTTTTTCAAAAAGAACAAGTTTTGAGGATTTTGACCAGATGAGCCTTGAAGAATTTCACTAAGCATTCTTTGTCTTAGGTTCCAGAGTTGTACAGATCGAGGATCCACACAATTGAGGAATCTTAAAAAAATGATTGCTTAGAGCATATGACTAGTGAGGCGTTTGTGTGTGAGGATTTGAAGAATAAAACACCTTTGAAGATTTTGTAGTGTAAAATTTGGATCAACGAGGGCAGTAAAAGTAAATTTTAATTACCCTAAATGAAGAACACGATTTAACTGGGTGTTGTAGATGTGAAGCTCGTCTGTTCAGATCTTCCACGCCCTAACTTGGCGGAGGAAGACAGCTACGGCGGCGGCGGAGTGAGGATTTCCGCAGTCGGCGCGAGTACGTCGGCGACGAGGTCGAGGCAGCGAAGCTCTTCCTCACCGACGATGATGGAGTAGCGGCGGCGCTAGGGTTTGAGGAGCTCGAGCGAGAGAGAGAGGTCGAGCAGAGTAAAAGAAGTGAGGATGGAGAGAGGGGTATTTATAGAGGCAGTGAAAAACTGTTCGCCCGAAGATTTAGGACGAACGTGCCCCTGTCCATTCTCCTTCTCACGACATGTGTCACCCATGTATTGTGTAGTGGAGATCGTGTAAGATCGTGGGTGAGTAAAATAATGCATCGTGGGATGCGGAACGGTTTGAGCGGCAAAACCGAAAGTTTGGATAAGATCAGTTTTAAAGTTTCGTTCGTAATTTCTTCAGCTGACAAGGACACAGTGAAGATTTTGAACGAGTTTCAAATAGAACGCACATGAAGAATTTGTGAATAGATTGGGTTGAGTATAGCATAGAGGGGGGAAGGGTCCGATCACATTCACTTAGCACAAAAAGCGACTTGAAGAAATAGCCATAAGTGAATGTGTAGAGGACATAAATATATATATATATATATATATATATATATATATATATATATATATATATATATATATATATATATGTATTGCCAATGAAGAAAAACGACGGAAACAGTGAAGATTTTGCAAAGTTGAAGAACTTGAAAAATCAAGAATTTCAAAATCGAGGAAAACTCAAATTGAAGATTTTCAACTTTGGTGGTGGCGTGACCCATCAGATAAGAATGATGATTTCAGACACCGCGTACAATTGTCGAGGGTTCTCGAGAATCAAATTCTTCATTAATTTCTTCACACTTAGAGTGTTATTCTTCATGGATTGAAGAAAAACGTTTCTTCATGTGTTGCACATCTAAGTCATCAATTTTGCATAAGTGTCAGGATGTGTGTCCTTTTCAAAGAACATTCGAAGATTCTAAGATATTTAGCTCACACCGCAACTTGCTAAATCTCTTCTCATCCAAGGGCTTAGTGAAGATATCGGCTAGCTGTTCTTCAGTCTTCACATGCTCGATGGAGATGTCGCCCTTCAACACATGATCATGAAGAAAATGATGACGAATTTGAATGTGCTTTGTCTTCGAGTGCTGAACTGGGTTGTGAGCAATCTTGATGGCACTCTCATTGTCACATTAGAGAGGCACATTCTTCACGTTGATGCCGTAGTCCTTGAGAGTTTGCTTCATCCACAGCAATTGAGCACAACACGAGCCAGCAGCAATGTATTCAGCTTCCGCAGTAGACAGTGATACGCAGTTCTATTTCTTCGAGGACCAACAGACCAAAGATCGTCCGAGGAAATGACAAGTACCAGATGTTGACTTGCGGTCCACACGATCACCAGATAGTCGAGTCGAATATCCAATGAGATCAAAAGTAGAGCCCTTGGGGTACCATAATCCTAGTGTTGGTGTGTGAGCTAGATATCAAGAATATGCTTCACAGCCTTATGGTGTGATTCCTTCGGTGTAGCTTGAAATCGGGCACACATGCAAACACTAAGCATTATATCTAGCCTAGATGCACATAAGTACAATAGAGAACCAATCATGGAGCGGTATACCTTGTGATCGAAGTCAATACCATTTTCATCAGTGCATAGATGGCCATTTGTGGGCATAGGAATTTTGACACCTTTGCAATCTTGCATGCCAAATTTCTTCAGGACATCTTTGAGGTATTTCTCCTGAGATATGAATATGCCATTGTGTTGTTGATTTAATTTGAAGACCTAAGAAGAATTTCAACTCTCCCATCATAGACATTTGATATTCTTCACTCATCATATAGGCAAATTCATCACTATAACGTTGGTCAGTACAGCGAAAGATAATATCATCAACATATATTTGGCACGCATACAGTTCACCATCATATGATTTAGTAAAGAGAGTAGGGTCGAGTGAACCTGGTGTGAAGCCATTCTTCACGAAGAATTCCTTCAATGTATCATACCACGCTCGTGGGGCTTGTTTGAGACCATAGAGGGCCTTGTTGAGTCTGAAGAATTTGTCGGGATTCTTTGGATCTTCAAAACCTAGGGGTTGAGCAACATATACTTCTTCCTCAAGCTTACCATTGAGGAATGCACTTTTCACATCCATTTGATATAAAGTGATATTGTGTGGTTAGCATAGGCTAGTAATATGCTAATAGACTCAAGTCTAGCAACAGTGCAAAAGTTTCATCAAATCAATTCCTTCAACTGTGTGTAGCCTTGAGCTACAAGTCGTGCCTTATTCCTCACCACAAGGCCATTTTCATCTTGCTTGTTGCGGTAGATCCACTTTGTGCCAATGATATTATGTTTGCGAGGATCTGGACATTTGACCAGTTCCCAAACATTGTTGAGCTCGAATCGATGTAATTCTTCTTGCATGGCCTGAATCCACTCGGGCTCGTAAATGCTTCATCTACCTTAGTGGGCTCGTGATAGAGACAAAAGCATAATGCCCACAAAAGTTAGATAAATGTGAAGCTTTTGAGCGTGTGAGAGGACTCCGCGCTTCAATGTCATCGATGATCTTGTCAACTTGTACTTCTTTTGCAACGCGAGGATGAGCTGGTTGTCGCCGAGGAATTTGATCATTTTCCTCAAAGCACCATTGTCTTCAAAGATTATCTTCAGTGCATCAGCTCGACATTCTTCAGCAGATTGGAATGAATTCTTCACTGATTCTTCAAGAGGAATGACATCCTCGTTGCCTTGAACTTGATAGATTCCTCGGTGCTGGTTCATCTAACATGAAGGTAGGTGCTCTCTTTGCAGCCATTAGTTTCATCGAACCGCACATCTGATATCAACAATCTTGTGAAGAGCGATGTTGAAGACTCGTAGGTGTGCGTAGTCCTTTCCGTAACCAAGCATAAAACCTTCATGTGCTTTCGGTGCAAATTTAGAATTGTGATGAGGATCTCTAATCCAGCATTTAGCATCAAGACTTTGAAATAACTCACATTGGGTTTCTTGTTAGTGAGGAGTTCATAGGCAGTCTTCTTGAAGAATTTGTGAAGATATACTCTGTTGATGATGTGGCATGCAGATCAATTGCATCAATCCAAAACGACTAGGCGTTTTGTATTCATCAAGCATAGTGCGAGCCATCTCAACAAGAGTTCTGTTCTTGCGCCCACGACGCCATTCTGCCGAGGAGTATAGGGAGCAGATAACTCATGAGTAATACCAAGTTCATCAAGATAGGCATCAAGACCGAATTCTTGAACTCAGTTCCATTGTCACCCCGATGTGTCCGATCTTCACACCAAAGTTAGTTGAAGCCCTCGAGGAAAATCATTTGAAGACTTCTGCACTTCATTTTGTAAGTAACAATGTGTACCCATGTGTAACGAGAGTAATCATCAACAATAACAAAGCCATATAGAGATGCATCATTAGTGACAGCTGAGTAATGATTAGGACCAAAGAGGTCCATGTGAAGCAATTCAAGGGACGAGTAGTGGTCATGATAGTCTTATTTGGATGCTTGGCCTTGGTCATTTTTTCAGCTTCACAAGCTCCACACAAGTGATCCTTGAGGAATTTGACATTCTCAATGCCAATGACATGCTTCTTCTTTGCAAGCGTGCTCAAATTCCTCATGCCTGCGTGACCAAGTCGCCGATGCCATAGCCAGCCTTCTCAAGCTTTTGCAAGTAGACACATGGCTGGTTGTGGTCCTCAGAGAGAAATCAACAATATACAAGTCTCCTCTCCTAAAGCCTTCAAGACTTTGGAATTGTTAGCTTCCATAATCACAACACAACGATACTTGCCAAAGATAACAACCATATCAAGATCACAAAGCATTAAGACTGACATGAGGTTGTACCCTAAGGACTCAACAAGCATGACTTTGTCCATGTGTATGTCCTTAGAGATCGCAACCTTACCAAGACCCAATACTGACTTTTGCCTTTGTCAAGAAAGATGATATGCTTCAGATGAGACGGTGATAAGGAGCATCCATCAATAGATTCTTGTCACCAAATCATGTGATTTGTACATCCACTATCGAGAACCCACTCGGTGGCTTTGGGTTGATCATCCTGCAGATGAATTAGTGCAACTTACGATCTCATATACTTCATCAGTGAAGAATATGATATCAAGTTCATCAGATGAATTTCATCAGATAGTATAACAGATAAGCGGTGTGAGGACGTGTGAAATGAAAGTTCATTTCTTCATGATTAGCCTCGCCCTTTCGTGCATTTTGTCGGGCCCCAAAGAAATTCTTCAGACGCTTAAAGCACGCCCGAGACCTGACCCGCAGAAGAGGTTAGTTCTTTTTCTTCACCACCCACATCTTAAGGGGTGGCAAAGAGTTCATCACTCTGCGAGCACCATATGAGAATGGTGGCATAGAGGCCAAACCATTTCGTTTCACATAAGAGGGGTTAGGGTAAGCATATGAATAAGCAGAGAAATTCTTCGAGGACTTATGAACATATTGGTTTGAAGAATAATGCACATATTCATAGCCCTTAGCTCTACCCTGCGAAACAGAGTTGTTAGCACGATGATAATCATATGAGGACTTTGATCCTTTTGAGGAATTTGATCCACGTGAGGAATTTTGTCCGTATGAGGACTTGGATCCATATGAAGAATTTTGTCCATATGAAGAGTTTGATCTGGGTTCCTATTCTTCACGGTGGTGTCATGAGGACATTCACCAAGACTTTCAAGGCATTTCTTGGGAACCCAGATTTTCTTCATAGGGAACTGTTCTGCAGCTTAGTGCCAACATATCTAGCAAATACTTCACCATTCTGATTTTTGAACAGTTTATAGTTGAGTCAAATGACTCATCGGAAGAATGAGGAGATTCGCATGTAAAGCCAGATAAGTTAGATGGATCAACTAGGGGTCCCTTTGCAGCAACCCATGAGGTTTTGGGATACCGCTCAAAGCTTCCAATATGTTCCATCAGCATTGAGTTTCCTCTCAAAGGCAATACCCTCTTTCCTAGGGTTCTGTTGAGGATCTGCTTTTAAGCACATCACAAAGAGTCCGATGCCCTTTGAGGCTTTTGTACATGCTCGTCATATACAATTCCTTCAGCCCTGCATCGTCGGTGATACTAGCAATGTCCTCGATGAGGAATTAGTGATAGCAGAGGCAGGTGAAGAATTTGTAACAGTTGAAGCATTTGAACATTCAGTGAAGAATTAGCGATTCACGCTCAATGCACTTTAAGCATGGAGGAACAAATTCTTCCCGAGAAGCGCTGATTTGTTGAGCAAGTAATGAATCGCGCTCCTTCGAAGATCTTCATAATTCACTCTTAGCTTCTCAAGATCTTGCTTTCTTTGAAGAAATTCATAAGAAAGTTTCTCATGATCGATAAGAGAGTGTTATGATGACCTTGAAGGTTGTCAAACCTAGATGAAGTCTCTGAAGATTTTCAGTCAGGGCTTTAGTGCGATCCATTTCTTCACCTAACATATCATCACTCTTATCTAGCATGTTTTGAACCTTTTCAAAATCCCTTTGTTGTTTTACATCAATCTTAAAAAGTTTTGAGTAACTGGGCTTTAGATCTTCATCAGATTCATTTTCACTAGATTCAGAGGAGGTATATTTGAGTACCTTGGCACCCTTTGCCATGAAGCAATAGGTGGGAGCGTAGTCATCACTATCTTCATCAGCTTTGTTGGTGAGGTCATTTTCTTCAGAGTTGAAGATGGACTTGCTGACGAAAGCAGTAGCGAGAGCTAGACTCGCCACACTAGACTCAGATTCTTCTGATGCCTCCTCTTCCTCATGTTCCTCAGATTCAGCTTCAGAGTCCATTTCCTTGCCAATGAATGCCCGAGCCTTTTTGGAGCTGCTCTTCTTGTGAGAAGAAGGCTTTGAGGATTTTGATGATGAAGATTTCGATGATTTCTTCTTCTTCTTTGCGTCATCAGAACTGTAATCCTTGTGTTTCTTCTTCTTTAATTCCTTTTCCCACTGGGGACAATCTTGGATGTAGTGACCAGGTTTCTTGCATTTGTGACAAAGTCTTCTCTTATAGTCACTGGATGAGGAATCACTGCTTCTTGAGGATTTTCCAAAGAGACCACGTCTTGAGAACTTCTGGAATTTTTTCACGAGCGGTGCTAGCTCCTAGCCTAATTCTTCAGGATCTCCAAGGCTACTACCAGAGTCTTCACACTCAGATTCAGACACAGCCTTGGCCTTCAGGGCACGCGTTTTTCCATAGTTAGAACCATAGAGATCTCTCTTTTCAGCAAGCTGGAACTCATGAGTATTTAGCCTCTCGAGGATATCAGCTGGATCAAGTGACTTGTAGTCAGCACGCTCTTGTATCATCAGTTCCAGAGTATCAAATGAGGAATCAGGCGATCTCAACAATTTCTTCACCATCTCATAGTCGGTGATGTCAGTGGCGCCAAGTGCTTGAAGCTCATTTGAGATGTCAGTGAAGCGATCGAAGGTTTGTTGAACATTTTCGTTGTCGAGTCTTTTGAAGCGGTTGAAGAGATTGCGAAGAACATCAACTCGAGAGTCACACTGAGTTGAGACTCCTTCATTTACTTTGGACAGCCTGTCCCAGATGAGCTTGGCAGTTTCCAAAGCACTCACTCTTCCATATTGTCCTTTGCTCAGATGGCCACATATTATATTCTTCGCTTGAGAATCGAGTTGCTTGAATCTCTTCACATCGGCAGCATTCGGAGAAGGTGTGGTGAGGGAACACCATTTTCCACAACATACCGTAGATCGTTGTCAATTGCCTCAAGATGCATTCGCATCTTGTTCTTCCAAAGAGGGGTAGTCCGTCCCATCAAAGGTAGGACACCCTGCTGAGACCTTGATCATACCTGCGGTCGACATAACTAAAACTCCGGTGGTTAAACCAAAATCACACACGTAACAAGGGAGTACCTTGCTCTGATACCAATTGAAACTACGTTATATCGACTAGAGGGGGTGAATAGGCGATTTTATGAATTCTTCACCGAGGAATTTGCGGTGAGGAAATTCCTTAGCTAAGAACTACTTGCAGGAATAAGTACTCGAAGTAAGCATAAGAGAATGCGGGCATGGTCATCATGATGAAATGAAGACAAACAAAGAGTAGTAAAGCGTAAACACAGGATAGCACAAGATGAAGACAAGTAGATCAAGAAATTGAACTGAGGAAATTGAGAAAGTCTTCATCAAAGTCTTCAAAACAGATATGAACAAACACTCAACACAATAATGAGGAAATGAAAGGGTTGAAGAAATAGAACCAATAAGGTTGGTGAAGACAATGATTTGGTAGACCAGTTCCAACTGCTGTCTCGGTTATACGTCTGGTTGAGCGGCTGAGTATTTAAACTCGAGGACACACAGCCCCGGACACCCGATCGCTGAGCACGCAGCTCGGGACACCAAGTCCTCACCGTATTCTCCTTGAACTAAGGTCACACAGACCTCGTCCAATCACTCGTGGTAAGTCTTGAGCGACTTCCAAACCTTCACAGACTTGGTCACTCGGCGATCCACAATTCCTCTTGGATGTTTCTAGACCATGACGCCTAACCGTCTGGAAGAAGCACAGTCTTCAAAGGTAACAAGCGCCGGATCCACGCAGGATCAATCTCTTGATGATGCTCAATCACTTTAGGTTTTAGGGTTTGGTTTTGGGTTTTCCTCACTCGATGATTTTCGCCAAAGTCTTCGGAGGATGGGTTGCTCTCAAATGACAAGTGTCAAGTTCTCTCGGAGCAGCCAACCAGCTAGTGGTTGTAGGGGGCGGCTATTTATAGCCTAGGGAGCAGCCCGACATGATAAGACATAAATGCCCTTCAATGATATGACCGTTAGGTGGATAAGATATTTTGGGACAGCTAGCGCGCAGCACAACAACGGTCGGAAATTTGAAACTCAAATTCCTCAGGACTATCATGTTCCTCACTGTGTAGGCAATCCGCACTGGCGAATTCCTAACTCCTCAGTCAGAACAAATTCCTCAGCGACCAGTAAGAGATTCGTCTCTGTCATTGAAGAAATTGACTGAACTGTATGAGTTTTCCAAAGGCTTCACTCGAAGGGATTGGTAGGTGTAGGATTTTGAGTTGAGCATCACGTGGAAATTTTTCCTTAGTATTTCCTCGACCCCCTTTAACAGTACGCTGTTTCCTATGACTCAAGAAAGAGAAAATGAAACTACGAAAACAAAAGTCTTCACGCTTCATGTTCCTCAAATGAATACCAAGTCTTCAAGGTCACACCAATTTCTTCACTTTCAAAGTCTTCAGAAAGTCTTCAAAATATCAAAGTCTTCAGTCGAAGAACTTCATTTTTTGGGGTCGACTTTCTCTGTAAATATCAAACTCCTCATAGACTTATAGACCTGTGTACACTCACAAACACATTAGTTTCTTAACCTAGAAGTCTTCAATAAACCAAAATCACTAAGGGGCACTAGATGCACCAATTTCTCATCGCTACGGAGGCTTGCGGCGGCGGAACTTCCGATCTAGGTTAATTTTCCGAGGTTTCTGTATTTATAGGAATTTTTGGTGTCGGTCTCATGTCAAGGAGGTGCCCGAGGTGTCCACGAGGCAGGCCCACGCGCTGGGCGCCCCACTCGTGGGACGCCGGGACTCTCCTGGCCCAACTCTTTTACTCCGGGGTCTTCTTTTGGTCCATAAAAAATCATCAAAACCCCCTTACTCGGGTTTGTGTTTCAGTTACTCACCAACCCACTATAAGCGAATCATGAACGTATTGCAACACCCTACAGTGGGAATCCCTCATGCTTGCGCGACACGGAGGCCACCATAGGACAACATCGAAATAAAACATACAACTCGTACCAATTTAGATCATCAATCAACCCAAAGATAAAGGATATCTACTCAAAACATCATAGGATGGCAACACATCATTGGATCATAATATGTGGCATAAAGCACCATGTTCAAGTAGGGATTACAGCGGGGTGCGGGAGAGTGGACCGCGTAAAAGAGATGAGGATGATGATGATGATGGTGATGTTGATGAAGACGATCACCGCGGCGACGATTCCTTTCCTGATGGCACTCTGGCGCCACCGAGAGAGAGGAGGAGTGGTTCTCCCCCTTGTGCTTCCTCCTCCGTGGCCTCCCCCCTAGATGGGGAGAGGTTCTACCTCTGGTCCTTGGCCTTCATGGTGATGATGGCCCCTCCGGGATCCTCCTCCATGGCCTCCGGTGATGATGGCCTCGGCAGGTGCCGAGAGGGCCTAGATTGATTTTCGTGGCTACGAAGGCTTGCGGCGGCTTAACTTCCGATCTAGGTTAATTTTCCAAGGTTTCTATATTTATAGGAATTTTTTGCGTCGATCTCATGTCAAGGAGGTGCCCGAGGCGTCCACGAGGTAGGCCCACGCACCTGGGGGGGGGCGCCCCCCACCCTCGTGGATGCCCCGGGACTCTCCTGGCCAAACTCTTTTACTCTAGGGTCTTCTTTTGGTCCATAAAAAATCGTCAAAAATTGGCACGTCAATTGGACTCCGTTTGATATTCCTTTGCTGTAAAACTCAAAAACAAGGGGAAAACAGAAACTGGCACTGGGCACTAGGTTAGTCCCAAAAATCATATAAAATAGCATATAAATGCATATAAAACATCCAAGTTTGATAATATAATAGCATTAATACTTCATAAATTATAGATACGTTGGAGACGTATCAGCATCCCCAAACTTAATTCCTGCTCGTCCTCGAGTAGGTAAATGATAAAAGAAATAATTTATGAAGTGTGAATGCTAGCAAGTGCATAAGTTTCATCAATGATAGTTTCAATCACTGTTTATAGCATCATTATATATCATAACAGTAGCTCATCTTCATAAAACTTTTCATGATCAAGTAACAAGTTATTCACATGTTAAAGTATAGATCATAAACTTTCTTGAAACTAACAATCTATATTCTCATTCATCAAACAATTGCAATTCATCTTATTTTCAGGAAGGGTCTATGTCAGAGCTTTGATTTAGCAAACTCCACATACTCAACTATTATTTAGTCTTTTACAATTTCTAACACTCACGTGATACTTATGGTTACGAAGTTTTAATCGGACACAGAGAAAGATAGGGGCTTATAGATTCGCCTCCCAACCTTTTACCTCAA
Source organism: Aegilops longissima (assembly GCA_021605205.1). NCBI lineage: Eukaryota > Viridiplantae > Streptophyta > Magnoliopsida > Poales > Poaceae > Aegilops > Aegilops longissima. Next base: position 119,574,081 of record CM038681.1, read on the forward strand.
GGGTAATGTCAACAATAATAGTTCATGATAACTTACATCCAATTGATATATATATATATATATATATATATATATATATATATATATATATATATATATATATATATATATATATATATATATATATATATATATATATATATATATATATATATATATATATATATATATATATATATATATATATATATATATATATATATATATATATATATATATATATCAGGATCTTTCCAACACAATGTGCTTGCCAAAGGATAAAATGTAAAAAGGGAAAGGTGAAGATCACCATGAATCTTGCATAAGGTAGAAGATAAAAGTTAAAGATATGCCCTTCGCAGAGGGAAGCAGAGGTTGTCATGCGCTTTTATGGTTGGATGCACAAAATCTTAATGCAAAAGAACGTCACTTTATATTGCCACTTGTGATATGGTCCTTTATTATGCAGTTCGTCGCTTTTATTTCTTCCATATCACAAGATCGTATAAAGCTTATTTTCTCCACATTAATAGATCATACATATTTAGAGGGCAATTTTTATTGCATGCACCGATGACAACTTACTTGAAGGATCTTACTCAATCCATAGGTAGGTATGATGGACTCTCATGGCAAAACTCATTTAAGGGATATTCGGAAGCACAAGTAGTATCTCTACTTGGTGCAAAGAATTTGGCTAGCATGAGGGGGAAAGGCAAGCTCAGCATGTTGGATACTCCATGACAATATATTTTATTTTTGATATAAGAAAACATAACCCATTACGTTGTCATCCTTGTCCAACATCAACCTTTTAGCATGTCATATTTTAATGAGCGCTCACAATTGCATAAGATGTCCAGGATAGTATATTTATATGTGAAATCTCTCTTCCTTCAATATTCTTTCATGAATTGTTCAAGTGACCAATTCTACGTTTGCTAACTTTCAATGAGTTTACTACCTATACTTATTATGTGTGAAGTCATTACTCCCCGTGTTATAAGCATATGAAACATATATAAATTCAGATTTATGACATTCAATTCATTCAACCATTTACTCATAGGATATACGTGAAGCACATGAGTAAATGACAAACTACTCCAAAAGATATGAGTGAAGAACACTGAGTAGTCAAATAATTAACTAGCCATGGGAGGATTATTTTTCATTCAATATTTCAGATCCAATGATTTTATTCAAACAACAAGTAAAATTGAAGACACGATTCAAGCAAAACACATATCATGTGACGAATAAAAATATACCGATAGTTTTGAAGACGAAAGAGGGGATGCCTTCCGGGGCATCCCCAAGCTTAGGCGCTTGAGTATTCCTTGAATATTACCTTGGGGTGCCTTGGGCATCCCCAAGCTTAGGGTCTTTCCACTCCTTATTCTCCTCATATCGATACCTCACCCAAAGTTGAAAACATCAATCACACAAGACTTAACGAAACTTCGTGAGATCGGTTAGTATGATAAAGAGTAAACCATTCACTTTGGTACTATCAAAGAAAAGGTTCATAATTATTCCCACACAATGTCTACTGTAACATATCATTTCTACAATTTATATTGAGAAATATAAGCCATAGAAACTAGAAAACAAGCAAACTATGAAATGAAAACAGAATCTGTCAGAATCAGAACAGTCTGGAATGATCTGAACAGCAACCATACTTCTGCTACTCCAAAAATTATGAAATAAATTGGTGGACGTGAAAAATTTGTCTATTAATCTTATTCAAAAAGAATCAACTCAAAATCACTCATCTGTAAAAAATGGTAGCTAATCCCGTGAGCGCAAAGTATCTGTTTTTTACAGCAAGATCACATTAACTTTCACCCAAGTCTCCCCAATGGTCTTACTTGGCACTTTATTGAAACAAAAGCTATAAAACATTATTTATACAGTAGCTTAATCATGTAAACACATGAAAACAGTAAGGGTAAATATTGCGCTTTTCTTTAATGCCTTTTAGCTAGGCATGATGATTTCAATGATGCTCGTATAAAAGATAAGAATTGAAACATAAAGAGAGCATCATGAAGAATATGACTAGCACATTTGAATCTAACCATCTTCCTATGCCTAGGGATTTTGTGAACACATAATTATAGGAACAAGAATCAACTAGCATAGGAAGGAAAAACAAGGATAACTTCAAAACTTCAAGCACATAGAAAGGAAACTTGATATTATTGCAACTCCCACAAGCATATATTCGTCCCTCATAATAACTTTAAGTAGAATCATGAATGAATTCAACAACATAACCATCACATAAAGCATTATCTTCATGATCTATAAACAAAGAAATTTTTCTACTCTCTACATAAGCAAAACTCTTCTCATTCGGAATAGCGGGATCACTAGTTCCTAAAGTTGACACTCTTCCAAACCCACTTTAGATGATTGTATTATTCATACTCCAAAAAAATATATGTGAAGTTAATGGAGCATTATGCAAGTAGTATAGACTAACCAATATCCAAGCTCAAAATGTTTAAGTGAAGCACACAAAGCATTCTATAAAACCATACTCAAAAGCTTTAAGTGAAGCACAAAGAGAAATTCTATAAGATCGTACTTAAAAGATCATATTAGAAAGGTTCTTAAAGAAAAATAAAAAACACAAAGGACACAAATCATGTGAACAAAACAAAAACCGAGGTATACCGATAATTGTTGAAGAAGAAGATGGGATGCCAACCGGGGCATCCCCAAGCTTAAATGCTTGAGTATCTTTGGAATAATTACTTGGGGTGCCTTGGGCATCCCCAAGCTTGAAATCTTGTCTCTCTTTATTCTTCTCACATCGGTAACTCCTCGTTCTTGAACATTTCATCCACACAAAACTTTAACAAAAACTTTGTGAGATCCATTAGTGTAATAAAGCAAACTACCAATTTAAGGTACTGTAATGAACTCATTCTTTATTTATATTGGTGTTAAACCTACTGTATTCCAACTTATCTATGGTTCATACCCCCCGATACAAGCCATAGATTCATCAAAATAAGCAAACAACACGCGAAAAACAGAATCTGTAAAAAACAGGACAGTCTGTAGTAATCTGGAAGTTTAGTAAACTTATGTAACTCCTAAAATTATGAACTAAATTAGACAATTTGAAAATTTTGTACAGAAGTAATGTGCAAAATGTTTCAGACCCATTTGAGCTTCCAGTCAAAAATGTAAATTCATGCACTACAGCCAAAGTTTCTGTTTTTTTTTCTGCACATAGTAAACAAGCAATCTAATCATCCTAAAACCAAAGCTTGGCACATTATTTTTATAATACAATGGATATATACAATGGGATAATTATTTACAGAGAAACTTCCATGAAATTTTTTACATTGTTTCGTGAGCATGAACACAAGTGCTCAAGGTCGACCCTCACTTCTTCAATGCATAACTTTCCAATCACTTCTCTTTTTGAAAAACCTTTTAGGCATGAGAGGCAAGTAATATTTTTTTTTTGTATTTTCATTCTTTTAATTTTTTTTATGTTTCACCCACAACTAAAAAGAAACAAAAAGGAAAAAAACAAAATCTACTTAGTGAAGAAAGCAAACAAGCACACACGAGAATATCAAGCCCACGCTATTGCTCCCCGACAACGGCGCCAGAAAAGACCTTGATAATCCCCAAGTGCAGGGAATCATCGTAGCAATTTCCAAAGGTGGAAGTGATAAGTATGGAGTGTCGAACCCACAAGGAGCTAAAGGAAAGATCAATATTCTCTCAAGCCCTATCTGCCACTGATACGACTCTATGTACACCGAACGTTTGCTTCCAACTAGCAACGAGAAATAAAACTACGTTGTGGGTATGAAGAGGATAAATTTGTATGGTATCGGAGAGCTAAAACATAAAAGTAGGTGCTGTTATCATAAAGTTAGAATATATTACTAAATATTATAAATAGCGAGTGTGGAATAATGACGGGTCGGTGTGCGGAATTGTCCTAGGCAATCGTTAACAAGACCGGTAGTCGTCATTGCAATTTCATATGAGGGAGAGGCATAAGCTAACATACTTTATCTTCTTGGATCATATGCACTTATGATTGGAACTCTAGCAGGCATCCACAACTACTAAAGATCATTAAGGTAAAACCCAACCATATCATTAAAGCATCAAGTCCTGTTTATTCCCATACGCAACAACCCCCTTACTCGGGTTTGTGTTTCAGTTACTCACCAACCCACTATAAGCGAATCATGAACGTATTGCAACACCCTACAGTGGGAATCCCTCATGCTTGCGCGACACGGAGGACACCATAGGACAACACCAAAATAAAACATACAACTCGTACCAATTTAGATCATCAATCAACCCAAAGACAAAGGATATCTACTCAAAACATCATAGGATGGCAACACATCATTGGATCATAATATGTGGCATAAAGCACCATGTTCAAGTAGGGATTACAGCGGGGTGCGGGAGAGTGGACCGCGTAAAAGAGATGAGGATGATGATGATGATGGTGATGTTGATGAAGACGATCACCGCGGCGACGATTCCTTTCCTGATGGCACTCTGGTGCCACCGAGAGAGAGGAGGAGTGGTTCTCCCCCTTGTGCTTCCCCCTCCATGGCCTCCCCCCTAGATGGGGAGAGGTTCTACCTCTGGTCCTTGGCCTTCATGGTGATGATGGCCCCTCCGGGATCCTCCTCCATGGCCTCCGGTGATGATGGCCCCTCCGGCAGGGTGCCAGAGAGGGCCTAGATTGATTTTCGTGGCTACGGAGGCTTGCGGCGGCTTAACTTCTGATCTAGGTTAATTTTCCAAGGTTTCTGTATTTATAGGAATTTTTGGCGTCGATCTCACGTCAAGGAGGTGCCCGAGGCGTCCACGAGGCAGGCCCACGCACCTGGGGGGGGGGGGTGGGCGCGCCCCCACCCTCGTGGACGCCCCGGGACTCTCCTGGCCAAACTCTTTTACTCCAGGGCCTTCTTTTGGTCCATAAAAAATCGTCAAAAATTGGCACGTCAATTGGACTCCGTTTGATATTCCTTTGCTATAAAACTCAAAAACAAAGGGAAAACAGAAACTGGCACTGGGCACTAGGTTAATAGTTTAGTCCCAAAAATCATATAAATGCATATAAAACATCCAAGGTTGATAATATAATAGCATGAATACTTCATAAATTATATATACATTGGAGACGTATCATTTACCTAGGTTAGCTCCAAAATGACCTAGTTTACCTAGGTTAGCTCCAAAATGACCAAGATGGCATAATATGCTTAGTTCACTCAAAGATGGCATAATTAGCTAGGTTAGGTCCATTTTACTTAAGTATGGTTACTTCTTATTCCAGTCTTCTTCTTCTTCTTCTTCTTCTTCTTCTTCTTCTTCTTCTTCTTCTTCTTCTTCTTCATTTTCTTCTTTTTCTTCTAACTTTCTTGTTTCCCATTTTGTAGATCTCATTTAATTCACGGAAGTTTGCATGGATGGAGTGCTTCTTTTCCCTTTCTGCTTTTATTTTGTATCGATGAACTTGCATGGATGGAACTTGTTATATGGATGGATGGATAACGGTGTTGGATGAACAATGTGAAACTTTTGTAATATGTATGGATGGAACTATGTGTTGGTTATGTATGTATATATGATGAAACTTGTGTGTTGGATATGTCTTTTGTGAAATTTGTGTATTGAAATTTGTGCGTTGAAACTTGTGTGTCAAATTGAATGAATTTAAGAAAAAAACACAAAAAACAGGGGCTATACAGGATCTTTGCCGTCCGCTGGCTGACGGCAAAGAAATTTGCCGTCCGCCAGCGGATGGCAAAGATGCCACATGGCAGCTCCCTGTACAGCCTCGGGCTGTCCAATTTGGTTACTTTGTCGTCCGCTGGCTGACGGCAAAGTTGCAATGGTCTTTGCCGTACGCCAGCTCACAGCAAAGCTCACTGTTAGCCCCCTAATGGCCAGACGTTGTCACGTGTGCCGTCCAGGACCTTTGCCGTCAGCCGGCTGACGGCAAAGACCGTTTCATCTTTGCCGTCCGCCAGCTGACGGCAAAGAAGCCTTTGCCGTAGCCTATTTAGCCGGACCTGTTGCTGTCAGCTGGCTGACGGCAAAGATCTTTGCCGTCCGCCATGTGGGCCTTTGCCGTCCGCCATGGAGGACGGCAAAGTGCCTGATTCCTGTAGTGTAAATACGTTAAATATATCACACATGAAGAATAAATGGAGTTGTCACAATAATACATATAGTTGTTACACACACGAGTACGTAGAGTTGTTGCACATATGAATATGAAGAGTTGTTACATGAATACATGGAGTTGTGACACGCATACATCGAGTTCTCACACGGTTACATGAAGCTGTTAGAAATAGGGGTCAATATTAGGTGCAACATTTGGATCAGGGCTGTCATCATCGCTATCACCCCCGATCATACATTCATCCTCGAAGTGTTCAGGGGGGGGGGGGTCATCATCATCCAGCCCCATTTGCCATTGCATAAGTAATGTCAAATATCGAGGGTCAGGAACTCCCTCGTATTCGTCCTCCGCTTTATCTACTTCCATGTCATCCATGGACTCATGTTCCATAGCATCATCTTCGTGATGCACACCATCATATAACTCTGCATCATCTTCATCTTCATGATTTTCTGCTTCTTGATAGAACTCTCCCTCGTATATGTTAGGGTTTATGTGGTAATCGTCCTTGTTTTGGATAGGTACCTTGATACGTGGGGGACCTTGTACACAACATTCCATTTCAAGAGATTGGTATGTTCCGTAGGTGCACGCGTACGGGAGATAAAACACTTGTGTAGCATGTTGAGCCATAATATAGACATCATTTCCTGCATATTTCGATGCTCGTTCAACTTTGACCCAACCAATACTAGGGGTCTGTCTCGCTTTCTCAGGATTGAGGCAACTGCATCTGAATACGACGGGCTTCACACCTTGTAAACCACAGTATTGCAACTCATAAATTTCTTCGATAGTTCCATAGTAGTGACGTCCATCTGTCCTTAGACAATAGATCCCACTATTTATTGACCTTTGATCGGGCCTCTCACACGTGTGTTTATCAGTGTGGAAGCGATAACCATTCATGTCGTAAGCCTTAAATGACTTGGTCTCGTATTCAAAGCCTTTGGCTACTTTTCTCACTTTGGTGTCCATATCAACCTCCTTGTATGCATACAAGATTAATAGGATATTGTCTGGTTCATTAGTGGAAGCATTACCGGCAAGTAAGAACAACTTGAAGTTTACATAAAGTTAGGAAAGTTATTTTTCTTGAGAACCAAGAAATGAAATCTCCATCAGCATTCATATCTTCAAGAAGGTTTGTTGATTCTTCGTCGCTAGGGGGCCGTGGTAGCTTCCAGAATTCATTATGGAATTCCCTAACAATGAGAAGAATTCGGGTTAGGACTCAAGACTAGTGAGTAGTTGTCAATGAAGGTGTTCTACCCTTACTTTATGTATGACTGCACTTCTTCCATGTTGGTCAAGACATAGATCATAAGAGTCGACCACTTGGTAGGTGAAAAGGTCTTGCGCTTCGATCCACTTGCTTTGCCACCTTGGCCTTCAAAGAGGCGAAGGTTGGAAACATTACTGGTGGGTTCTTCATTGTAACGAGGAGCTAGATTTAACCTAGTCTGAATACTGTCATGCTAGTACTTTGTCGTGGTCGTTGCCACCTCCTCGTTCAGGTATGCCTCGGCTATGGAGGCTTCGATGTGGAATTTATTCTTACATTTGCCACGAAGATGCTTGAACTTCCTTTCAGGTGCATACTGTCATCGGAACAGCATAGGTCCTCCCATTTTAGCCTCATACGCGAGATGTAAGATCATATGTTGCATCAGATTAAAGAAACTTGGCAGAAAAATATTTTCTAACTTGCATAGCAACTCAGGTGCTTGTTCCTCCAACTTTGTAACCACTTCATATTCTAATTATTTGGCACGAAGCTAGCAGAAGAAGTAGCTCAACTCCGCCAGCACTCGCCAAATATCCTCTCTGACATACCCTTGAATCATCTAAAGCATTAGCGCTCAAGCCATACACGCACTACTAGGGAAAAACCTAGCAGTAGCACGGGTCTAAGGCCTATCAGTAGCGCGGGGTACGGCTCTACTGATACGACGCTGCAACTAAATTTTAGCAGTAGTGTGCTTCTAAATGCGCTACTGATATCTGTAGGTAGCAGTAGCGTCTATTCGCAAAATGCGCTATTGGTAACAACTCACCGCTGCTAAAGTCAACCCGCACGCTACTGCTATTAGTTTATGATTATTTTCCTGCATATTTTGTTTGTATTTGTACATCGTTATAGAAATTCTGACATATTAGTAATTAAGGTATTTTTATATCATTATGATCATGTTGAGTTATTACATCATTAGGTGGAAGAAACACGGATTAGATTCATGTGACCAAAAGTTGGATTCGTAGGACGACTAATCCAACTTTTTTTTCACATGAATCTTGTTGGAGAATGTTGCATGGAAAACAAAAAAATTCTACGCACACGCAAGATCTATCCATGGATATGCATAGAAACGAGATGCGAGAGTGTGTGTGTACGCACCTTCGTAGACCGTAAGCGGAAGCCTTTAGTAACGCGGTTGATGTAGTCGAACTTCTTCGCACTCCAACCGATCAAGTACCGAACGTATGGCACCACCGCGTTCATCACTTGGTCAGCTCGGTGACGTCCTCTGCCTTCTTCATCCATCAAGATGGTGAGGTAGTGGATGAGTTCCGACAACACGACGACATGGTGACGCTGATGGTGAAGCTATCTCTATAGGGCTTCACCTAAGCACTACGAAAATATGACCGGGGGTTGTAAATGGTGGAGGGGGGCGCCGCACATGGCTAACACAATATTCGTTGTGCTAGGAGCCCCCTCCCCAATATATATAGCTGGGAGGAAGGAGGGAGCAGCCAGGATGGTGCCCTAAGTAGGCGGAACCCTACTTGGGGTCCCTTCCCAAGTGGCACCTACCTTACCATATTTATCGTAGGGGGAAAGGAAAGGGGGAAGAGGGAAGGAAGGGGGAGGCCGAATCCCCCCACTACTGGAATCAACTACTTTGTCATCTGCCAGCTCTTTGCCGTCTGCTAGCGGACGACACAGAAGCTCTTTGCCATCAGCTACCGAAAAGAAGATGGCAATGAAAGGGCAGACGGCAACAGAGGCCTTTGCCATCTGCCCGCTCTTTGCCGTCCGCTGGCTGACGGCAAAGAGGGAGGTGGCACCCAATAACAGAAACACTTAACGTCCTCCCTCTTTGCCGTCCGCAGCGAACGGCAAAGATTCCAAAAATCGGACGGCAAAAGCTGGACCTAACTAACCCAACTAGCCGAGCCCCCCCGCCCGTTACTCTCTCTGTTCTCCCTCTCTCCTCCCCGACGCCCACATCCACCCACCGCTGCTGCTTGCCGCGCCGCCCCATAACCGCCGCCCGCCGCCGCACGCGCCGCCCGCTTCGCCCCCTCACCGGCCGCCGCCCATCGCCCCCTCCCCCCATGGCCGCCCTCCATCCCCCGCCGCCGCCCGCCATCACCCCGCCCCGCCTTGCCACCCTACCGCCCCGCCGCCGTGCCGCCCGCTCCCGCCCCCCCACACACCGCCGCCCCACCATCCCGCCGCCTGGTGCCGCCCATAACCGCCACCACCCCGCCTGTGATCGCCACTGCCTGAGCCCCGCCACCCCACCCGCCCACCACCCCCAAGGTGTTGTCGCCCTGCTCTGTGAGTATATTTTTCTGATTTTTTCTATTTAATTTTGTTTAATTGTTAGTGTTAGTGTTAGATTTAGTGTTAGAAAAGAAGAAGATTTAGTGTTAGTGTTAGAAAAAGAATATGTAGAAGAAAAGAAGAAGAAGAAGAAGAAAAGAAGTAGAAGTAGAAGAAGAAGAAAAGAAGAAAATAAAAGAAGTAAAAGAAGTAGAAAAAGATGAAAAAGAAGAAGAAGAAAAGAAGTAGAAGAAGAAGAAGAAAATAAAATAAGTGATATACATACTTTTTGTTGTTTAATTGTTAGTGTTAGTGTTAGTGTTAGATTTAGTGTTAGAAAAGAAGAAGATTTAGTGTTAGTGTTAGAAAAAGAATATATATGTAGAAGAAAAGAAGAAGAAGAAGAAAAGCGTAGAAGAAGAAGAAGAAGAAAAGAAGAAAAGAAGAAAAGAAAAGAAGTAGAAAAAGATGAAAACGAAGAAGAAGAAAAGAAGTAGAAGAAGTAGAAGAATAAGAAAAGAAGAAAAGAAAAGAAGTGATATACAAATTTTTCTTTTTTTTTGCTGTTTAATTGTTAGTATTAGTGTTAGTGTTAGATTTAGTGTTTAAAGAAGAAGATTTAGTGTTAGTGTTAGAAAAAGAATATATATGTAGAAGAAAAGAAGAAGAAGAAGAAGAAAAGAAGTAGAAGACGAAGAAGAAGAAGAAGAAGAAGAAGAAAAGAAGAAAAGAAAATAAGTAGAAAAAAGACGAAAAAGAAGAAGAAGAAAAGAAGTAGAAGAAGTAGAAGAAGAAGAAAAGAAGAAAAGAAAAGAAGTGATATACATATTATTATTCATGTCGGTATTTTTTTTGTTGTTGTACTAATTTCGTTTACTCTTTGTCATGGCAGGTGTTGAAAGATGGTGGGCGCTGGTCGGGAGCGCTCCGAGGACCATTCTTCGTCGGCGCGTGGTACGAGGTCTTCCATTCCACATGCACCTCTCCGCCGAGCGTTGCTGGACAGTATGGCGACACCGCCGGGCCCTTCTTCGTCGACCATGGTGCCGAGCAGGGGACGAGGTAAGAAGAAGAGAGGAGCTGGAGCACGTGGTCGCAGGAGAGGAGGTAGGGTGACTGCGAGGGCGCCTTCCTCGCCGCCACCCCCAGCTGTTTCACCCGAGCACGTGACTGCTAGGGTGGACTCGTCCGAGGAGAAGGCTACACGGACTCCGGTCCACGAGCCTCCGGTCCACGGGCCTTCGGCCCACGAGCCTCGGATTGACGGGCCTTCGGGCCACGAGAGTTCGACCCACGGGACCCCGGGGGAACACATGTCTGGATGGGGTACCTGGCCGGATCAGCCTGAGGGGCCGAGTGGCCATGCTGATGATGGCGGGGAGCCGACTGATATTGAGGAGGAGGGGGGCACCGTCTACCAGCGTGGTTGTACACGGCTCCCGGATGTGTCGGTGACCCGCGAGTAGAGGTGGTTGATTTTCCCTGATGGGGAGAGGTAAGTGCATTTAATCTTTTTGTACCCTTATGCATTCTCGTTTCTTCAAATATCTAATGCGTTGGCCTTGTCATGCTGCAGGGGTTGGGACCACCATCATAGTGTCCGCTGGCCCAACTCCGTCCTTGGAGTTCTTTGTCGGCAAAACTTCCCGGGGTTCATTACGTTGCCTGGTGAGGGTCGGCTTCCAGAGCTGGGATTGAGTTGGGAGCACTACTTGGCTGCCTCTGCCCCGCCGGGTGAGATTATCGATGGTGTCTTGTGCAAGACGAGGGAAGACGTGGTGATTAGAAAGTTCTGGGTAATTTCTCCTTTAAACAATTAAAAATATTCAACTAGCTAGTTATTAATTGTACTAATCAATATTGTCTCATTTGATTGTAGACATTCTACAGGTGTGAGGAGGGATACGAGGAGGAGGCGGCAAATGTTATCGATATCGTCTGCAAGTGCCTACTACAGAACTTACGGCACAAGGCTCGGGTGCAGGCCGTTCGAGACTACTACGCCGCACGTGGTATCAAGAAGACCAAGCCGGCGTGCCGCAAGAAGTTCTTGAGTAAGGAGGAGTACATGAAGGTAATTCTTAAGGCCTTGTACGTTACTTCCTTCATTTAGTAATTCATAGCCGTATCGCTCAAGTTTCTATTTCCTAACTTAGGCCCCTCTGAGATGGTGTGCGGATCGGATGGATTGTTGGGAGGTGTTGGTCAATGAGTGGTGCTCAAAATAATGGCGAGCCCTCCACAATGAGGCCAAGGACAAATGTGCCCAAATGGAAGGTGTGCCACACCATCAAGGCAGCTCCAACTTATATCAGTACGGGCGGAACTGGGTATGTGGTTTGCTTCATGATTCATGCAATTCGTTCGTCATGCTAGCTTTCAGCCCTTTAATTACTAATTTACTTTGTTTCTCTCTTTCACACACGCTACAATAAGGCGGATAAGGTGCCAGAGGTGTACGACCTGTATGCCATGGCCCACACTCTCTCTTACAAGAAAGTCAAGGCATTCTCTGTGTCTGACCTTGATGATCCAAAAAACTTCACCAACATCTCCTCCCACGACAAGCTTGTGAAATATAGAGATGAGGGGAAGGCGAGGAAAGGGGAGGACTTTAACCCGAGCTAGGGTCCCATTGATACCGAGCTGCTGATGATATCTGGTGGCGGGAGGTCCCATGGCTCCATAGCCATGGGAGATGGACTTATCCGTTGTCCTAGCACTCTCCCGGAGATCAAGGCGCGCCAGTCGAGCTCCGCTCCTGAGATAAGGCCTCGTGAACGGCCAGTCCAAATCGCCTTCAAGGTTAGTTATACGTACTCAGCTATCTTTCTCCATTACATTGTGTGCGCTTCCATCAATGATTACAAATGGTAACGAGGTGTCGGTGTGAGGACGACACCTATGGGATCACAAGAATCCCTACTACGGTTGCGGGGCGCGGGGTCGTGAGAAGAGCGGATCAAACAGATAGCACACGGGTTCTTTATCCAGGTTCGGGCCGCGAGGATGCGTAAAACCCTACTCCTGCTTTGGTGGTTTGTTTATCTGTGTTCTTGAACTAGCTATGGGGCGTGAGGAGCTCCAAAAAGCCGAATCCTCCTCCTGGTCGCCTTGGGCCTCCTTTTATAGGGAAAGGGGTTGCCATAGTGGCACACAGGAGGTGGAAAGGGTACACTGATGCGAGTTTATCCCTCGCATTACATGACAAGGTGCCTTAAATGTGTCTTGCTTAGGTGTCCTTGCTTTATCGGAGACGGGGGAGAGCCCTGTCTCGTCCGTCGCCACTTCCCTTCATGTCGACACGCGCCCTGGCTAGCGGTGCCTGTGGTGCCATGTAGGCAGGCAGGCAGCTGAGGTGGCGCAGTGGTGGGTCTCCACGAAGATCCGCTTGCCGCCATGCAGGTGCCTGCCCAACTGGTTGGGTCGGCAGCTGCATGCGAACGGTGGTGGAGGTTTGATTAGCGTGGGCCTGATGGTGGCCCTATGGGTGCCCTTGGCGAGGGCCTCGTTGTAGCCCCGACAAGGGTCTTGCTGGGACCCCGGCAAGGGTCTTGCCGCGGCGCCTGCTATCATCCCCGGCAAGGCTCTTGCCGGGGGCCTTGTGGTCCTCCTTGGCTGGGATCCCGCCAAGGGTCGTCATCTTATATAGTGTGTATCTGATCTTGAATGTCTTCACAAAGATCTGCATGCCACCACGGGGATGTCTCCTGAATCCTTGCCCCATGGGGGCAGTGGACTCAAGGGTTATTCGCTCCGTAGGTGTCGGGCGAGCGGCCACGGCAAGGGTCTTGCCGAGTTTGCTAAAACCGCCCCCGGCAAGGATCTTGCCGGGGGAGTCCGGTTTGTCCCCTTTGCTCTTTGTGGCCTTGGTCTTGGCGTCGTTCTGCTCCTTTCGAGCTTCGGCCTTACCTTGGCTCACCTCCCTCGCCTTGCTCAGTGCGTCGGTGCCCGCGGCTCGGACTGCCCGTGTATAGTTATAGGGGTACAAAAAGTGTACCCCTCTTTTTGTACACCCCCAGGAGGGAACTAACAAAGTAAACCAGGTGCTACATCATTTTCTTCTTCGGCGGCACTTCAACTGGCTTTGTTGTCTCTGCATTGGTGGTGTCGGGCTCTGCCGCTGCCATCACCTCGCCGCCAACCTCTCTCTGCGCCACTAGTGCGGCGCTGACCACCTGGTCCGTTGCCGCCAGGTATAGCAGCAACGGCTCCTGTGGCTTAGGCGCAACTAGTATTGGCGCGGAGGAGAGGTACTTCTTCAAACCTTGCAATGCTGCTTCGGCTTCTGGCGTCCACTCCATCGGGCCCGCCTTTTCGGATCTTGAAAAGGGAAGGCGCGCTTCGCGAATTTGAAATGAACCTGCCCATGGCGGCGACGCAACCAGCAAGCCGACGCACATCCTTGATTCGCTTGGGTGCTTCAATCTGCTCTATAGCTTTGATTTTGTCCGGATTGGCCTCTATCCCAAGCTGTGACACCAAGAACCCGAGAAGCTTGCCGGATGGGACGCCAAAGACGCACTTCTCAGGGTTCAGCTTGAGATTGATCTTGCGCAGTTTTGCAAATGTTTCTTGCAAATCTGGTATGAGGGTTGCCCTGTCCTTGGTTTTGACCACTATGTCATCCATATAAGCTTCCATATTTCTATGGAGCTGTTGTTCAAAACCAATCTGGACCGCGCTTGCAAACGTCGAACCAGCACTCTTAAACCCGAAAGGCATCCGCATGAAACAATACATACCACATGGGGTGATGAATGCAGTTTTCTCTTTGTCTTCCCTTGTCATGAAGATCTAGTGGTAGCCGGAGTAGGCGTCGAGGAATGACAACAGATCACACCCAACCGTGGAGTCAACAATCTGGTCGATGCGCGGCAACGGGAAGGGGTCTTTAGGGCAAGCCTTATTGATATCTGTGTAATCAATACACAGTCTCCACTTCCCATTTGCCTTGCGCACCACGGCGGATTGGCCAACCACGTTGGATGGAGCACTCCTCTTACCAAACCCGCTGCTTCCGGTTTCGGATCTCTCTGTGATGAACTCTTGTCGTTCCAAAGCTTGCTTTCCGACCTTCTTCTTGACGGGCCGCGCATGAGGGCAGACAACAAGGTGGTGCTCAATCACCTCCCTGGGAACACCGGGGAAGTCGGAAGCTTGCCATGCAAACACATCGACATTCGCCCACAGGAAGGTGACGAGCACCTCTTCCTATTTGTCGTCAAGGGTGGAGCTTATGGTAAAAGCTCCTCCCGTGCCGTCCTCATTGACAGAAACCTTCTTGGTTCCCGGCGGTATGGCCCTGGGCTTCTTGTTTCCGCCGGTGGAGCTCTCTAGCACGTCCTCGACGGCAGCGCTACAACCCGAAGAGGTGCGCTTGCCGGAGTGGGTGTCCGAGGTCCCACCGGTCTTCTTCTTCTTCTTCCCTCCCGGGGTCCCAGTGGCAGGAGCAAGTGCCCTAGCGGCGGCAGCTGCCGCAACTGCTTGCTGGTATAGTTGGTCAGCGTAAATCAACGCATCTTTCTTGTCGGAGGGGATGGTGATGATCGTCACAGGTCCTGGCATCTTCAGGGTGTTGTAGGCGTAGTGTGACGCCGCCATGAACTTGACCATCGCTGGGCGGCCAAGGATCCCGTTGTAGGGCAAGCGGATCTTGGCAACATTGAACACGATCCTCTCCGTCCTGAAGTTCAGGTCGCTTCCAAAAGTCACGGGCAGCGTGACCTTTCCCTTGGGTTGGCTTCTTCCCGGGTTGACCCCCTAAAACATGCCCGTCTCTTCGAGGTCTCCATCAGGAATCTGTAGTTTCTCGATCACGGCAGGCGAGATCAAGTTTAGACCGGCCCCGCCATCGACTAGCATCTTCGTCACCTTGAGGTTGCGTATTGTTGGTGAAACCAACAATGGCAAGCACCCGACCGCAGTAGTGCGATCTGGTTGATCCTCAGTGTCAAAAATGATAGGTGTGCTGGACCACTTCAGCGCCTTTGGGCATCGAGCGACGGCTCTGCGCTGTAATCTCGCGCCATGTTTAAGCGGCGGTGAGAAGTATGCAGCGGCGTCGCCGTCGATGCACATAGCCTCTGTAGCTTTCTGAAACTCTTGGTCGCCGGATTCGTTGTCCTCTTCATGATCGCCGTCTTCTGGCTTTCTGTCACGGCCCCGGGCAGGCCTCTCCTGTTGCTTATCCTTGCCGCGACGGCCCGCCTGGCCGTCACGCTTCTTGCCGGACCCCTCAGCACCGTCTGGGCCCTTCTCCTTGTCCCGCCTCTCATACTCAGCCCTCTGCTTCTCAGCGAGGAGCTCAACCTGTCGGCAGTCCTGGAGAGCATGGCCTTTGGTGCGATGGATCTTGCAGTATCGCTTGTCGGAGTTTCCTGGCTTCTCGGCAGCCGCCAAGGCCCGGCAGGCGACACATCCGGCAACCTCCTTGCCGGGGTCATCTGCCTTGGTTTTCTTGGTGGAGCCGGCGTCATCAGATCCCTCGATGGCAAGCACGGCTTTTCCTTTGCGCTTCCTGTTGCGGCGCCGACCTTTCTTCGCCGGGGCGGCAATATCCTCATCTCGAGAGTCGGTTTCACGCCGCATCTTCGCGGGTACTTCCTTCCCTCTTCAGCCCGGGCGCATTTGTCAGCAAGAACATAGAGTTCTGCTACATCTCTCACCTTGTTCATTGCCGCTCTTCGCGCATCTTGCGATTACGCACGTTCTGATGGAACGCGCTGATGATGGCGGGGTGAACATCATGGATATTATCTTGCACTCCAGCTGAACCTCTCAGATATACTTTCGGAGACTCTCGCCTCCCTTACGGGAATGGCGTGCAGGTCGCTTGCTTGGCCATGGGCTTGGTGGCCTCCAGTAAAGGCGCCCACGAACTCATGGCACAAATCCGACCAGGAGGAAATAGAGTCTACCGGCAAGTGCATCAACCATGACATGGCGTTGGGTTTAAGAGCCAACGGAAAGTAATTCGCAAGCACCTTATCGTCGCGGGCTCCGGCAGCTTGCATCGCGATGGTGTAGACGCTGAGGAACTCGGACGGGTGGGTCTTGCCACTTTACTTTTCGCCCACGTCGGGTTTGAAGGTGCGGTGAGTGGGCCACTGGAACTGCCGCAACTCACGGGTAAAAGCCGGACATCCTACCTCGTAAGGTAGGCCTCCAGGGCTCTCCTGTGCCGGGTGGCTCACAGCAGGCCCTGCTCGCCTGTCTGATTGGTGGCGCGCTCCGCGCCAGCGCTCGATAGTGGTTCGAGCGTCTTCATGTTCTCGTTCCTGAAGAACTTGGCGCTGGTCACAGTGGGCCCGCGGGTCGGACGATGCTACGGAGATCTCGTCGCCCGTAACGTCGCGACGGGCTGGCGTCCGTGGTATCGGGCGAGGAGGAGGCGAGTGCACCATGGTTGCGGTGCCGCCGGCTCTCCTGCCACTGGTGCGTGGGACTCCGTTGGAGCGTCGACCCGGGGGCTCCACCGGACTCGGTTCGTCTTTGTTGGCCACCGCAACAAGGCTTCGGATAGTGGCTCTCTATTCGTCGAGTTTCCCCGTAGCGGGAGGAAAATCGAGGAGCAATCTGCTGCAGCGCGGGGCTTCTGGCGGCGTTGGTGGCTGCACGGATCGCGGCGGCCGACTTCGACCATGTCAGAAGGAGCTCTATCACGACCCCGTGGTCGCATGCCATCTTCACCAGCGCCTCGGCGAGCGGGCAGGTCTTCTAAATCCCGGGAGTGGCGCTCGGGGCTCTTTCCACAGCGACGCCCGGGGTCTTCGGCGTGATTACGCCGTTCGTCGCGCGCCGCTTGAGAAGAGCGCGCCGTCGGTGCCGGCGTGGGAGTCTTGGAAGCCCTCGCGTCGCCTGCGAGCGGGGTGGCAGCGATCTTGGAAGGACCCGCGCCACCCGCGGAGGGCCTGGCTCCGTCTATGGATTTGGCGGCGTGCGGCCCGTTACCAGGCGCACGAACATCGCCGCCTCCCAAACTTCGGCTGCTGGGACGGTGTTGGTGTTCGCGAGCGGCGCCCCGGGTCCTTTCTGCGACTGGTCCGCTGCTCGCCCGCGTCGGGACGGGATGTCCGGCTTCCGACGAGCCAACCGCCACTGTCATCTTCTTCTTGGGCGCCACGACGATGAAGAAGCGTCGAACTAACTGCTAGAGCTGATTCTCACAACTGCGCCCCCTATGGGATCACAAGAATCCCTACTACGGTTGCGGGGCGCGGGGTCGTGAGAAGAGCGGATCAAACAGATAGCACACGGGTTCTTTATCCAGGTTCGGGCCGCGAGGATGCGTAAAACACTACTCCTGCTTTGGTGGTTTGTTTATCTGTGTTCTTGAACTAGCTATGGGCGTGAGGAGCTCCAAAAGCGAATCCTCCTCCTCGTCGCCTTGGGCCTCCTTTTATAGGGAAAGGGGTTGCCACAGTGGCACGGGGAGGTGGAAAGGGTACAGTGATGCGAGTTTATCCCTCGTATTACATGACAAGGCGCCTTATATGCGTCTTGCTTAGGTGTCCTTGCTTTATCGGGGACGGGGGAGAGCCCTGTCTCGTCCGTCGCCGCTCCCCTTCGTGTCGACACACGCCGCCAGCAGTGTGCTGTGGTGCCATGTAGGCAGGCAGGCAGCTGAGGTGGCGCGATGGTGGGTCTCCACGAAGATCCGCTTACGCCACGCAGTGCCTGCCCAACTGGTTGGGTCGGCAGCTGCATGCGAGCGGTGGTGGAGGTTTGATTGGCGTGGGCCTGATGGTGGCCCTATGGGTGCCCTTGGCGAGGGCCTCGTCGTAGCCCCGACAAGGGTCTTGTCAGGGCCCCGGCAAGGGTCTTGCCATGGCGCCTTCTTGTCATCCCGGCAAAGGCTCTTGCCGGGGGCCTTGAGGTCCTCCTTGGCTGGGATCCCGCCAAGGGTCGTCATCTTCTATAGTGTGTATCTAATCTTGAATGTCTTCACAAAGATCTGCATGCCACCATGGGGATGTCTCCTGAATCCTTGCCCCATGGGGGTAGTGGACTCAAGGGTGATTCGCTCCGTAGGTGTGGGGCGAGCGGCCACGACAAGGGTCTTGCCGGGTTTGCTAAAACCGCCCCCAGCAAGGATCTTGCCGGGGGAGTCTGCTTCGTCCCCTTTGCTCTTTGTGGCCTTGGTCTTGGCGTCGTTCTGCTCCTTTCGAGCCTTGGCCCTACCTTGGCGCATCTCCCTTGCCTTGCTCAGTGCGGCGGTGCCCGCGGCTTGGACTGCCCGTGCACAGTTATAGGGGTACAAAAAGTGTACCCCTCATTTTGTACACCGACATGAGGAGTGGTGTTGCAGGATGCTATATAATGTGAGAGAGATAGAACGGAGAAACTTCTGGCGGAGGCGGCGGAGAGGCAGCGGGAGTTGGAGGAGAGGACGACAAATATGTTGGAGGAGGAGAGGGCACGGAATGACATGCAGGCAAGGGCCATGTACGAGCTCATTGTGGTAAGTTTTTTCTACACATTAGCCAAAACATTCATGTAGTGTTTGTCTCATTACTAACTAGTATGATTGAGTCGTCAAAACCAAATGTGCGATGCTGTAATGTGCGAGAAGTCGGTCGAGACCGCTCTGCCGATGCCAGTGATTGCTCCTGGGACCACGGTGAGTTTAATTTGAATGAACATTACTTGCTAGTCTTAACATTTGAGTGTCATCATGCTAACGAGACATTGGAAATGATCTTTGGTGCAGTGTAACTCCAGACAAGCATCGCACGATCCTTCTCCAGCTACCGGCATGAGCCACCCCGCTACAACACCTCCATGATCACGGTAAGTGTCTGTAGTGTTTTGCTTAGCAAATGCATAAAGACCTAGACTTAGCTTTATTTCCTCCAATATGCTTACCATAATGACTTAGAGTTAGCTTCTTTTCCTCCAAAATGACTTAATAAGCTTACTAACATCCAAAACCATCCATTTTACCTATGTTAGCTCTAAAACGATATGTGTTGGGAATATAACTATTTGTGTAAGCCGCCCAGGAGGGGCCGGGTTACGTAAAGAAGATTACTAGAAAGAAGCCCAAGACCAAGTATGCATATGGCGGTTCAATAAAGGGGCTTAAGGCCCACAGGCGGCTTAAGGCCCGTTGTAGTAAACCGCCATGATGGCATGACTTGTATCATAAGGTAGATTTAACTAGTCACCGAGCCGGACATTGTTGATAAGCCAGCCGACACTCTGCAGGCCGTAGGGCGTCAACCCATGTATATAAGGGGACGACCTGTGGCCGGCTTAGGGCAAGAATAAACCAATCAAGAACCGGGCATAGCGTATCTCGCTCCCTGGTCATCGAAACCTCATGCAATACCAACCCAACTATACGTAGGCTTTACCTTCACCATAAGGGGTCGAACTAGTATAAAACCTCTCATGTCCTTTGTCCCGATAACCCCTTTAAGCTTCCTAGTTGCGATGGCTCCACGACTAAGTCCTTGCAAGAGGACATCTGCCGTGACAATTCCACGACAGTTGGCGCCCACCGTGGGGACAGCGCACGGTGGATTTGAGTTCTTGAAGGGATACGCAGTGGGCCGGAGGCTGGGGCCCCGAGGCCGACTCAATTGAGTACGGGTACCGGGTCCCCTTTGGCGGAATGCACGTCTTCATCGGCCGGATTGGTGAGCCGGGCCCGGAGCCGGACAGCTGCACTGACCTCGTTGAGACGGCTCAGCGTGCGAAACCAGCCCGGGTTCAACCTGTCATGAAGCGTGCCTTTGTGGGTTATGTTCACGGAGAGGCACTTTTGGAAGGATCTAAAGATGGCGAAGAGATGGCCGTCCCATCAAATGAAGATTCATCCTCCGGCTCAACAGATTCTCTGTATCAGCTCCAAGAGGGCATGCTTGGGGGCTGTTCTGACGACTCTAGCATTCCAGACTTCTATGAGCCGCCAAGCTGGGCAGGAGTCTTCATGGCTGGTACTCAACCCGGCCAAAACTCGACGGCGGCAATAGCAATAACGTCCGGGTCAGGAGCGGCCGGGGATGGAGGCCCTGCGCGCCCGCCGGCTCAGGTGCTGATGGATCTTATGGACAAGTTGACGGCCCTGTTAACCACCACGGTTATCCTGCAAATCCAGATGAGCATAACGGAGGTGGAAAAGGTGCGTGAGGAGATAGCCACGCCAAGGAGGCCTTGGCGGCCGAGGACACCGAGCTAGCTGCAGAAGCGGCGGCTTTGGATGCACGGGCGCAGCGACTCCAGTCGAGGCTTTCCAACTTAATATGAGTCTGAATCGCCCAATGAGGTGATGAGAAGGAGGCATCGAAGACCCAGTCCGTCGCCTCGGTTTACGATCCTCGAATCTTTTCACAACACCCGGAGCTGGTCCTAGCAATCCGCCCGAAGCCAATCAATTTATGACACCCGGAGCTGGAGGGCCGGTTCACCTCGAGAGATGGCACCTCCTCACGGGAGTATGGCCCCGCCCCGATACATACCGACACCGCCGGGCCACTTCTCCAACCCCATGGAGAACTTGATAGCAGCATCGGTGCGTCTGGCGGCTCTTCTAGTGGACGGTGATGACCCGACGGCGGTGGAAACCCGGAGGGTCAGGGATCTTCTTTAGACGGCCTTGGCACAACAAGAGACCTATTCTTACAGCAGGGACATGATTCATTCCACTCCTCAGCCTTGGTTAGCACCTCGTCCGAACCGGAGTCCGAGTTACAGTAGGCACATGGAGTCATAAGCTTTATCAAGCAATGCCCAGCGTCGTAACCAACCCGGTGGCTATAACCCGGTACAAGACCGATTGCGTCAGGAGGATGAAAGGGCGGCTCAATTAGCGGCTCAGCAGACGACATATGAAGGTCTCCCAGAGTATCCAACAACGTCTGTTGGAGCAGGAGTGGCCACTAGAACCGGTGGTGTCCCTTGTCTGGTGTCGGCTCTGTGGGATGTGCATCTGCCCAAGGATTTCAAGGGACCTCGAAAGGTGCCGAATTACACGGCCGACATACAGCCAGGGGCATGGATTGAAAGTTACGAGATGGCCATGGAGTTATTGGAGGTCGGCGACGCGGCAATGGCTAAGTATTTCACCATGATGTTAGATGGAACGGCCCGATCTTGGTTGAAAAGTTTGCCTCCCAATTCCATCAGTTCATGGGCAGAGCTAAAGGCCTGATTTATCTAGAACTTCAAGGACACTTGCAAGCAATCTATGTCAATTGTGGACTTGACCAATTGTAAGCAGGAAGAGGGTGGGTCCACAACTCATTGGGTGCGCCGGGTCAAGGAAATAATACACTTATCTGATAATATGGATGCCAGCGCTGCGGTACTTATGCTCCATCAGAATTGTCGTTTTCAGCCGCTGAAGCAGAAGCTGGGGCGCCTTAAGCGTGATTGCAATGACATGGGTACGCTGATGGTGGCTTTGGTTAAATATGCCGATTTTGATACTACCAATGATCCCGCGTCTGAGGAGGAAAAGACAGGGAAAGGAAAGAAGAACGACAATGGAAAGGGTCAGCAGCATCACCCGGTAAGCCAAGGAGGCAACAAGCGTAAGCCGGAGGGAAACCCAGAGTTTGTGGCCAATGCTAATGCCCAAGGTAATAACAAGAAGCGTAAGGGGAGACCACCCCCTCGATCTGGTGGCTCAGGTCCATCTCTTGAGCAGCTTCTGAATGAGCCTTGTCCAAGACACGGTACTCGGGAAAATCCTGCCACCCACTTATGGAAGGACTGCGCGATCATGAAGGCTTTCAAGAATTCAAACATGTTTGATGGCAATCATGGATCAGGCGGCGGTTCAGGAGCAGGTGGTTTCCATGGCCCGGGTGGCGGTTCAAGTTCCGGCTTTCAGGGAGGTCAAGGTGGCTATAATCAGCAACAGACTGGTCAAGGAGGACAAGAAACAACGATGAGTCGAGGTTATCGAGCCATCCAAAACAGCTGAGCGGTGGGCAATACCATGTGTTTACCACTAACTTGTGCAAACGTGACTGAAGGTTCATAAGAGGCTGTGAATTCGGTTGAGCGGCGGTTCCCGTTATTTGAGGTGGTCGAGCAGCCTATCATTTGGAGCGAGAAGATCACCCCCTCCGGGTTGATAACCCGGGTCAGTTGGCCTTGGTGGTGGCCCCTCAGGTTGGTGGATATAAATTCACTAAGGTGCTCATGGATGGAGGAAGCAGCATCAATATTCTCTATTATGAGACCTTTCACCGCATGGAGTTGACTCATAAGGACTTGAGGACGTCCAACACAGTTTTTCATGGGGTGGTACCTGGTAAGTCGGCATATCCAGTTGGAAAGATCGAGCTGGAAGTAGCTTTTGGAGACCAATATTATTCCAGGGCTGAGAAGCTGACGTTTGAGGTAGTCAAAATCAAGAGCCCATATCATGCTCTGTTTGGATGGCCGGCTTATGCCAAGTTTATGGCACGACCGTGTTATGTTTATCTGCAGCTCAAGATGCCAGGCTACAAGGGCACCATCACTGTGCATGGGAGTCGAAAGGTAGCCTTGGAGTGCGAGGAAGGCGATGCGGCTTATGCGGAATCTGTTTGTGCTGAAGAGGAGCTGAAGTTTTATCAAACTAATGTTGACCCGGCGGATATGACCTCTTTGAAGAAGCCAACCACAGAGCAAGACTTGGCGTTGAAATTTAAGTCGGGCGCCGAGACAAAACTGGTCGACTTCACTCCAGGCGACTCTTCCAAGCAGTTCAACATCAGTACCAATTTGGATCCCAAATAGGAAAACGCGCTCATCGAGTTCATCCGTGAGAACCGGGACATCTTTGCATGGAAACCTTCTGACATGCCGGGTGTCCCGAGAGAACTCGCTGAGCACACTCTTAATATTGATCCAAAGTATAAGCCGGTCAGGCAGTTTCTCCGGCGATTCAATGAAGAAAGGTGAAAAGCTATAGGGGAGGAGGTTGCTCGGCTCTTAGCGGCCGGGTTCATCATGGAAGTCTTTCACCCGGAGTGGTTGGCTAACCCGGTGCTTGTACTCAAGAAGAACGGCACCTGGCGGATGTGTGTGGACTACACGGACTTAAATAAAGCTTGTCTGGCTGATCCCTTTGCTCTACCCCGCATTGATCAAATCATCGATGCTACGGAGTTCTGAAGCGTTTGAGTTTTGGATGCTTACTCTGGTTATCATCAGATCAAGATGGCGAGTTAAGGACCAGGAGAAGGCGGCTTTCATTACTCCGTTTGGAGCCTTCGCTATGTATCTATGCCGTTTGGGCTCAAGAGTGCCCAAGCGACTTATCCGTGTGTGCTGAATTGTCTCCACAATCAGATTGGCGCAATGTTCATGCTTACGTGGATGACATTGTGGTGAAGTCCAGAGAGAAGGAAACCTTGATATCCGACTTAAAGGAAACCTTTGATAATCTCCGGGTCTACAAGATGATGCTTAACCCGGACAAGTGTGTATTTGGTGTACATGCAGGCAAACTCTTGGGATTCCTGGTCTCAAACAGGGGCATTGAAGCTAACCCGGAAAAGATCAAGGCGATTACCTCTCTGGCTAAACCGGTGTGCATCAATGATATTCAGCGACTGGCGGGTCGCGTTGCTGCTTTAAGCAGATTCATAAGCCGGCTAGGTGAGAAGGCTCTACCACTGTATCGATGATGAAGAAAAGCAGACACTTTTATGCAGGTGAGGCTCTGGATCTTGCCTTTGAAGATTTAAAGAGACAATTATCCGAGCCGCCCGGTTCTCGGCTCCCATTGATAAAGAGCCGTTGCTGTTGTATGTTGCTGCTAACTCACGTGCTATTAGTGTGGCCATCGTGGTGGAGCGTAAGGAGACTAGCAAGGAGCATCCAGTTCAACGGCCGGTTTATTACATCAGTGAGGTGCTCATAGAATCCAAGCAAAGGTATCCGCATTGGCAGAAACTTGTTTATGGGGTGTTCATGGCGAGCTGGAAGCTAAAGCAGTACTTCTTGGGTCATCCTATAACTGTGGTAAGTTCAGCCCCCTTGGCAGACATCATCCAGAACAGGGAAGCCACAGGGCGAGTTGCAAAGTGGGCCATCGAGCTTGGGCCTCACGGTTTGAAGTATATGCCACGTATAGCTATCATGTCTCAAGCCCTAGTAGATTTTATCAATGATTGGACGGAGTTGCAGGCACCAGAGGAGAAGCCGGATAATACATATTGGACTATTCACTTCGATGGGTCCAGGCAGTTGGAGGGCTCGGGGGCTGGAGTCGTTTTAACTTCCCCCCGAGGCGACAAATTTTGTTATGTGTTCTGGCTTATGTTTCCCTGTACTAACAATGCAGCTAAATACGAGGCTTTACTCCATGGCCTCCGGATGGCCAAAGAGATGAATTTGAGCCGGGTAAGATGCTTGGGCGATTCAGACCTCGTCGCTCAACAGGTGTCAGGCACGTGGGACTCCAAGGATCCCCTTATGGCGGCTTATCATCGTGAAGTTGATGCGGTGGCTGGGTACTTCAAAGGTTATCAAGTAGAGCACATTGATCAAAGGAAGAATGAGGCGGCTGATGCTTTAAGCCGGCTAGGGTCTCAGCGTAAGCCGGTGCCGCCTAAAACCTTTCTTGATGTTTTGCATAACCCTTCTGTCAGAGTGCCTACAGAGGAAGAGCTTGAAGTGCCAGACCCGGAGGCGCAGCTGGTGGCGGCTCTCCACGCCATCCCAGATTGGACAGTCCCATATTTGGCCTATATGACCCGGGGAGAGTTGCCTAGGACGAGACTTTGGCAAGACAAATCATCAGGCGGTCCAAATCCATGACAATTGTTCATGGCGAGTTACATCACCGCAGCGTCACTGGGGCGTTTCAACGTTGTGTATCACCTACGGAGGGTTAGGAGATACTTCGTGAGATTCATGAAGGAGATTGTGGTCATCATGCCGGTTCAAAATCTCTAGTAGCCAAGGCTTTTCGTCATGGTTTTTACTGGCTGACGGCTCATGCTGATGCGGAGGATCTGGTCAGCAAATGTGACGGATGTAAAAAATTCTCAAGACGAGCTCATGTGCCGGCTCAAGAATTGAGGATGATTCCAATTACTTGGCCGTTTATGGTCCTGGGCTTGACATGGTTGGACCTTTCAAAAGTTCCAAGGATAAGAAGACACACTGTTGGTGGCGGTGGATAAATTCACCAAGTGGGTTGAAGCGAGCCGGTCGAAGAAGTGTGATGCAGCCACGGCGGTTCAGTTCATGAAAAATGTGATCTTTCATTTTGGCTTTCCACACAACATTATAACTGATAATGGTACTAATCTCTCCAAGGGTGCCATGGAAGAGTTCTGTCAACAAGAGCACATCCGGCTTGATGTTTCGGCTGTTGCTCACCCCCAGTCTAATGGTCAAGCAGAAAGAGCTAATCAAGAGATCTTGAAAGGTATCAAACCCCGGCTCTTAGTTCCCTTACAGCGAACTCCGGGTTGTTGGGTGGAGGAGTTACCCTCTGTGCTATGGAGCATCAACACAATGCCTAACAGGTCTACTGGTTATACACCTTTCTTCATGGTGTACGGAGCAGAGGCGGTTCTGCCGAGTGATATCCGGCATGATTCACCCCGGGTGGCGGCTTACGTTGAGGCTGATAATGAAAAAGCTCGTCAGGATGCACTTGACTTGTTGGATGAGGAGCGAGACTTAGCAATAGCCCGCTCGGCGATTTATCAGCAAGACCTACACCGTTATCACAGCCGCCGGGTTAGAAGCAGAACTTTCCAGGAAGCTGATTTAGTGCTCCGGCTCATCCAGGATCAATCTGATATGCACAAGCTGTCCCCTCCTTGGGAAGGACCCTTTGTGGTCAGCAAGAATCTCAATAACGGGTCATATTACCTCATCGATGTTCGAGAGCACAAAGACTCACGTAAGTCGGAGGAAGAGACCCGCCGGCCGTGGAACATAGCACATCTTTGGCTCTACTATACTTAAGCCACCGGCTCTCAGAGTATATTTGTTTTTCTTTTTTAGCAATGTATATATTATATAAAGCAATAAAGCAGGACCTCTTTTCTTTCCATCCTACAAGGTTTATGTATCTTCTTTACCAGATGGTGGAAACAACCAACAGAGGGCGGATCATATCGGAATCATGTTTTTCCCTTTGGTCCGGCTTATGATCATATCTGAATCTAGGCATGGTTAATTGGGGGCTTCCTGTTCAAACATAAGTCGTATTTGAACCAAAGAGAACATAGCTGTCGATACCCAATTGATCGGCATACTGCCAATCCCACTTGGGGGCTTCTTGATCATATTTGAATCATAGCTTAACCCCTTTGGGTCTGACGTGGATCGTATTCGAATCAGCGTCATTAAACAACTCTTATGGTCACTTGGGGGCTTCCTGTTCAAACATAGGTCGTATTCGAACCAAAGAGAACATAGCTGTCGATACCCACTTGATCGGCATCGCCAAAGCCATTGGGGGCTATATGATCGTATCCGAATCTTAGCTTAACCCCTTTGTAACGGTTCTACTGATCGTATTCGAATCAGAGGCCTTTGAAAAATTAGGTTTATTTTATTCTATAAGGGTAAATAATATTAAGGGCCAGGTAAACATTATATGTGCCGATTCTCAGAATTTAAGTTTAACTGTCTGCTTTTTGGGATCACATAAGCCGGTAATGTACACTTTCAATAAGATAGAAGGTATATTATTATGGTCATGATCATAAACCGGCTGATACTTATGATGTTTTGGTTCATGCTCCGGGTTAACATTATTCTATATGACCCCGGATGTGGTAAGACGGCAAAGGAATTTTTTGATTTTATACACAGGGTAAAGCAAAAGGCTTTTGGATGTCAAGGAGCAATTCATATGAGCCAGCAGTATACAATGATAGCGGCTTGTGACATTGTTAAGCACCACAAACATGCGCGAAGGCATGACAGAGTTAAGGAGTTTTTTCTACCCTATTACAAGACTCCCGAGTCTGAATAATGAAGCATCATTTTTTTCAAAGACTTAGCGCCAGGCGGGTTACTCCTTTGGTGGACTTGAAGACTCCGGGTTATCCTTCTCCGCCTCTTTGTCTACTGTTTTGTCCTGGAAGGTTGACGAGGTCCAGTCAATGTCGCTTAAGGCTTCAAATTCAGCTTCATCATCTATTAAACTAGCCGGGTCAACTTCAGGAGCAAAGGTATGCTTACGAGTTGGAGGGATCAGGCTGACGTCATCATAATGCGGAGTTGGAATCCTCCGGTTCTCGTTGTCATAACCCAGCTGATACTTCGTAAGATCAATATCATTGCCGATGATGGTGGCCACAGGACGTACGACTCTCACACAGGTGGTGAAATCTGATTCATTGAATACAGAGCCGTCCTCCTTCAAGCTAGGATATCCAAGAGCAACATCGGCTAGGTCTAGATCTGGAACCAATGCTTTGGCCCGGCTCAAGGCGGCTATGGCCCCGGCTCTACCATATGCCCGCCTTAGCTCCTGAATCCGTTGAGGTAACACGGCAAGCCGTTTGAGCACATCCTGCAGAAGATAAGGAGTATCATTTGATAAAGCCACAACGGCCAAAGCATCGCCAGACCCGTGTATAGCTGTTCCACAAGAGTGTACACCGCCTTAAGCTTGATCAGCATATTCTGCTTCAGGTTGGTGCTCCTGGGGCCTGCGTTTATACATATAAGTTAAGCTGGAAATAATATCTGAAATAGTCATCAAAGAAACCATGGTGATGTTCAGGGTTACACATAGTAACTTACCGAAAATTGCTGAGACCATTTGAGATATCTGGTGTGTTAAGCCGGACAGCTCGACAGTTGCTTCGGCAAGAGCTGCTTCTGCTGTCTCGGCCCGGGTCACAAGTGAAGTTTTTTCATCTGCCCAGGTCTTCTTCTCCGCGTCAAAATCCTTCTTCAACTTTTCTTGCTCAGAGATGCTGAATGCGAATTTGGAGTTGGCTTTTTGAATCTCAAGTTCTTGGGCCGCTAGCCGGGTCTTCAGGTCAGCAATCTCCAATTCAAATTGACTGGTGGAGACCTGCATTGACGCTGGGTTATAATTAAGGTTATGGTAAGATGTCATTAAAGTCTCAAGCATTTTACAAGTAAAGACACTTGACACTTGGGGGCTAATGTATGCTGAAGAAAATTTTACTTTATAATGCCAGATTATGCATATTAAAGTCTCAAGCATTTTACAAGTAAAGATACCTGACACTTGGGGGCTAATGTGTATCGTTTGTTTTAAGTTTCTATATTATGGCCGGGTTAAATATCCTTTCTCGTAAACCGGATGAACTAACGAAGAAGCGGTATCTAAGTCACGCATATTTACTTATAAGCGAGACTTGGGGGCTGGTACGGTAAGTAAGATTCAGAAATAATATAAGTTATACCTCAGATTTATGTTGTATCTGTTTCACCATGTCAATTTCCAGGTCGCGACTATTATGCACTTGATTCAGATAGCCTGAGACTATATCGCCAATGCTTAAGTGAGCATAATCAGCGATGTCTTGTTTGGTCTTCCGGTGTTTGACAAGTTCTTCCTTGGCAGTACATCTGGCAAGGACAGTAGGCCGCCCTGGTTCAACATACTGGCTTTTCAAGATTTCAACTTCCGGCACAGCAGTCCTGGCCGGGCTAGGAATTTTCGGATTATCGGAGCTGTTAAGAGTGTCTTCGGCAGGCGGGTCAGAAGATGGCGTTGGAATTTCATAGGCCGGCTCAGGAGGAGGTTGATGAGTAGAAGCGTCAGGGGCAGCTGTTCCGAGCTCCGGCTCAGTTGCTACCGGGTCTTTGATCGGTTTATTCTTTTTTGTCCTCTTACTCGGCTTCACCTGCACACTGTGGACAAAACAAAGGGATGAGTACAAAATATGATTAAGGCAAAGCATGAGGATAACAAAGGTATATTACCCAGGGGCAGTCTTGAAGGCCGCATGTTGGATTGCATAGACTCGCCAGAGGAAGGAGAGGTATCCTGATAATTGGAGCCAGATGAATTGAGAGGCTGACGAATTAAACCCGCCAAAGGATAAATAGAATGCAAAGCGGAGATGACCTCAGTTCGACGCTTCCTGCTCACGTCGGGTAAGCCGGAAGAGAGCTCTACATCCTTACTTGTCCGGGTTTGCCTCCGGCTCTAAAGCTGTTGTTGCTTCAAAAGAAATTGAGGATCTTGATAAGCTAGAGGATGTGAAAATCTTACTTTCCGAGTCACCCGCCGGGTATTGTGCTTTGGCAAAGGCTCTGAGTCGGAGGAGATTATAGTTACCTCTTCGCCAGGAGCTTGGCTGTTCCCAGTATCCTCCTGAAAGGCTGAAATATCAATAAAATAGTAACAAAGGAGTTAAGAGAATAAGGGATTAACTCTTCCTCATCTGAAGAAGATTCATCCAATTTGAGCAATTCGGAGGCGCTGGGTTTCTTCTTTTTTGAAGTCCCCGTCTTGGCGTTTTTCCTTTCGTTTTTCTTGGCTGCTCTGGCTTGTTGGGCGGCCTCGTGGTCATATCTGACTTTC
This sequence comes from Aegilops longissima, assembly GCA_021605205.1. NCBI lineage: Eukaryota > Viridiplantae > Streptophyta > Magnoliopsida > Poales > Poaceae > Aegilops > Aegilops longissima. The sequence goes on from CM038681.1 coordinate 119,604,300, forward strand.
CAGAAATCATCATCGGCCTGTGGAAAAGATAAGGAATTATAAGTACAAAAGAGGTAGACATGTTAAAGAGTATTTATTAAGATTGGTAACTTACTGTGGGGGCCGGGTTCTTTTGCGTATGGAAGTAACCCAAAGTATTGTTGATAACAGCATCCTCCTTCAAAGAAGGATCGGTTGTAGCATCTCGCCACATCATCCGGTAAGTCGTCAGACTGGGCGCATTGGGTTGTTCTGTCACCAGATAGGTACACATTGACGGAGCGCGCTTAATGGGAGTATTCGCCAAGTGACCTGCATCTGACCAAGTCGATGCCATTTAGACCATTTTCAGAAGAGCTTTAATCTTCTTGATGGTGGGGTTAAGCCCGTACGCTCAACAACAGTCAGCTTATCCGCCAAATGGATGGTTGGACCCAAGGCATGTATGTGAAAGCCAGCAGAGGCTTTCATCAGCCGGAGAAGTATCTCGACAGAGAACCATGTCCTGTTCCAATATTTGGGGTGACTCAACAACTCAAGCATAAGGAAACATGCATTCCTCCGCTGGATCGAGATACCGCCAAGTTCAAGACTCGCCTGCTACGCCCATTCTGCCGGTTCAAGTAAAAAGTTCTCCAACAAAAGAAGGCTTGGCCTCTCCTGTGTACACCTCACGAAGACTTGAATTGCAAAGATTTGACACGAAATTGGGTCCAATGTTGTCGGTGTCAAACCGCGGATCTCGGTAGGGGGTCCCAACTGTGCGCCTAGGCGGGTGGTAACAGGAGACAAGGGACAATGATGTTTTACCTGTGTTCGCCCTCTCGATGGAGTGTAATAATCTACTCCTGCTTGATTGATATTGATGATATGGGTAGTACAAGAGTAGATCTACCACGAGATCGTGAGAGGCTAAACCATAGAAGCTAGCCTATGGTATGATTGTTGTTCGTCCCCACGGACTAAAACCCTTTGGTTTATATAGACACCTAATAGGGTTAGGTTACAGTAGTCGGTTACAATGGTAGGGTGTCTACATATCCAGATCGCCAAGCTTGCCTTCCACGCCAAGGAAAGTCCCATCCGACACGGACTAAGTCTTCAATCTTGTATCTTCATAGTCCAGAGTCCGCTAATGGTGATAGTTCGCTATCCTGACACCCCCTAATCCAGGACTCCTCAAGAGCTCCCCAACCAGCTTCAATGACGACGAAGTTCGGGCGCGCATATTGTCTTCGCATTACATGGGTTCCTCCTCTGAATACTTCATAGAAGATTTTGAACACAAGGATAGTGTCCGCTCGCAAAACAAGTTCCACATACTACCGTGAGAGAGAATAACTTTTGCACATATTCTGCTTGACGATTCCGTGGGCGTGACATCACACCACGGCCAGTGCCTTTATACGAATTGTTTTTACCGTTCCACCTCAGCGCTTAGCAAGGCGGTTTTTGGCACGCCTTATCAAAGCGGAGATCGTGCCCCTTATTCGGGATTCTCATCAATACGGATTTGGTAACCCAACCGCGCGCCATTGATTACAGCGCTATTGGGAGATAAGCTTAGTTTTACTCAGTCAAGGGGACGACAGCTTCATTCTGGCCCATATAAGGGATAAGGATCCACCTTTTCACCCACGCCTTCTTCCTCCTTTGCCCATCCATTTCACAAGACTCAGCTCCAGCGCCTAAGTCCGCGACATCCCACCTCAACCTTCTCCAACTATGTCCGGAGCGGAGGTAGTGGATGGCCTCCGCCACTTGAGGGGCACATCAAAAAGCTACGGAAGGCTGGATACTTGTCCGACAACATCGCGATCGGCTCCCCAACGAGGGGCAGCTCATTCCCACCCCCATGCCCCATGAGAGGGTGGTGTTCCTCACCACTTCCATGGACTAGGTTTTCCACTTCACCCATTTGTCCGGGGCTCATGTTCTACTACGGCCTGATTTCACGATCCGCCCCTAACTTCATCCTAAACATCTCGACGCTTATCGTCAGGTGCGAGGCCTTCCTTCTGCATCCAGCCCCACTTTGGCTTATGGCTTAAGATCTTCAATGTCAAGCCAAAGGTAGTGGGCGGGCCAAGCTGAAAAGCGGAGGCGCCATGGTTGGCAAGATGGCCAAAGTCCTATGGCTCGAGGGGTCCTTTGTGGAGACCATAAGGGGTGGCAATCGGGTGGTTCTACATCACCGAGCCGCGACTTCAATGGGTGGCGGCCCCGACTTCGATTCCGCTTCCCACACGGGTCACATCATGGAAAGAGATGGGCCTGACGGGGTGATTCGAAGAGCTGTCCGGACTCCAAACCTGCGTCCAAACCTGGTGGACAAGAATCTCAAGCTTGTCAACGAATCCGTGTGATGCTCATCCGCTGATTCTCCCATGCCAACAACAGCCTTCAAATTGTAGTAGTTCGATCCCAAGACAACATTAAACTTCTGAAAAGCTCTCTTCGACACTACGCATTTAAGATGCCCCGAAGGCAAAAGTTCAGGGCCGCCGAGGCTCCCACATCCACTATCGAAGATCATGGATTCAGCTCGCAGCAAAAGCCAGCGAGGTGTGTTATTTTACCCTTTATGGACTCTTCTTCATAGTTTGACTCTATGGGATCTAAAACTCTAACCTTTGACAAGACTAGTTGAAGACATCCGGACAGATTAATCGTTCTGCCCTTTGCCGAAGATTCCAGCCGACGCCTCATTGACGGAGCAGGTCTTCGCAGACCTCTCGTGGTGCCGGAGAAGAAGGCCAAGAAGAAGGCCACGGAACTCAAGGAGCTTCCTGGCTGCTGAAAAGGCTCTGACCCATTGTCCATTTCGACTCGAGGCGGAATCCTCCTCCGAGGAAGAGGAGGAAGAAGCCTCTCTCAGCCGGGGAGAGAAGAAAGCGAATGCCGCTTCGATCGGGAGGCCGGAGGGTCCAAGAAAGGAAGGACCTTCTCGGATTTCTCCACCAACGCCGATAACGACGAGGAGGAGGGCCAACAAGGGCCAAGCCTTAGCGAGATCGTAAGTGTCCGGACTCCAATAGCTCTCCAGGCTTTTATTTGTCGTGACAGTGTCTTCTAACGCCGAATATAACGATGTAGCTCCGCCTAAGGATTTAGCAGCTCGCCGCTTCTGTCGAAGCGGTGCCTCGAATTCGCCGGATGTGAATAGCACTTCACTCCGATCATTCCTCTCCTCGCGACGCCAGCATTTACACCGCTGGTGGAGTCCCAAAAGGCCCAGCTAGGAGGAGGTGGTCCCGGAGGCGCCGGGCAGCATACCTCCCGGACTGGTGCAAGGGGCTAAACCCCAGAGGGCTCTAAGTCCGCCCTCATGCGACTGCATCGAACCTTCTGGTTCCAAGTCCGGCAAGCGCCCCTTCTGAAGAAGGGTAAGACTACGACGCAGGTGACCTTCTGGCCCATCCGAGGCACCGATAGCTTGATGGAGGCGTGCTGGAGGCACTTGTGGCCCCATCAACGCAGGAGCACCGCATCTGCTTATGAGTGTGGTGACCTGAAAGTTCTGTCCGCCAAGATGTGGCTGACTGAAGCCCTGCACTCAGCCTTCT